>JAFJTR010000058.1:0-204453 GCA_022559985.1 Parastagonospora avenae f. sp. tritici 18332-5 | reverse complement strand
TGCACACAACGTCTTGTATTACACCTGAGACCTGTACGTAGTATACCAATCAAGCTTCCCCGCAAGCTCTGACGTTCCTGCTCGTTGCCTCTCGTGACAACTGCAGGAGCAGATAAGCGTCTAGAGCAGATTTTTGCTTTCTCCCCCCTATCTGTGTCTGCTGCAGCAGATCTCTAGTTTCTGCTAGATAGCTAAGCCTTGTGGCTAGGATCTTTTTAAAGGCTTTGCCTAGGCAGTTGAGCAGAGAGATAACTCTATAGGCCTTAGGGAGAGAGTAGTCTTTCTTGTTTGCTTTTAGTAATATTACTCCTATTGCTTCTCTCTAGCCTCTTAGGTAATAGCCTGCTGCAAAAAGAGCTCTACAGAGGAGGTAGAAAGCTTTGCTTTCTGTATTATAGGCTCTGCGCAGGATAGCAAAAGAGAGTTAATCCGTGCCTAGTGCTTTAGTAGGCAAGCTAGTAAAAATAGCGTTGTACACCTCTATCTCCTCTAGCTCTTTAAGCCAGTCCTAGTTGCCTTGTTTATAGTTGCTCTATTATAGGCGTGTATTTATGCTAGGAGGGCTTAAGAATAGAGTAGTTATAAAAGCAGTGCACTGCTCCTTAAAGTCTGTAGTAGTTCTTATCTCTTCTTGCTGTTAGTACTTTAGCTTAGAGATAAGCCTAGTAGTCCTTTGCTTTGTGTAGCTTAGGGCTTTAAAAATATCTTTGCCTTTAGCCTTCTGCAAGAAGCTGTCCTAGTAACTAGCTTTTGCTGCTTTAACTGCCTATAGGTATTATTCTCTTCTAGCCTTTTGCTCTTCTTGCGTTTGTGGGCATAGGAAACTCTTGCTGCACGCGCATCGCTCTGCTTGCCTGCTTTCTCTGCTCTGCAAGATCTTTGCTCTACTAAGGCTTAGATCTTTTACAGCGTCTTGCTTTTAGGATCGCTTATTTTGCAGCCTCTTAGATGCTCTGCGTAAGCAGATCTACAGCGCTGTCTAGGTCCTTTTGTAGCTGTTCTAGGAGAGATAGGCTATTAAGCTCTAACTTGTCTATATTAGTATTTACAGCCTCTAGTATCTATATAAGGTTTGTGCTTACTACTTGCTCTTTTAGAGCTGCTGCAAATTCCCTCTAGTCTGCCTTGTCTAGCGCGTAGAGTCTGTTCTATAAAGGGTTAATAGGTTGCTCTGTGTATCTTATATAGCAGGAGAAGCTAATTATAATATAATCTAAGCCTCTGTCTCCTGCTCTATACCACGTATCCTAGGTATTCTCCTTAAAGCCTGCAGCAAAAGCTAGGTCTATAATTAAACGGGACCTAAGATTAGACCTAAAGAAGGTCTGCTCCTGCGCTATATTTAGTAGCTTGCAGCTGTAAGCTTCTAGCTAGCTAGCTAGGTGCTGTGCCTCCTGATTTAGGTTCTGTATTGCAGTATTCTACAGAAAGTAGTAGCTATTGAAATTGCCTGCAATAAGGAAAGGCAATGTAAGCTGGAGGCGTAGAAGCGCTTGTTCTACTGTCCTTACTCCTTGTTGTTAAGAGGTAGAGTCTTCTGCAAGTTCCTTTTTATTATAGATATTTAGGAGCAGAAAGCGCTCTATAGGCCCTGAGATTTCTAGTACTAGGAGATCGTTGTCTGTACTACAGTCGTCTCTTTGCTTATGCTTAATAGCAGCTTCTGTGCAGATATAGGTAGCTATTCTAGGCCTCTTATCTGATTTAGGTAAGACTAGGGAGTAGAACAGATATAGAAAAGAGAACTACACGCCTTCTCTACTATCTAGCCATACACTAGGCTCTTATATAAGGACTAGATCTATCCTTTTTGCAAAGGCAAGTTCTAAGAGAGTTTATTATACTTCTTATCTCTTTCTTATATTATATTATAGAAAAGAGATCTCTCCTGCTATCTTAGTAGTAGTGCTACTATCTAAGATATCCTTGCTTTTATATTGTTCTTCTTATTATTCTAATATAGAGGAGGAGTAAGAGGGTTAGTAGTAGCAAGGTAAGAGCACTGCCTACTTGTAGCAATATGCTCTCCTTAGCAGTTAATGCAGCAGGGCCTTTAGTGCTCGCAAAGCCTTCCTATAAGCTTGCAGTCTTTGCAGCTAGCGTGATCTTTTATATAGTGCGTCTCTGTATAAAGCTTATAACCTTTACCTCTGTATATCTCTCTATTATAGCCTAGTTTAAAGCAGTTCTAGCACTATGTTCTTAGCAAGATATTATAGTGCTTTGCTAGGTATACTTATCTTCCTGCAATGCTAAGCTGCCTTTGTGCTAGTAGCCTTTGTTATTCTTCTTTACTGCCTACTCTAAACACTATAGAGCTATATCTTTAATATAGGAGCAGCAGGTGTGCATTTTTAAGCTTCTTGCGTTTTGCTAACTATCTTAGGTTACGTTAGATAGCTATATTATTAAATATCTTAATTTCTGCCTTCAGCTCTGCAGGGGATGCAAGAAACACGTTATGCATATAGACTCTGCGTGCAATAACTTAAATCTACTCTTCTCTTCTTTGCATGCCTTTGAAGGTAACCTATACTGCTAATTTCTATATCTCTATATGCTGCAGAAGAAAGTCTGCAGAGAAATGCTCTATAGTAGTAAGAATTAGATTCTTTTTTGCTATTAGGCGTACGCTAGCTACTACTGCAGTAGAGTTCAAGACTGCTCTTAGGGCTGTGTTAATCGCGTTTCTCTGTGCTAGAGGATCTACTGCCTCTGCTGCTGCTGCGTTTGCTTGTTCTACTAGCAGTATAAGCTCTCTCTTCTGTTTTTCTTTCCTGCGCTGTTCTGCTGCTATCTTTGCAGCTTTAACGCTGTTCTATTATTTGCCTTAAGGTAGTATAGCATATATAGACTGTCCTAGAAGAGGCGTATTGTTGTCAGATCTAAAGAGGTTCTTGAAAAATGTTAATGATTAAAGTGATTAATTGTCCTCTGTCTTGTCTAATCTATGAACAGGTAGCTTTTATCCCCTGCCCTTGTGCGACTAGCTGCGCAGTCTATTCTATGCAGTTCTATTCTAGCTAAGCCTATGATGCAGCCAGCCTTGCTTATATCTAACACACCCCTTAGCTTAGATAGATATCTAAGCTAGATAGCTACTTGCAGTGTCTTATAAGATAACTAGCTCTAGTCTCTCTTAGAGCTTATTTAGTAATAGTTCTTAGTAGTTTAGCTTATCTGTGCGTTCTACAAGATTAAGGTAATCAAGGAAGATATTCTATTCATTTCTAGAGAGGACCTTAGTAAGGCTGTTAGCAGGCATGCTGGCAGAGAGTATGTACTTAACTGAGATTGTTCCTCGTTAGACCTCTTGCCGTAGCTAGTGATTATAGATATCCACGTGTTAGAGCTTTGTTTATAGCTTTAATATTTCCTTAGTTACTAGGCTAATTATCTGCGTGTTGTTGTAGTATATTATAATAGTCTTCTTTAGTAGATCAATTCTAAGCTTACTAATTAATCTTAAGATAAAGATAGCTTCCTTTGCCACCTGTAATAGAGCAAGGAGCTCTGCCTTAGTTGTTAAGGTGGTAACAGTGTCTTGCTTGCTAGCTTTCTATGCAATTAGGCCTCTAAATAGTTGAATCGTGTAGCCTTGTAAGCTCTTGCGGTCAGAAGTGTTGTCAGCGAACGACGCATCGCTCGCGACTTCAAGGTGGAGGCCTCCACCTTGGCGTAGCGCTAGATTCTGTGTAGAGCAGCACTCGATCAGCTGCTGCGTGATGGGCTGGTCCTAGACTAAGCATATAGCGTGCTAGCCTAGAGGTTGCAAACGCTATATCTAGGCGCGTTGTGACTGCTGCAAACAGTAATAAGCTAACCTTGCGCTAGTACTTGTTGATTTCTAATAGCAAAGCTAGGCCTGCTTAGGCTTCTAGCTCAATAGAGGATATTAGTATATCGTGTTAAGTGTCCTTCTTATTAATTAAGCAGCTAATCTTTTTAATGTAGGCAGCCTGTTAGAGGAAGACTGTGTAGTTTCTCCTGTTTCGAGTAATTTCTACTCCTAAGAACTACTTTAAGTCTTCTCCTCTTATAAGAGTATACTTTGTTTATAGATCCTGTATAATAGAGAAAGCTAAGTGTTCTTTGTTCTTAGAGTACTTAAAGATAATATTATCTACGTAGAAGAAGATAAATACTCTGTTCTTTATTATGCAGCAAGGCTTGTAAGCTACTATATATAGGCCTAGTTTAAGGAGTATGTTAGTGAATTCCTTCTGCTATAGCAGAGGTGAGATGCGCAGTCTATACAAGGCCTTGTTTAGTTTTAGAGCTGTATTTAGCTTCCTGTAGCTGTTAGGCATTCTTATATAGACCTCTTAATTAATTATTGCATGCACGAACGCGTTTATAACGTTATACTGCTTAAGCTTAAGGTTGCAATCTGCAGCGATTGCTATTAGCAATCTAAATAACTGACTAGCAAGTGTCGCGGCGTAGGTGTCCTGTGCAGACACGTTGCGCTGCTGGTCTCCTCGGACTACTAGGCGCGCCTTGCATTTCTGCAATCTGTGCTGCTAATTAAGCTTATACGTGTATTGTTGAATGGGCTCCCTGCTAGCTAGCAAATGCTATCAGCACTTACGCGCGAGGCAGAAAGGTTTGCACGGTGTAGACATCGCACGAGGGGGGGGGTTGTGGGTAACTGGTATTGATTGCTTCTATCCTTCTAAGGCTGTGCGAAGGAAAGATATTTATCCCTTTGTGCGTACGACGTTACACGAGACTATGTCACGTGACTGCTAACTATGCACCTTAATGCCGCTGTTTAGACACTAGCAATTTTTTCTTTTTCCTTTGTATAGGCCTTGCCTAGCTTACCCTGTTTTTATCCTACTCAAACCCTTACAGCGTAGCTTGCTGTCCCTTGCCTCGCATAGGCTTAATCCTATCAACTAACGCTTTAACCCTAATAGCTAGTTAATTGTATAAGATTAGCTTCTTAAGCGCAGAGTTTAGTGTCTTCTTCGTACAGGCATCGGCTGGGTTGTCCTTCCTATTGATCTATCTGATATCTGTGATCTCCCTCTTCTCGTACGATTCTCGAATTGACATAATATCGATTATAAGCCTCTTCTCGTTCGTTGTACTAAGCTTTACAAGACATTCGTACAGAGATCTTAAATCTGTGCATAGTACGATAGGTATTAGGGATATCTTAAGCGTGCGTAGGATCTGGTTGATTGTCGTGCTCACCTCCTTATGCGATGGTGTCTCATCATGGAATCCTTCGTACGAAGAGATATACTGGCGTTTCGCACGTGATTAGTCTGTGCGAGAGTAGTTCGTTAACTAATATCCTTCCTTATAATAGACGAAGCATCGCTTTAATCGTGCGAAAGACTGTAGTCTAGATAATCCTCTGTGTCTCCTAGGGCTTCTTCCACGTTGTTAATAGCTATGCGTACGTGACGAGCTGTATCGCCTATTAGTATAGTACGCGTCCTAGGGTTCGTTAAGGAACGCGTTGTTCTGTCGATCAATTAAGACTTACAGTGCTGCGCGAAGATTGCTAAATAATGCCTTATACGTGGGCTTAATTAAGAATATAGCCTGTTCTAGCTTAGGTTGTCCTTAATATGCTCGTACAACAGCAGTATAAAGAGGTATCTCGCCTTAGAATTGTAGGCTAAGGGCTCTCTGTGCGAGAGTGAGTTTATTAATTATTGCCTCTAGAGCCTTATGCGGGGTCTTTGTAGAGTTCTCCTGCCTAATTTGTGCGAAGCTTATTGTTGTCTAGTTAGTCTAATATTAGTTATAATTTACATTAGTATTAAAGTGATTGCTAAGCTGCTTATATAGTAGCTTCTATAATCTCCCTAGGCTAATATTGTGAAGGTAGAACATGTGCGCACGCCCTTTAAGGATATCAGGGAAGATGCTTGCGTACGAGGCCTCATGAATAGCAAGGCGTTGGCAGAGCTTAATGAATATTATAGCCTTATTAGCTAGGATATCGTACGGTTGCCCTATATAGTTGTTCTCCTTCTTCTAGGCCTTCTAGAATTGTACAATCTTCTTAGATGCAAGGTTCTCTATCTTAATATCCTGTGTTAGCGGAAGTTAATATAGGTTATACAGCAGTTAACTCATGTGCAGTGGGTGCAAGCTTCGAGGGGTCTCGTGCGAAGCTGCGGCTATAGGGGTATGTAGCTGCCCGGTCGTGCTCTCGTGTCGTGGGCTAGCGCGAGATGGTTGTACTGGTTGCGGAGGAAGTATTTAGTCTGCGGGTGGTTCGTACAGGGGCATAATCTGTGGCGTCAGGACTAGCGCTAGTGATAGCAGTTCTGTACGTTGCTGCAGTAGGACAGTAAAAGCGTGTTCTCCTTTTGCAAGTCTGTACAGTGTAGTAGCCTCTGTTTTGTTCTTCTTAAAACTAATGCCCTTGTTCTGTAAGGTAGCGATTAATTCTCGTAGGAAAGGTTAGCTAAGGTCCTTAAAGTGTATAAGCTTCTACTCTACAAAGTCGTCCTAAAAGTTCTTAAGAGTGCGTATATTTGTTACGCTTAATGTACGAAGCTCTATAATTAAGTTAGCTGCATATAAGTTAAGCTTCTTCTTTAGTGTATCGTCTGATAGCTTAATTTTATCTACCTAATCTTTAATATTTATCTGCTCTGCTAGGGTCTTTGCTAAAATGCTTACAAGGGGTACGTATCGTTCGTACGTTAATACGTCATGCTAGTTGGCTGAGGATAGAGCCGGTGTCGCTTGTTGCTCTATAGTAGTCAGTTATGCGTCGTCGCTGCGCTGTCTTACTTCCTGTCGTATGCTGCCTCCAAACAGCCTCGTGCGAAAAGATAAAGCTGACCTCCCAGCTTCTAACGAGCACTACTATTCGTACAGTACCTCTAAACAGTAGCGTACAGACAGGTTACTTGTTCTTAGTTAGGTAACTAAACAGAGATTTACAGCCACTTGCACGTAAATTAGACTCTGTCTTCACTCTTGCTAATTTATAGTTAAATTAGTAAAAAAAGGATTCTTCTTCTACGCAATCCTCTAAACAGAAAGGTATAAGGAGAGCTTCCTATCTTACAGCATTCAAAGCCACTAATTAGTGTTGAATAGGCTCCCTGCTAGCTAGCAAATGCTATCAGCACTTACGCGCGAGGCAGAAAGGTTTGCACGGTGTAGACATCGCACGAGGGGGGGGGGTTGTGGGTAACTAGTGTTGATTGCTTCTATCCTTCTAAGGCTGTGCGAAGGAAAGATATTTATCCCTTTGTGCGTACGACGTTACACGAGACTATGTCACGTGACTGCTAACTGTGCACCTCAATGCCGCTGTTTGGACATGTATACCTATATATAGTTAAGGATTTAATGCCCTTCTTGTCTAATCTGCTTAAGTAGTGCTTCTAACTAAGAATTTATTTTATAGTAGCTTTAGAGGTGCTCCTGCTTAGCTTTCTTCTACTAATTACTTAATAAGTAACTTTCTATCTCCTTATAAAACGAAGAAGGTAGTAGGAGCTGGGTTTTATGTAGGGCAGTTTCCTTTTCTATTAGCCTTTAGAGCTGAGCCTTGTTAATAATCTTCTCTTAGTAAATACTAATATTTCCTGCTTAGGTGCCTGCTATAAAGGCTGCTTGCTAAGAGATTATTTTTAAATAGCTGTGTGTGGGGTATATTAGCTTTCTTAGCCTTCCTTTAGCTAGGAACGCTGCTGGTGGCAGAGCTAGAGGTGGTGTTAGATAGATATCTGTGATCTTCCTTCCTTAGTAATATCTAGGTAGATCTGAATTGTCTAGTTGCGTGGTTGTATCTGCAGAGCTGTTATCCTTAAAGAATAATTCAGCTTCTAGATAGTTAATTAGACTTAGTAGTTCTAGCGTCCTTATAAGGGTAGCGATTTCTTTAAGGATAGTGTGCATAAGGTTATTATGCAGGTCCTTAGTCTTGCTATCTAACACTGTTTGCTCGTCGAAGGTAACGTCGCATGTACTGATTACCTTGGCTAATAATAGTATCTAGATGCGATAGATGTTAGAGGATCTATACCTAATAAGATATCTAATCTATGCTTTTAGATCTAAGCGTTGTAGGCGTGATTTTCCTTAGTGTGTATTATTAGACATTGCAAAGGCTTTGCACCTATATGCCTTAAGATAACTAAGGTTTAGTTTGCAGAGTAAGGTAATTCTGCTATTACTAAAAGCAGTATATGTTAAGAAGATCTTATAGAGTGTCTTCTAGTTATTACTGTAGATTAGTGTTCTGTTGTATAGGTATACTGCAGCTCTTGTGACTTCTAGCTATAGTTCCTAGGAGAGGTTAGCATCTAGCCTTATTGCTCGTGCTTTCTCCTTATTTACACCCCCTAAGCGTTCAGCTTTACTGTTCTAGGCTTGTATATCTAGTGCTAAAGGCTTAATAATAATACCTTTAGTTTTAAGCTATCGTTGTACCTAAGGCTTAACAGTCATAATCTTATTATCTAATTTAATAACTTTAATAGTAATATTAAAGTAGTTCTTTAGGAAGAGATTAAAGTTAGCAAGCTTAGCAATAATTAAAGCTGCTGTACAGTTATCTATAAAGTAGATATCCTACTAGAGGCCTAAGAATCTGTCTATAATAAGCATTTATAACTTATCCTTAGTAATAGATTATACCTTATAGGAGTGGAAGTTAATAGCTAGTCTCTCTCCTAGTCCTTTAGTGTTGTTGTTGCGTAGCGCACGTCGTATCTGCCGCTTAGCCTTAGCCTTGCTGCATGCGTTGCACTCAGCTGTAGTAATGCCTTTAATGCGCACCCCCTCAGCCTGCTGCACAAGGTGTTCGATTGCTGCAGGGCCTGGGTGGCTGAGCCTCTTGTGCCAGGTGACTGCAGAGGCTCTCTGCGTCGCTCGTGCTGTCCTTAAGCTAGTGTGCGTGTAGAAGGTAGCTTGCGCAGCTAGATTGTATTCTAGGACTTATTAGCTATAGATTTTAGCAACCTTAATAATAATTAAACTATCTAATTTCCTAAGGGTAGTAGGCTCTAGCTAGGTATCCTACTAGATGCCTAACTGCCTAAGCAGGCGGAAGGAGACGAGGTTGCAGAGTAGATTAGGATAGATAGCCACGTCCTGCAGTGTTATGCTTATTGTCTGTCCTTTGCTGCTTAAGTGCAGGGTGATTAAGCTATATCCTGTTACCTACACCTTTATATTTCTTGCTTAGATAAAGTCTCTTTATATAGATAGCCTAAAGCAGTACATATATTATAGTGTGTTAGTAATATAATAGGTTATGCTAAAGTCTAAGATAAAGGAAAACCTTAGTAGATAGTTATAGCTTAAGCTAGCTTAGAAAGCTGCATAGAGATTAGCGCTAATAGTAGTAACCTTCCTGCCCTTAAGTTATTATTCTTCCTCTAGCTCTTAGATTATTAGAGTTAGTATATATAACTTCTTAATATAAAGTAAGGTAGGGCTAGAGTAAGAGCGAGCTTAGCTCTAGCCTCTAAGTGCGCTAATTAAGGTAGTATTATGCTTCTTCTTAAGTGCTATAAGAGATTTAATCTGCTTATTTACTGTCTACTACTTAGGTGCTTATTTAGTATTAATATACTAGCAATTATTAATGCTGTGCTGTTATTTATAAGCAGGGCATTTAGCTGTTTAAGTTGCGTGCTTATTATACGCGCGTTTTCTTAGATTTTTACTATAATTGCAAGTATTATCTTATTTAGATAGCGCGTTTTCTGCAATAGAAGCGTCCTTCTTAATGCTCTAGGTAGTTGCACTACTATTAGTAAGATATAAAGCTTTATTAACTATAAAGGCAGCTCTATGCTTAGGCCTAAGTAGATATGTTATTATTATGTATTCTCGGAAGCGTTTTATTATCTCCCTCCTAGTTATGCCTGCTTTGTGGCGCCCTGCTTAAAACAGGGCTGTCTATATAGGCACTGCCTTTTGCACAGCTAATATAAAGTCCTTTATAATTGCTATAATCTAAGATATCTTAGCTACTCTGTATATCTCTGCCTTAGTAGTGGCTTAATTATATTTAGCTAGCTAGTTGTTCTATACTAATAGTCGTGTAAGAGGCTTAAGTGCAGCATAGTATCTTGTCTATGCTTCCTCTCTTTCCTAATTACTATTAACGCCTGTAGTGTTTTTAAGGTTAGTGATCTACTAGCAGAGTGAGAGACTTAGTAGGTAGCACGTGCGCTGTAGGTGAGGTGTCACGGTTGACTAGATAAAGGCTACTATATGCTGCATGCTCTTGTTTTTAGCTTAGTAGATCAGCATAGTATTCCTAAAGTGTCCCTTAAGCATCTTATATTGCTCTTAGTCCTCCTTAAAGGCCTTTATCCTCTATATAGATAGCTTAGAGGCTTATGTTACACTTAGTACATTTGCTGCTAGTGTATAGTCAGCTACTAATAGAGGTTAAGGTACTATTAGTTCTAGTGTAGGAGTTGTTATTAAATCTAGGTCTATCTGATTCTAGATCTTATAGACTACGCAGCGCGCTTGCAGCTAAGAAATCTAGGTTATCTAGTTTATGTAATCTCTCAGCATAGTAGTTATGTCCTGCGTTAATTAGGTTGCTATTGCGTTTAGTAGCGTTTTAGTAGGAGCAATAAGACTCTTAATTATTAGATTAAAATATTCTTAATAATGTTAATTATTAAAGTAATTAATTATCCTCGTCTTGTCTAATCTATGAACAGGTGGCTTTTATCCCCCCCCCCGCCCTTGTGCGACTAGCTGCGCGGTCCATTCTATGCAGTTCCATTCCAGCTGAGCCTGTGATGCGGCCAGCCTTGCTCATATCTGACACTAACGCTCTCATTGCGGCAAGAAGCGAGCAGTTGGAGGAAGGGGAAGAGAGAGAAGAAGAGGCGATGGCGATGATGGATGGAGGGTGGGCATGCCATCACTCAAAGTAGGCGCTGGGCCATAGGCAAGTTAGCTGTAGGTGTTGTGTTATTCTTGGGTTCCACTGAAGCGCTGATGGAATTCGGAGCTCCGCCCCTCCTTACCTCTAAAACCCTGCTAGGCAGAGTGACAGGGATTTCGTGGCTACGCTGCGCATGCTTTGTTGAAGCGGGAGTAGAACAGGGCCTAAGCGAGGTGAGAGTGCCTCTAAAAGCAGCGGCTAAACCACTCCTAAAACAGATGCATTTCCACTGCTATATAGACATACGTAGATATCTATATAGCAGAGTTTCGTTGTTAGCTGCGAGATATCCTTGTTAATTAGCTGAATCGTCTGCGTATTATCGCACTGTATCGTAATCTTCTTCTCTGTCAACTCTACCTGGAAAAAAAAACACCAACTTTGGGCCCACCCAGCGCGCTTGCTCCAGCGCCTCCGGCATCCCAAAACTACCAGAATCTATCTCAGCCTATTGCAAAACAAACTTTCTTCATTTCTCACAGCCTCTAGGCTTGTAGTTGAGGAGTGCAGCCAGGTGGAAACCTGCTGTTCCCCTTGCTAACACTGCCTTTTTGCTCTATTTTCTGCTATCTAGACGCCTTTCTCTCCCTAGAGGTTGACTAGTACAGCCAGTAAGGAGGGGGAGAGAAGAAGGAGAAGTAAAACAGAGCTCCTCTTTTTCTCTTGTTTATTAAGCCTGCAAAAGCAAGCAGAGCCTAGGTAACTCTGCTTAGTGCAAAAACAAGCTCTCTTTTAGTCATTCCCTGTTATTGCCTAAGAAAAAGAGAAGGACTTTCTTTATACACACACACACACACACATATACACCTCCTAAGCCTGATATAGCTTCTACTACTCTCCCTACAGGGTCTCTACAAGCGCGTACATCTCAGCACACTATGCAGCTTAGCGCAGTGCAGATGGATATATTGTCAGGAGAAGAGGAAGAAACAGAAAGCAGCTAAGATAAGCTAGCTAAGCAGCCCTAGAGACAAAAGCAGAGCAAAAAGCAGACACTTGATCAGCGCTCCCCACAGAAGCAACAGCAGGAGGTGCTAGCACAGGAGGTACCGTTTCAGAAATGTAACTGCGTGGGCAGTGTTAGGTTGGAGGCTGCAGATGAACGCTTGTATTGCTATCTGTTATTATGTTGTGATTGAGGTCTACAGGAGCTCTCGGCTCTGAGGTAAGTACACTTGCCCACTGGGCAGTGCCTGCTACAACTAGAATATCACATGACTTTAGTCACGTGGTTACAAGAAAGCAAGATGGCTATACTGTATCTCTTAAGGCATAAAAGCCTTTCAAGAGGCCTTAAAGCTAGCAGAAGGAAAAGAGGCTACAGCAGAAACAGCCACAAGAGAGCTGCTTGAACAGGCAACCTCTGTACAGCAAGGGAAAGCAGAATTAGCTCTAGCAGCTACAAAAGAGCTCGTAAAGGAAATATAAGACCTAAAGGAACATATCCTAAAAGTAATAAGCGCAACTGTTAATAATGCAAACAGTGCAAAACTAGCAAGGAAAACGTACGCAGACGCTGTTAAACCAGCTACCTACCTAAAAAATTGTCAGATATGAGCAAGGCTGGCCGCATCACAGGCTCAGCTGGAATGGAACTGCATAGAATGGACCGCGCAGCTAGTCGCATAAGGGCGGGGGATAAAAGCCACCTATTTATAGATCAGACAAGACGAGGACAATTAATCACTTCAATAATTAACATTATTAAGAACATTTTTAATCTGACAGTTAGCCACCTTCACCTCCACCAAGAGCGTCGCTCCGATGCGAAAGCTCTACCCATCGCGTCGATCCGACCCATTCTCAGCCACCGACTCTGACTCGTGTTGCGAAGGAGATTCAAGCGCCAAATCGTTATCCGATACATACACCGACCCTGATACTGAGGCAGACGAAGACATTGAGCCAGGCTCTAGTGAAGATGACAGTCTCGTGGAGAAGGGTTCAGACCTCTATTCAGACTTGGAAGCTGAGAAGATACTGAGGGATATTGCCCGATTGAGGGCGGAAAGGCCAGCAAAGCCAAATCATACCGAGCTTACGATGAAGCTATGGAAGAGAGAAGGCGAATTCTGGGAGAGGTAGGATCTATGCTATTCACATGCACCTTATCATCACCGACCGTTAACCAGCGCACGTTGGGTACTGCTTGAAGATAGTGAAGAAGGTTAAGAGATGCTCGGACGAACAGCTACGTGCATGCGATCCAGGGACATTCAAAGCATACCTCCGTTGGCGGAAGAAATACTCCCGAGTGAAGAAGGAAAGCTCAATGCGGAGCTATTGGAAGAGGCTCTGCATGTACTACAGGAATCTCACATGGCTCAGGATGGACGCTGATGTCCTTGACGATATATGCAATTTATGTTCTGATTTGGACATATTTCTTCCTTGCATGGCGGCGCATTAACATCTCAATCAGCATACGAGATATGACGGAGTTAAGCACTTACGTCAACTGGCCAATACCCTGTAAATCCTTTGACGGCGCGTTGTCGTTGCAGAAACAAAGACCTCCAACAATTATTGCATACGAGTAAGGCTCGGCTGCCTCGGCACATCTGGTGATGCACATGTCTCCGTCCATGCTGGACAACGGGTCGAGTAGCGACGAGGCTTGGAAGCCAGTGAGCATGGTTTCTAGCAGGTATGCGGCTCCATTGTAACAGCCCCAGGAGTACCAGTTCGTTGGTATGATGTCTCCTGGCAATGTAGATGCCGTCGACGGCGCAGCGGGTTGCCGAACGTAAGAGATACCGAGTTTGGCGCCTAGCTTGCTGGTATCACCGCAGCTTTGGCTCGCGTCGTCATTGCATGGCGTTGAGCATTCGCCGATACCTGCCCATAGCGAGACGTCGGGGTGAGGGTCGAGCAGTAGCATGTAGCATCGGAAACCATCGCAATCGTGTAGAATATGTCTTGAACAGTACTTTTGGCGTAGCAAAGTGCAGAACACTCAACGCCGTCTGTACCCCCGGCAGGTGTCGCGCTGTAAGAATTTAGTGACGTGAGTGACTCTAGCCAGTCGCCTAGGTAGGAAAAAATGTTGCATGTCCAGTTCGCTGGAATTGCGGGTTCAGGGACCTCCACTAAGGAAATGATGCGCTTGTAGGTTGAGAATACTGGATCACTGCCAGTACCATGGCCTCCACAGTATTCGGTCATGCTGCCCGGACAGAGCGATTCGCACTGGTTTATTCCAATACTGTTCTCCCATCCGGAGTTGATACCGGGTGCATCATTGGAACAGTAACATTCACTTCCGTTAGCAGTAGAAAAGTCCATCGCCTTCTGGATACACAAATCGATGCAGACACTTGCATTCATCTGAGCACTCGAATTCGTGGCTTGCAGAATAGCTTGCGTGGTCAGATAGAGACTGGAGCTGAAGCACCCAAAGTACTGCCAGCCAAGTATGTCCGGATCGCGAGGGTGAGGATGTAAGAGAGCTCCGAGGAGGTCGTCGGACGATTGGGCGGGAGCTGACTAGACCTGGTCAATGATGATCTACATAAGAACAAATAACTTACACTCAGCATTGGTAGTGTGGCGTTGGTAAGGACAGGGCTGACGGCGTTCAAAGGTACGTTCAAAAGGCCTATAATGAATTCCGTTGCGCTATTTAGGATAACAGTTGCAATGTTTCCGGGATTAGTGGCGATACTACCAATTCCAGGTATGGCTGATTGAGTGATGACAACTGCAGGAGCTGTGGTTTGTTCGACAGCAATAATCACCTGGGTGATGCTGGAAGCCAGAAGTTGCACTTCGGAAAGGATGTTGGAAGGAACGGCGGAAGCGTTTTGGCGGACACCCTCAACGACTTGCGCGACATTGGAGGCGATAACCTGCACTTCCGTTGCAACTGGTGTAGCTACGACTGCGGCAATGCTGTCAACGTTTGAGACAAAATCTCCGGCAATAGTTCCAATGGGTTCGATGACGTTGGGCATGCTAGAGGCGGTTGGCGTAGCTATCACTGCGATAATGCTGTTGACATTAGACACGAGCCCTCCGAGAAATGTGCCAGCGGAGTTGGCGGTTTCCGAAGGCCAAAAGCGGCCGGCGTGGCTATTACTGCAATAATGCTGTTGGCGTTGGACATGACACCTCCAACGAGCGTGCCAACAGGGTTGCCGGCATCATTAATATTGGACGCTGCCGCAGTGACAACGGCTTCGAGCATGCTGTTGGTATTGGAAGCAGCACCACCAATACTGCCGGCACCATCGATAATGCTGACAACACCAGACGCTAGCGGAGTGACAATCGCGCCTGCCAGGCTATCGACGTTGGACCCAATACCTACAACGACGGTGCCAACAGCATTAACAGCATTGGTGGTACTGGGACCTGCTGGGGTAGCAACGGTGCCTACTATGCTGTCGACGTTGGACACAATATTCCCGATAATAGATCCAACACCAGACGCTGGCAGAGTAGCAATTGCATCAACCAGGCTATCGATGGTGGACATAATGCCTCCAACAACGGGGCCGACTGCATTAACGGGGTTGGTGATATTGGAGGCTGCCGGAGTAGCAACAGCGCCTACTATGCTGTCGACGTTGGACATGATATCTCCAACAATAGAGCCAACACCAGACGCTAACGTTGTGGCAATGGCGCTGACTGCACTGTCTAGTCCAGAAGCAACGTTCCCGATGGCTCACCCTACTCCGTTGAGGACACCATTTAGGCCGACAAGTCCGGAGGATCCAGAAGCTGGGCTAGTATTAGCATTACTGGTTGCACTACTCTTACCTGAGCTAAGACCAACTACACCATCAAGAAGGTCACTCGTGGTGGGAACAACAGTTGCACGTGTGCTTGGAAGTATGGACGAGCTGCTGGTACCAACGCCAAGGAGGCCATCGAGAAGGCCACCAAGGGGTCCGTTCGTAGATGGAGCGTTAGTTGCGCGTATGCTGTATACTATGGAGCTGCTGCCGGTGTTGAGACTGGCACTGGTAACTGGTGCAGCGGTTGCGCTGGCACTGGGAAGTGTGGAGCGGCTGATGCTGAGCCCAGAAAGACTGTTGGGGATGCTAGCAGTGGCCGCGGCAGAAATTGCGCTCGTACTAGGAAGTAGGGATGAGCTGCCGGCGTTGGTACCGAGAGGACCGCCGAGGATGCCACTAGTGGCTGGTGGAGTAGATGCGATCATACTGGACACCACAAAGGAGCTAGCGATATTGAGGCTGCTACCAGTAAAGAGAGAAGAGGTCGCCTTGATGCTAGATTTGGGTGTTAGAAGCCCTCCAAGAAGACCATTACCTTGTCCAGTTGTGGTGCCTAGCAAGGCATTTGCAAGGAGGAAATGTCCAAAGGGACATCTCATGGTGGGCCAGCGAAGTGGAACAAACGGAAGTTAGCAGGAAGCAGTTATTCGGTGTAGGTACCTAGCGGAGAACTGAAGATTGGCGTCGAAAGTGATGAAAGATAAAAGAAGGTGTGAATTGATGCAGTGACAATGAGTGCGGCGAGGAAAAGAAGGAGGTTGGCGAAAAGAAAGGAAGCATGAATTTTACAGGAAGCATGAATTTTACAGGAAGCATGAATTTTACAGGAAGCATGAATTTTACCAGAAGACCAGAGAATTCATGTGGCTGACTGGCAGCCTCCGCGATATCCTGCCTGTGACTATTCCAGCCCGTTCGATGGAGAGTATTGGCTGGCATGTGCATCGAATGCACCATTCAGACTAGAATGCTAACAAAGCTTTTCCTGATGCCTGCATCGTCAAGGTGGTACATGGTCCTTGGCACCTTCAAGGATTTGCAAAGGGGTACTCAATGGGTGTCGTTGCTGGTGCCAGATGACCGCGAGTCGTCGCGGTTCGACTAATATGTATTGCGCTCGTTACATGGCGTTCACTTTCCACCATCATCTCCGAGAACTCTGAGAATCTCAACTGTATGATTGTATGGTGACTGGAGAATGTGGTCGTCGCACATCTCCCTGCCAATGAATAGACGTCTGGTGATATTAAACGACGGAAGGTCTTGTTTGAGAGTGTAGAAATGAAGGTGTCGGTCTGTTTGACGATTAAGCGCGCAGACTAGCGCCGCCGGGAACTCCGATCGCTGCCTCGAACGGGCACGGTTCGGCTTCTTTCTCAACTTCGTTACTCGGAACGCGCCATGAATGACTACGCGTCGCCCATGAGCCATATGGAGGGCGATAGGTCTTCATCACCCAAAAGGAAGAAGATTCGGCAGAAATATGCTCCCAAAGCTTGTAAGTAGCGCTTCTACGAGCCTAAAAGAGGCGAGAATATCATCAAGGCTTCACGCGAGGTATTCCGATCGTTCCGCGAGAGTGCTGCGTGTTGATAACCGCGAGAAAAGTGTCAAGGGCGTTGTCGTCGCATTAACAGCTTAGCGATGCCGATGTGCAGCGTATAGCTACAGGCCCCTGGAACTGCAAGTTGCTTTTGTATCCTGGCACCTTTTCCCGTATTAAACAACACGCATTAGCATTGCACGCGACTTCAATCCGGTATCAAAGTACGCATCTTGCTGACTTGTTGGTACAGGTGTGTTATGTCGACGATCCAAGTTGAAGGTATGTACATTGCATCTGTTCATCCTATTCCATCCTTTACTAACATTGCCTCTACCCTCCAGCCGGTGTGGGGCAGAAACGGCTGACAATTAAGCAGTGCACTGGCGAAAACCCCTGCCAACGTTGTGTCGATAATGGCAAACGATGCTTCTATTCCGAAGACCAAACAGCCGCCGAAGTGCTGCAGAACCTCTCCCGACCCGCACCACCTCCGGCGTCTCTACCAACCACCAATAATGGCAACGCCAATGGCACGTCGAAACAGACCCTGATGCCCCCGAACAATCGCCCCGATCGAAGAGCGAGTGATACCAGTAACATCACGCCGACTATGGAGGAACGTATGACGAGGGTCGAGAAAATGCTTGAAGCTTTAATAACCGAGCGCGGCTTGGGCTTCACGCCCAGTGGCAGCATTGAGCGCGAACCGAGTATTGGCTTCCGGAGTGAGACGACTTTCTCAATGCCGCTACTCGATCCTATACACCCTGCTCTTGATCAGATGGCGCAGCACGCGCCCGAGCAAATGCAAGATGCGTTATTGCCGGACGCTCCAGCCATGGGTTTGGACGCATCGGTCTATGTCCGCGCAGGCAACCAGAACGTACCATTCCCTGATCCAGACAGATACCAACAGTACGTCGCACAGTTCTTTGGCGATGTACATCTTCATTACCCATGCGTTGACGAGAACGACTTCAACACGCGAGTCCAGCAACTAGTGACCCATGGTGCAACAGAACCGACTGATATCTACTTTCTGGCCCTAGCCTATGGCATATTCGCGTGTTGCGACGTGATGTTGACAAAATCGCTGGTCGCAACCAATGGCGTTGACAAGGTGCTTGGCTGGCAGTGGTATGAGCTTGCGGATAGTATCGTCGACAAGACGATGCTGTTCAGTGGCTCTGATGATACAACCTTGATGCAACATCTATTGTTCCAGGTGTGTCTGCGCATCACTGCAATACGACTCACGGCTCGACTAATATCTCCAGGCTCTGTATCTCGCCTATACTGATATTCCTGCTCTCGCCTATGCCGCAATACGAACGACCTGTACTGTCGCATTACAACAGAATTTACATCAACAGTCAGTGTGGGGGGTAGAGCTTGGTGTTGAACAAGTGTACTGGCGCCTCTGTCTTTTCTGGAACATTTATTTGTCCGATCGTGCCATATCACTATCCTGTGGGCGGCCTTCATCGTTACATATGGATGATATCAACGTTGAGACGCCTGAAGCGTTCTGGAATCGAGTAAGCACCCCGGCAAGTCTACTACTTTCGCGCCAGACCCTGGAGTTGGGCGTTGCTAACGCGTACCAGACGCAGCTCAACATACTCCTGTCCGATAGCGACCGGAGACATTCTGCCAACCTCTATATAGAGTACGAATTACTGTCGGCTCAATTAGCCACCAAAATGCTCCACAAAAACAGCGATGCTGGCGAGGTCTTGCCTGTTCTGTCAGAGATCCTGCAATATTGCAGGCCCGATATTTCGCCCACGTTTACCTCACCTGATCGAGGGCAGCACATGCCATACTTAGCACTGCAGACTTGTTCGCGACTGAAGCGTCTTTCCACTGCGCTGTATCTGGGCCGAAGGATGATGACTGCTTCAAATCTCGAACTCGACAGCACGAAGCACCTCGTGCAACTTGCGTCTAACACGCTGAAGGATGTACAGAACATTTGGGCCGACACGGCCGTCTCACCCAGCTATCGACATCAAATCATCTCGTCAGTAGCAAGTGTCCTACTAATTGTTGGGCCGCTCCTGCTACGAGACGACATCACTGCAGACGACCGAGAACAGCTTGGATATAGCTACAGTGACTACATAGAAAATGTCACAACAGCCGCAGACATCCTCTCAGATCTTGCACGGGAGCTATCATATGCGAAGAGGGTACATGGGGACTTCTTCCACATCATGCCCCTCTTCGAAAGTATGGCTAACAAATGGTCCTCACTATCTCCAACTC
Organism: Parastagonospora avenae f. sp. tritici 18332-5; assembly: GCA_022559985.1. NCBI lineage: Eukaryota > Fungi > Ascomycota > Dothideomycetes > Pleosporales > Phaeosphaeriaceae > Parastagonospora > Parastagonospora avenae. Next base: position 184,991 of record JAFJTR010000058.1, on the reverse strand, counting down.
AAAATGCGTCAGCAGACTGGATGTCCTCTGCGACAGAAATGCTAGAAATTGACTCGCTCACAAACTTTCCTTACCGAGAAGTGAGCCCGCCTCTACAAGGGCGTGACATTTGGGAGACGAACGGTGGCAAGCATGGTGTTTTGTGGTTGTTTTGAATGCCTATTGCGTGTCTGTCATCTGTCGATACCACTGAGATACCCCTTCAAGTACAATGAAGTTTTCCTCGAGGTGCGTCAGCCGCTGTTGGTGCTTACCGTGCTTATGATCCCGTCTCCTCCAGCTAGGTGAGACAATTGCATCACGTGATTTTTGGTCAGCCAGAATTCCAATCTCACTCTAGAAATGCACCGTATGCATTTCTAATGAATGTCTTTTCATAGCAATTGCCTATGACTACTTTTCAAATAGCACTCGTGGACGGCCCGATAAGTTGGCGTCGCGAGGCTTCTATCTCGGAGAATCAAAGCGGCACTTGCCGACCGATTTTATGATACCTATGGTCGCCAGTAATGGAAGGCGCTTTCGCAACAAAGTCATCTACCGCCCGATTCAGCCCCACGGCGATTGAAAGCATGCAAAAGATCTAAAGTTAGTGGGCGCTTTAGCAGTGCCGCCGCACGGGCGCGATCTCCGTATAACAACGCCCCGGTGCCACATTGACTACTTACTCTCAGGCCCTCCCCGCCCCCATCATCTGTTCATCCAAATTCAATTTGCGGAACATTATCTAGCAAAGTTCGACACAATGAATAAACTTCCTTCTGAGATATTGGCGCACATCATTGCCAGCGGCCTGGACGACGACGAAAACCTTGCGCAATACAGCACGATATCGCGAGAATGGAAGGCCTCGATCGAACGACTCACCTTTCGGAAACTCGCCATTACGACGGATGATTTGGATAAATTTGTCGCGCTGTTTGACGGCGATGATATCGCACGTCGGACCTATCTGGCCAAGTTGCTCGTTAATTTTGTCCTACCTGTCCCACCAAACGCAGACGGTTGTTGTGCCGTTGAATCACCGCCAGACAGAGAAGCGGACAGCGCCGCATTCTCATCATCCATTGTCAAGCTGTTTGCTATCCTAGCGGCCTTAGCTGATCGCTCGGTCGATAAGCGGCCACTGTCCCTGTCCTTCAACAAAGGCCTTCGTCGTACTAAGTCTCATGAGTTAGAAATATCATCAGGCGTTCCATGCTGGAAAATATATGGGATTTCACGTGGCAAACATTCATTGCGAGAAACTCGGGAAGCGGAAGCCATGTCCGGAGAGATTGAATTCTTGCATGACACGACCATACCAACTGTGCGGGGTGTACGGGAGTTTGAATATGTTGGCGTTGGGGATCTGAAGGACCTCAAACTGACATGGATACCAAGTATCGTTGCTAGACTTCCGGATCTAGTAAAACTGCGTCTCGGAACATTGGATTCGTATGAGTATGGTCGGCTCAAGAGAATGGAGCGTAAGGATTGTTCGTACTCCACATATATGGTGCAGGCTCAAGGCTGATATTCTTAGGCTTCGTATCATCGATATGCAGCATGCCAAGTGACCATCTGCGAGAAATACGAATATCTAGTAGCTCGCTTTCTATTGGCAATGAGCACATTCCAGTGCATAAGCTTGTAGACGAAGGCAACTACAGCCACGAGCCGTGGTTTCGTATGGTCAGCCACTTCGCGTCTTTTCCGAACTTGGTGACACTCCAGCTCCATGGTGGACTTGTCGTATGCCCGGAATTCTTCCGGGCCATTATCGATTATCCCGGCACACCATTCTCTTCACTTGTTGAGTTTGAGCTACAATTTAGGCCGCAGACAGCCGACGGACGATGGTACTTCCAGAAAGATGAAGATGCTATAGAAAGGTCCCGTAGGGATTCCGAATGGAATGAATTCTGGAGAGAGCAGGATATGGAGGCCCGGCAGCGGGTCCGCGAACTACGCCGTAACCCACCCTCAGAAGACTCTGACCATAATCAACGGATTTACGAAGATGGGCCATTTAGAACTGGCGTTGTGCCATATGACACATTTCGGTCTCGTCCTGACCCGGATACGTTTTCATTGTTTCTCTTAAATGCTGCGGCTGCTGTGGAGCGCTTCCAGAGTCTTAAGAAATTCATCCTGAAACTTGGTTCTTCGTTGGAAGGTCCGACTGAACTCAGCGATTGGCCTGTCGTGTCGCGTGTTTTCGAGCTGTGGTACCTGCGCGCTGGTATGCCCCGGTCGCCTCGCAGAGACCCACTCGATTTCAGTCTCAGCAACCCATATGTCCCCGGAGACGCAGCGTATATCAACCAAGACAGACTGTACTGGCGGGTTAACAATGCCGAGATATGGGAAGAGGTTCAAGCTGCATGGACCGCCGTTGCGGGACCAGATGCCAAGATTGTATATATGGACGAAGATCGCTGGATGAAATATAGTTGGAGGAACGACATTCCGGTAGGCTATATGTATGGCTACGAAGGGGAACTATGAAATTTAAGCGGGCTGGTAGGTTGGTATTTAATATGGGATCTGGGATCAGGTTAACACGCTGCAAAGAGTGATGAAACAGCACTGATGTTAGGAATTCACGCACTGTTAAACAAGAACGTTGAATGAACCAAGAGTTCTATAAGTATAAAAGCGCGCTGTTTTTGTTGTCTGTTCGAGTTTGAGACGCTTTTGGCTATAGACCCCGGCGGTATGTTGTACACGGTGCTCGTGAAGTACTATAGATTTTGCAGCGCACATTGCATGAGTAGTAACAGGAGGGGCAATGCGTGTGATGATAAAATCCATGCGAAAGGCGAAAACACCTAAATAAAGCGCTCGAAGTTAGCATGGCTTCAAGTTGTGAGACTACCAAGGAAAAACTACCGACAGGCCAATCTCTCGTATAAACTCCCGCACGCGCCTCAAGCTCATGGCATGTATTCGACAATGGTACAACTGCATGGCTATGCACATCCTCCAGTAGATGCCTCAATCCAGCTTTAACTCCTCTTCCACAGGTTTCATACCCTCGTAGACTTCAACTAACAGCTTAACCCTTTTCTTCATTTAATCGTCTTTTGGTTCGGACCCACAATCCGGTTCTTTTTGAGCTCTGAAAAAGAGCCCATTGTAGTCCCATCTCTTCCAGGGATTGACATAGTCCGACTTGCCGGTTTTGAATAGTTTGATGTTATCTGCCATCGCATCGTTGAGCTTTTTCAGTTGGTCTTTGTGGACACCCTTCACCCAGTCAAGCCATTCCTTTTTTTAGCCCCTTTCTTTATATTTCTGACCATTTGCATCCGTTTTTTTAGCTAGAAATTTCTCCTCTATGAGCTCAAATGCGTCTCCCACTTGTCGAACGTGGGCCCTTAACGCTTCCGCGATAAATCTGGGAAGAAGCTGTCAGCAAGAATTTCTAACAGAAAGGTGTAGATAGCCAGCCCCTGAGCATTAAACTCGACTGCAGAGTGTACCTGTTCCGGCGCACAATATGTAGTTTCACTTACGGCTCGCTGTGGTACTGTGATACGCTCATCGCCGTCGCAAAGCGATATACCGCTTTGCAAGTGCCCTTGTTGTCTTTCCACTCAGCCTTGGATTTCTTGTCCGAGTCCCAATAGATGTTTTGAAAGAGCCATTCAAGAGTCTCCGTGTTTTGTTGAATCGCTTTCATGGTCTTGTCGTCCTTTTCAAGCTCGGGCTTCACAAAGATCTTTTTGTTTCCCCAAAGCTACAACGGTCAGCTGTGGTTACTCTCTAAGGCTTTGAACATACGATTTCTTTCTTTCCATTGACGTCGCTGGTCAACACAACCAGCTCGTACTCCCATGGATTTGGTGGGTCGCCACTGGCTTTGCCGGGCCACTGAGAAGCTAACATGCAAATCAGCTTGCTTCTGTCATAATAAAGTGCTTAGTGGAGGATATCCAAGTAGCAACTCCAGTATGCTGACCTAAGAGAAATGGACGGCGTAACACGAAGGAACTCGAGAGGAGCCTATGTGACATTGCAGAGGAATGGGCATCCTTGCATCATGTTGAGATGTATACCTACAGATCCAGTCAATGTATCGGGGTTTTTTTTGAGTTTTGTAAGTATTCTTATCCCAGGGTGCAAGTTCGTAATCTTTGTCTTCGTATTCGAAGTGGTCTTTCAGTAGCTTCCCATTATTTTTGGCGACTTTAACCTTGTGTTTGCCAGCCGGCATGTTGTCAGCCATGGCCCTCAGGTATTCTGCCCAAGGCGCGATCCATCTCACCTTCCCTCACTCCCGCACTAGTCCTATCGAGGTTTAGCGCGTGACTTCATGTCTATATAGATCTGTCAGATATGAGCAAGGCTGGCCGTAACACAGGCTCGGCTGGAATGGAACTGCACGGAATGGAACTGCATGGAATGGACCGCGCAGCTGGTCGCACAAGGGTGGGGGATAAAAAGCTACCTGTTCATAGATCAGACTACAAGACAATCAATCATCAACATCATCAAGAACCCCTTGAATCTCACAACTAGAACCCCCTAAGATCGCAGTACGAACTGCAACGAACACAAGTGCAACGACGCTCGCAGGAGCTCGAGTGTAGGGGGGGGGGGGGGGTACTGTCACGGTAACGTACCCTGACACCCCAGACTACTATACTTAACAGTACCACACTACACGGGTAGTACTGCTCCGCAAAAGGCTCTAATCGTTAGCAACCGCAGAACCGCCGATGCGCCTCCTGACTATCTCCGCGTAGGCTTAGCGTCCGCGCTCGAGCTTTTTTCTGCTTATGTTCCTTTCTGCCTCTGCACCTTGCTCTGTTCTGTACACAACGTCTTATATTACACCTGAGATCTGTACGTAGTATACTAATTAAGCTTCCCCGCAAGCTCTGACGTTCCTGCTCGTTCCCTCTCGTGACACAGCGTGTCGCTGAGAGAGTGTCGCGTCTTATTTAAGAGCCTAGAGGGCATTCTGTATCCGACGTTCCTTAGAAGGTTCTATCTTGTGGTGTTGTTGAGGCATCGCGTACATAGGTAGAGTTTGATGGGGGCTTGGCAAAAGTGGGCGACTCGCCCGTGAGGTACGTTCATATAAGAGCGCGAACTCTTTAATATACGCTTCTACAAGACTGTTATAATGCATAGCTCTGCAGCAGAAGAGCCTTCTTGTAGCACTTATGCCTGTACTATACGCACGATTGCGGATCACAAACATTGTCATCCATTCCAAATGCTGCTTGCCTTCTGCGCTGAGAACCTGGAGTAGCGCTATTAGGCTAGCTGTGCATAGACCTAGTCTATCAGAGTAACCTAGTTGAAAAGGAATCCAACTGCGGCGCTTGATTCGACGTCATGAGCATGTACTTCGGTATCCTCGCCGGGGCTCTCCATGTTTGCGTCGCCTTGTTGGGCAAGCGCATCCACATCATCAGCATCCCCGTCCATGTAGACTTCCTCTTCCTGAAAGCTCATCTCGAGGTCGACTTCTGCGGCGGGCTCAGCTGACTCGTCGACAGAGTCCTGGTCAACGATATCTTGATTGTACTCGTCTTGGAGATGCTCTTCCTCGCCATCTGCATTCAGGTCTTGGTCCGCATTTGCCTCTGAGGTAAGAGCGCCTTCAAGGACAGCGCCAGCTGTTGCGCTGGTGACGAAGACTTCCTCCTCGATAACCGTGTCACCACCTTCCTCCTCGATAACCGTGTCACCACCTTCCTCATCAGCTTCATCCTCGTCCTCAGCTTCAGCGGTGGCAGCGGCCTCCTCAGCTCCTGCCTCGGGTTCGGCCTCATCCTCAACGGGGGTTGGGAGAGAGTCGGCATCTTCCAGCTCCTGGATATACTGCCGAACTTGAGCGGCGAACTTGTCAGGGATGTCGAATGTAGTGTAGCCTCGCTTCTTGCGCGGAGCTCTGGGCTTGGAGACGGCTGCTTTTGTAGCTTTGCGACCGACAGGCTTCTTTGGCGAGGGCGCTTGTACGGCGGCACTGTTGGTCTTGGGGGGCCTGCCGCGACGTTTGGTCGGCTGCGGCGCTACGTCTTCCTTGACCTTCTGTGCTGGAGGGGCACGGGTACGGAGTTTAGAGCGCATGCGTGGGTCCATACGTGTGACAGGGGCTGTCTTGGTGGCGATGGTGGTGGCTCTTGGAGTTGGCTTGCTGCGCGATTTGGTTACGCGCGAGGTGCCTGCGACGCGACTGAGGTCGACAGCGGCGGCGTTCCGAGCTGGGCGGCCACGAGGCTTTGGGGCGGCAGGTACGTCTACATCTGTGACATGGGCCTTGGTTGAACGAGCTGCGCGCTGCTTTGGTACTGTGACGGGTGCTTCAACGACTCCCTTCTTTACTAGCCGTCCCATGCGCTTCTTAGCTTCTACGACGGGAGCTTCGGGCGCAACGAGCGAGCGTCGGCTACGCCTGGGGGCCTCCAACACGGCGACAGGCTCGTCCTGTTGTACTTTTGCAGGTCGACCGCGCTTCTTTGGCGACTCAGCCAGGGCCTCGACTGCGTCCACCTTTGCGACGCGACGGCGTTTCTTCTCGGGCGCGTTTGCGACAGGCGCGGGCGTCGCCTCGCTAGCAGCGGCTCTCTTGGGTCGACCACGACCGCGCAAGACATTTGTCTGCGCTTTGGGAGGCATTGTGGAGTGCAATTGTCGTGGATTGTCGTGGAGGAGTTGTGCGGCCGCAATTGGGTGCTGTGCAGTGTTGCTGAGTCTGTTTGCTCCGGTGCAGGAAAGGCAACCCGTGTCACGCTGGTGCCCTCCAGTCTGCATGTGGCTTGACATCACCTTCACTATAGCAGTCGACATGCAGGTAAGAGAAGCCACGGAAGCAACTTTACAATTCGAGCTGCAAACCTTGAATTCGCGCAGGCTACGTGCAACCGCATCCCTCTATAGCTTACTTCTAATGTCGCCCTTCTTTGCTCGCTCCAGCACCTCCTCCACCCTCGCAAACTGCTCATAGAACTTTAAGCTCTCGGGATTTGCCAGCGTACCACTGGCCTTGATGATGCGACCCGACACAATCTGCTTCACCGGCAGCTCAACCTTCTTCAAGTTGACTGTAGTCTGTGCGCCACGTCAGCAATTGACAACACTCTTGTAGCTCGGGAAGGCATGTACATACCGGAATGTCCCACGTCTGGAACACGTATCGGGGCACGTGCCGTCTACTCCTCTCTTCCGCGATCTTATTCTTGACGTTCTTAATCAGCGTGGGCGTAAACTGCTTTCCTTCATTCATCTTCAAGAACAGCATGACGCTCTCATCATTATCCTGTGGCCGTCGTTGACCAACACATATGCTGTCCGCAATTTCCGGGAAATGCGTCTCGATGACTGAATAAATATCACTGCTGCCGAAGCGGACACCAGACGGGTTCAGGACCCCGTCGGCACGACCGAGGAACATGATTTGTCCAGTGGAAGGGTGGATCTGGATGAAATCGCCATGCGTCCATACGTTTGGAAAACGCTTGTAGTATGCGTTCTGGTATCGCTCACCCGTAGTGTCACCCCAGAAGAACACAGGCTGGTTTGGAAAACTGGCCGTGGCAACAAGCTCACCAGGCTGGCCATCAGGGACGGCGTGTCCAGGACCGGACTCGACAAGACTGTCATAAACTTCGAGTTTCGTGCCTAGGCATGGACCCTGACAGCCACCCATATAGACGGGTTCGAGTGGGTTCTCAATGCCAAAACATCCGGCCAAGTCGGTACCACCAGAAATGTTACGTAGTTGAACAGCCGAGGGAAAACCAACGTCGTAGAACCACTCAAATTGGGATTCAGGAAGTACCATTCCGGTCGCGCAGACGGATCGGAGTGACGACAAGTCCAGAAAATTCCTTGGGACTATGTTCCGCTTTTGCAGTTCGTGCAAGAATCGCGGAGATGTGCCCAAATCTGTAACTTTCTGCTCCTGGAGGATAGAGAGAAATGTTTGTGGATCAGGCTGAAATGGTGATCCATCATACAGGATCGATCGCGTGCCAGTGAAGCAGCATTGCACCGAAACAAGGTACATGATCCAGCCAGTCTTCTAAAGTCAGCTTTTACAAGCCTATAGCAGGGGGTACAATAACTTACCGTCGTATACTGCAACATGACACTCTCTGGTCCCATTTCCCTGTGTAGAAGGCTTTCTTTGGTGACACTCATGAGGACTCCACCGACCGAGTGCACTATACATTTTGGTACTCCCGTTGTGCCACTCGAATACACGATTAGAAAAGGATCTCTAAAGGCAACTCTTTCGAATTGCAGCAGTTCCTCTCCGTTTGCAGCGTCCAGGAAGTCGTCCAAAGTGACGGTTTTCGCCAGTCCCTCAACGCTCGCCGGCTTTCCTGGGAATCTGGGTTGCGTTACAATACCTTGAAAGCCAGGCTCACTTTTCATGACTTCAACTATTTCCTTGATCTTCGGTCTTAGGTCTAGAGTCTTACCATTATAGACAGCCCAATCATCAACAAAGACGTACGCGGGCTTGATCTGGAGTAAGCGCTCGAGAATGCCTTTTGTACCCATGTCCGTACTGCTAGAGCTGAAAAGCCCGCCTATGCTGGTGATAGCCATGAAGCAGATGAATGTGTCGAAACTTGTACTTGCGACTATTGCGACTCGGTCACCCTTCTTGAGGCCTTTAGCACGGAAGGCATTGGTAAGTAGACCGACGCGTCTGCGCAGCTCACCCCATGACAGATGTCGCACTTCCGTATTGCCCTCGCGAATTTCTGTCAAAGCAATCTTTGTGTCTTCTTTATGGACTTTGGAGCGGATCGACGCGTTCGTGGGCGATGCTGAATAGAGAATGTTCTCGGCAAAATTGAGACTCGTGCCCTGGAACCAGTGCGGTATCGCATCCATAGGGAGTGTCGTATCCACGACCTTTGGGAGAATTAACGGCGGTCTGGAACATGACAACTCGCGTCAGGCTCATATACTAGGGTTAATAACTGACCTGATCGTACTTGCCCTCATAGATCAGTCCACTTGCATCCCACATGTCCTCCCAGAAGTCAGTCCGGTTTTCGCCAACACTCCATTTGTAGAGTTCCCGAAAAGTCTATAAAAGTTGGTCAGCAAGATGAAAGTTTTTTAGTGGCTCCTTGTGTAGTTCTCATTTAACAGTTGGACTGAGATCTACTCAAACCACGTGCCACCTCACACGATTGTAGACTTTTGCTGTAGGGAGGGATAACACGATAGCATACCTGCATGTTCAGACCCCGTTTCTGATTCGACTTCTGCATGAAATTCCACATGGCTGTAGATCTTGGATCCGCATGTTGCCATAGCTTACGAGGTATGGGATACTGGGATGACATGACGTTGATATCGAAAGCAATGCTCCGTTCGAGGGCCGAAATATAGGCGAACGTGAAGCTGGGTTGAAAAAGCGTGTAGACAAAGCGTACAATTATAGCGTTGGAAGATGTACGAAACGAAGTGTACCAGACGTTATCACGTTATCACGAATCCTGGAGTTGGACCTCGCATCTCGGCTATGATGCTATGTTTTGGGACGAAGCGGGGAAAGCGCGCCCCCACATTGCAGAACATGTTCGGATAGAACAGCCAAACAGAGATAATTGCGCAGATTTCCAAGGTTTCATCACGTCGATGCGGCGACATGGACTAGATCAACAACATCAAAGCGTAACACTGTTTTTGATTGATATCTTATCCTCTCGACAGGCGGACATATATACTCCCACCTGACAATGTCCTCAATCCGGATCGGCCCTCGAAAGACTGTAACGCTAGAAGCTGGGCAGTGAGGCTCAGCTTCGCTTCGTTGAATAAGTGAGGAGACAACAAGAGTAGTAATCGCTGAAGGCCTATAACATCATGCGGCTAGTACGGCCCACGTTCGGATCATTGATTGCATGAGCAATTGACAACCAAAGGTTTCCGGCCAAGTAAGGCGTGGTGGTTATATTAGATGAAGTTGCGTTCCAGAATATTCAACACGGGCCGCAGACCCTACCTATAAAGCATGATGGTGGATGTTACTACCCCGCAATGTGGTATGTGGTTACGATTTATCCGTTACGCGATCGCACAATGTTGCGCACTCACCGTGGATGAGACTTCGCTTCCAGCACGCTTCCGGCGTGGTTTGGTGGTGTGCTAATAATAATGGCACCGGCCGCTTACCAAGGGTGCTGGTGATGGCTGAGAGAGGGGCACGTTTACATTTATGACAGGTCGGTCAGCCAGTTCGAGGCAACTGCGAGGTTCCACTGACTGCGCCGTAGTCTTGCTGACTATTTACTCCGTAGGTGTGACGGTGCACGAGGCTGAATGCTGTCAGACTCGCATTGTATGTCACAAGTAGTCATGAATGCTGTCAGCAGGCGGTGTAACCAACAATGTCTCGCACGTCAGCGGTTGTTGGCGTCCTATCTTGTCGCGCAGATTGAAACAGTAGTGCGCTGTCAGCACTTGTTGATAGTTGGTGTGTGAAGTCCGAAGGCTGACGCTCAGACGAACATGGACTGACTGTATGGGGCTAAGTGTTCGGACATTTCTGATGTCAACTGTGAGGGTGATGATGATTAGTCAAGTTCCGCGTTCAGGATTCAGGAATCGGGCCCCGGACAGAATCGCCATAGAGGATGAACATGGGGATCCTCTTCCGATGGTGCGATCAGCGAGGATTCGGAGAGAACAGCAAACGAAACTGGGCGGCTAGCAGCATTGCATGCGCCACATATCTGAACTCGCTGCATGTGTGTGTACCTGTCTCTTTACCCGCTTGGGCGCTCTGGCTCTCAGATGGGTTTCACGACACGAGCGCGGTCGCACACGAGGCCTCGAGGGTGGTTCGGACAGGAGCCGCTCGTGCTATGTTGAGCGTGAGAGCCGCACCGACGTCCTGCTGAGCAACATGACGAGAAGCAGTTTTGTCCGTCAATGCCACGCTTGTAGAGTCTTGTTCAGTTTAGCGGGGGATGATGGGATGGAGCCCTTTGCGACAGCAGGTCATGCTCGCATCTGGGAGTAAAGCCGCACGGTCCTTCTTCTCCGAGAAGTGTATGCTTAAAGGCAGATGTAATCTGCGTAGATTGAGCGTTTCCTTATTCCGGCAAAGTGCGTACAGATCAGGCAATCATACGAGACCACTGAGTGGAGAGATAGAGAGATAGAGAGATGGAAGCGCATAGACACGCAGCATTAGGTGCAATCTATGTCAGAGTTTTACAATCAAGCATGAGTGCGTGACTGTGGATTGTAGATGGCGGACTTTGAGTGGTGGAGCAAGTTGACGCTTGGAATGGTGATGGACAAATGCGCGGGCGCGAATGCTGCATGCAGAAGCAGCTGGGCATGGACGCTAGCCCCCGAGTGTGGTCCCTGGGTCGAACCAGGTCCGGGAGGTGATGGAGCCGCTCAGTGCGCAGCGTTTGGCGCAGCTAATGTGCACTCAGCACACGATGGCTGTGGCCTCCCTGGTCAGCACGTCTGGGGCGGGGTGACGAGAGGGCGTACAGTGTAGTAATGCAGTTGGACAAGAAGCAATTGGGCAGTCGTCGGCAAAGTTTGCAGCATGACTTGTCGAAGGGCCCTGATCGACAGTTGCGTTGACGTGTGGCAGATCGGGTAACGCGGGCTGGCGAGGGAAAAGACGGTGACGGGCCTCGAGAAGGAAACGGATCCTGATTCGGCTGTGGCGTCGTCTGTTGTGCCCATTTTGGGGCGACCCCACACCGAGCCGCCCCACCATGATGCAGCACACGGGCGGTGATTGGCCTGCCCCTGAGCAGAGCGGCAGACACAGCGGTCAAGAAAGGGAAGGCGCTCGCTGCAAGATGAAAGGAGCGTCTGGAGGAGCTTCTTTGCCGTTCGCTGGGTGACATGGCATCATGGCATCATGGCATCATGGCATCAGGGCATCAGGGCCGCTCGCAAAGTCCGCAGACACGCTGATGGCTGCATCTGCACACCACGAGCTCACGGGAGACGCTGTGCACTGCGCAAGCCTTTTCTGAAACCCGAGCGGCAGCCTATCACGGCGAGCGTCCCACCTCCAACGCCCCAGCAGCTAGCGCAAGCTGCTGCAGGCATATGAAGTGTTGCGCGATCGTTCGTGGATCGGCAGGGGAGTTGGACCCAGCACCAGCACAGCACGCCCAGCGCCGACTCTCCAGGCGTGCAAGGTCGCCCTGTTGGCCGTGGTGGAACGATTCATGCCCCGAGGCGGAACAGAGATTGCGCTCTGCGAAATGCGCCTACATAGATATAGTGTCCTGCACTGACGCCACCGCCCGCCGACTCTCGCAGGACTTCTTCCTGCGCTCCCGTCCTCGTGGGTGTCCCATCTGTAAACCTAAAACCGCGGGCGACAGGCCAAGTCTAGCGCAATCTATCCACCCTCTGCACCCTGGATATTACTGCCTCTGGCCCCGACACGCCTGTTTATCATACGCTGCGTCCCTCCGAAGTCAGCCAGCTGTAGCTCTCGCGTTGCACAACCCACAGCCACGTTACCGTCTGATACTCCATCGGCGCCAACACCTGCACGCCCACGGTTTCATGCCGCAGCAGCTGCCGCCCCAGGCTCAGCTCATATAGGAACATCCCGATCCGCCTGGCGACAATAGTTCTTCGTCTCCCTCTTCGACTTCGACTCCACCGCCCCAGCAACAATGGCCGACCTCGCCGTGGCCTCGCAGCTCCAGCAGTGGTCGTTCAAGAAGCCCTCGATCGCTGCACGCCCAGACAGGACTAGTTCCGACAGTTCCGCGTCAAGTCCCAACCTGTGCAACGACGCGCCCGAGACGCTGAGGATAGAGACGCCAGCTAGCCAGCAACCGAGCCCCGCACCCAGGCAGGAGAGCGTTGTGTTCCAAGACCGCTACATGTCCAGTGAAGAGGCCCTGTCGCCCGTCGACGACGGTTCAGATTCCGAGTACGACTACGACGACGTCGTGGTCCACGACCCAACAAAAGAGTTCAAGGCACGCACCATGTCCATCTCGCGATGGGACAAGGGAAGGAGCTGCGACATGGCCGTCATGGTCTCGTACGCAAAGGTCGTCGGCCGCCCTAAAGTTGTTGAGCTCGACTGTCGCTCGCCCACCGCAGACCTGGCGCCCATGCAGCAACGCTCCGCCTCGGTTGCCAACTTGCCCATCGCAGCTATCAGCCAGATTCGCAAGGACGCCGCCCAGCGTCTGTCGATGAAAGTTCCACCCACTAACCGCCTTTCTTCCCACCCGGCCAGCCGTGCCACAACACCCCCGGTCGAAGTGGAGCCTCGTCGACCGTCCACGAGTTACAGTCCGTCAACCAAGAACGCCAGCACTCTGAATCTTACCGATTCAGCGTCTGCCTCTTCTTCGTTCCGCACTGCCTCTTCAACCCGCAGCATTTCGCCCGCTGTTGACGAGCTACTTGCCCGTCCAGCGCTCCACCCCACCGACGTATCCTCGTCTGCACGTTCTTCTGTGTATATTCCCTCCCAAACCCGCAGCGGCCTTTCCAGAGTACAGACCACACAGTCGTACTGGACACCGCCCACGCCTTCCTCGCCAGCAGCACACGCCTTCCTTAGCTCAGATCCCTACGAAACCTCCAACAAGGACTCTTCGTCTCCCATTATCAAGCCGGCCCCACACAAGCGGTTACGATCGATTTCCATGAAGCTCGCTCTCGCCAAAATCGCCATTACCAACCCTTCCAAGAAGACTTACGATACCCGCGTCAACGGCAAGATGCCGCCTACTCCTTCGACACCCTACACACCACTTACCCCACAGACTGCCCCTCTTGAGGGCAGCTCAAGTTTCATCAGCCCGCAAAAGCTGCGACGCGCATCTACCATCCTTCGACCAAAGTCTCGTGGTCGTGACTCGATGAGAGGGCCTTCTCCAGACCTGGCCCCTCCAGTTCCCACTCTCAACTCGAGCTCCATTGCCCAAAAGCGCATGACAATGGGTGCGTCTAGGATGCAGGCGCGCGGTGCGAATGAACGAGAACCAACCCTCGTACTACCTCCATGCCCATCAGACACCGATGACGACCCCTTGGCCAGCTTCAAGCACCGGACGCTGAAGAAGCGCAAGTCGTTGATGTCGCTCATGGATTCACTATAGACGGTCCGGCCTGAAGTATTTCGCCACTTGGCCCAAGCACATATGCGCCTGTGTTTCGAAACTTCAGGGTCCACATGGACGCATGAATCATCAGGCACTCGCCTCGATGCGCACGCCACTTCCCCTTTCACCTCATTGTACATTTTTGACTTCCGAAGCTCGTTCTAGCGATCGCGCATAATACCCGGCGTATATTTGGCGCTACGACTTTTCCGTTTCATTCTTATTTGAGGTTACGATACCCTCTTGTCTTGGCATCGCGAAGTGTTCGTCGCCGCTTCATCTGTCGCTATCCATCCTTGCTAGATGTCCTAACGATGACTTTATGATACCTCACCTAGACCATTATAATGGGATCTAGCGTTGCGCAATTATGTTAGAGATTGAATCAAAAACTTTCCACTATCAAGTACAGAACCCGAATACGTGCTCTCAATCATCATGCGCCGTGACGCCACTGAGGCCAAGATTGGAGACACGTGTACGAACCACTCTACACTATACATTTGAGGCTGACCCAGCATGACATGACGTTAGGCCGGACATGCCAGTGTTGGACCCACAGCACAACATGGAGGCTCGGACTAAAGCTCCACTGGGATGCAGAATCGAACGGGTCCACGGTTCCCGGATGCCTGCCACATTAAGCGAAGAAAGCAACTTGAAACGAAACACTGTGCCTATCATCGGCGTTCGCGAGACATTAGGTTTATCCCTTCCCACACGGAGGCTGTGGTCTGGGCCGGCGGATTGCCTGAAAATGCCGTCCTGTGGCAGTGCTGCAATTGGGGGCAAGACCTCAGCAATAGATTCAGGGAGCTGGCAGTAGACTGTCTCAAAGTGCTGATCAAGTCCACTGCCTCTGCATTCATCCGGCTAGGGAAAAGGTGTCCAGCTTTCTATCACAGGTATCATAGCCATGAACGTGCCACTTTATTTCCCCCACATTGGCAAATGTGCTTGTCCGCGTCCCAAATCCATCATCTTCTTCACCCGTAAGCTAAGGCTCCTCGGCGTTAAGCGCTGCATTTGTCGGCGCCTTGAGGAGCATTACCTGGTATAACCTTGAAGATTGCTTCCCGTGCAAAACCATATATCCCAGCAGTTCCTATATTGCGATAACCGCGATCTGGGTCACATATGATAGCAGCCGCGTGTTAAGATTTCTCCGCTTTTTAGGACCCCGTCAACATGAAACATGGCCTCGCCAGTGCTGCGGATGCATTGACTCGGCATCCACCGCTATGGTACATACGGGACGGTGGATTGTTTACACCGAGATGTCCATGGAGATCGTTTTGAAGATGCGGGTACGTGCGGAAATGATTGTGTAAATTCGTTCCCATGGGTACCGGATGCAAACAATTTGCTTTTGTGCAGCGAGTTGTACAATAAGGAACTTTGGAGTGAGGTACACTGAGAAGCGAACAGTGACTCGGACCTTGCACTGAATAAAAAAGCAAGTACTGACACTACGGGCTTCTTGACAAACCCAACAGTCTTGCGAGACGCATTAGGAGTACAATAAATTTGCTTGAAAGTGTCCATACCAACCGCGTAGATGGTTGCCAAAAAGCAAAGCAGACGTAGATCTTCAATCCCAAGTGGAGAACTTTGTCCGAACTTCTCGATGGCTCCCACTGGTCGCCGAGGACAACGCCTGAGCAAACATGGATGCTCCGAGTGCTCTACTAGTAGACCCACCTGATGATAGAGAGAAGAACACTTGGGCCAACTGTTTATCTCGCGATATATTGATGAGTTGTGGGCCAAATCTCCCGTTCTTGTCTCTCATTACTCATATTATTCAGGTTCCTCGAATGGTTCATTAGTTTATTCTTCCAATCTCACCTTTCCAGAAGAAGTATTGCTTTGGGCTTTCCTGCGTATGGACCTAATTAATTTACCCAAGATGGCAATCTTCTAGTCTCCATGAAAGCGCCTCGTGGCGTCCGAGCTATTGGTCGACTGGAGATACGCTCGTGGCATATAAGAAACCTTGCAAACCTGTTCGCAGATGTCCATGCGCGGACTAGCTGCAGTTGGGACTTGTGATCCTTCTTGTCGTGGCAAATGGGCATAAGCAGTCTCAACAAATCTAGGTGTTTATCACCTCATGTGACACAATTGAAGCGTGCACTATGATTACTAAGTTGATTCTCTTAAATGCTAGGGCTAATTCGGTCGTAGAAAGAAGAAAGACACACTTATGAGAAAGTCACCTAGCCTATAGCATTGATGTTGAGTAGATACCTGTCAAGGAACTAAGAATTTCATTGCTCTTAGTACCTAGGTAGTGATTTGTTTGCGTGTGCCGGGTCATCCAGAAAGGTGAGAATCCATCTGTTCTCATGGACATGTGTAGAATACTACTACCGCTTTCAGAGGAGTACAGAGTTGTGAGGTAGTGGGCTCATGCACCAACAAGTACCAAGTCGTATTGCATAACGATGCTCATCACAAATACAGCAGTAAGGGCGCGCCTCTATAGCCTTCAAATGTAATGATAATAGTAACTTTAGTACTGTATTCTCTTGCGCTATTGAGTCCTACCGAAGACAGAGGTAATATGCAGTTGCCTAGGCTTCGATGAAGAGACAGTAGTCGCGAAGTCAATCAGAAACTATCGAGTATATAGATTTAGGGATGTATGGGGCAGGCTGCCTCAGTGAGGTTAGGACTCGGTACCATAGTTACATCGTTATATAGTGTACTTGCTGGCGACGGCAGTTGCACCGGCAGGGATAGGGAGAGTGTCGATCATCGGGAAATTGCGTGAATCGTACTCGTTTGCGCCAGAATATTCCATTGTACAGTTACTCATAGTTAGAGATGCTTAACCTCGCCTCGCTGATATGAAGCAACGTGATGCTGAGCTCGACTGTGACAAACTATAAACCTGTTACAACGCCACCTGTGCAAGTGGTGAAGTCATGAATATGTCGACAAGAATGATCTAAGTATGAAGAACATCCTGTGATCATTTTCTCTGATGCTCATATCCCTTTTACGGTAGTGTAAATAGAAACGTTGACACCGCAGTCGAAAAGTACAGCATAATTTGCTCAGTGTATATCTCACAGTGTATATTGTCTGTCGAGTCTCCTATGAGCTTTTCTAACTCATATCATGCATAAAGCTAATCGCGTCTGAAGTCACCATGGCAGTCTCGGCATTGTGAGACACCGCAGAGAGTGTTACATAGCAACATGGATTCAGGCCGGGCGCAATACTTACACGAGATCATCGATTCGCCTGATATTCCCGTAGGGATGTATAGTGCATTTATAGTTTGTTGAATCGAAACTTGTTCATGCGATGGCCTTCTGGTACGCAACATATCCATAGGCCGGTTTTATGATCTACGTATGTGACTGTGCTTTTCATTCCCTCCCCACAGACCCGTATAAGGCTTGCACATGTGCATAAAATTTGACGCTTAGGCGGACAACATTATGGTCATGTGCTTATAGGATCACTACAACAGGTAGCTATCGTCAAAGAACATTCTTGGTGAAGGCGATCTCTGCGAACAGAAGAAATAAAGCAAACTTTTGATATCCATGCATAGTGCGACCAGCCTAATGCAAGACTCCCAACCAAGCCTCAAGCAACCGAACCAAACAAGAGGAGATAACAAGTCCTTGACATGAGATAGCAGCACCGCGACGTAGGCATGGCGAGATCGAACCCACTTCGAACCCAAAACACCCGAGATAAGCGGATTGTAATGCAAAGCCAGTGTTCGTCCTGAACAGGAAGGTCAGCTGCCGAGTTTTCATGCAAGCAATACTGTCTTGCATGGAGGACAGGCGAGACCCGAGGGCCCGAAGCTGTGCCGCGCGAATCCTTCGCGAAGAGAAAAAATCCCCTTGCACACAGGTGCCTTTATCAGATGTGGCACCGAAAACTCTGACCTTCCAACCTCGACCCCACGCTGACCTGGACTAATCTGCAGTAGCCATAATTCCGTTTTCCGCGCCACGCAAGGCGCCAAGAGCGCGATCCAGCTCTTCTTCAGCAACCATGACCGTTCCTGCGCGAGCAGTACTAAGATAGCTCATCTCTACGGGGCTTTCTACTTGTCCACTTGTCGCTCCGACCAAGCGACCTGCAACACCACAGACAATGCCCGTGCTCTCCACAGGCAGACCTCGAAGATCGAGCGTGATTGGCGTGAGATATTCATCTTTTGAGCCCAAGAGGACGTCCTGGGTAAAATTAGGGAGTAATGTGTGGTCGAGAAGGAGTGAGGCGGCTTCGGTGTCCGTTAGCGTGAGCGATAAAAATCTGGGATATGGTCGAGCTATGAGGCATTTTACGAGTCCCAGATGAAGCGCATCATCGGCTGCGCTTGTCATGCTATTGCGGTTACGACTTTGGCTAATACCGTTGGCACTATCTCGACGGCCAGCACATTGTACTAGACGAATCTCGGAATCGACGGTTGGAACAATGCTGCGACGCTTCAGAGTAGTGAAAGTTCTGGTCTGTAGCTCCGAGATGGTCGCTGGTGGAGGAGTGCTGGGCGGTTGAACTTCGAGCGAGGCAGACGAATGTTTTCGGCCGTGATGGTAGGGGTTTACGTATGATGATGTCTGGTCCTCAAACTGGAAGCCACGTTCCTCCAATGCCTGCACAACCTGCTGTCGATGTCGCAGTGGGACAAGAATGTAGTCGGCAAAATATGTTGTTATGAAGAAGATTGGACTGTAATGTGATCAGTAGAGTCATTTCAAGGCTCGAAGGATTTTGCTTACATGCCAGCTAAAGCAAGAGGGCTTGTAAGCTCCAACACCCTTTGTCCTGCATCAAGTCCCTCGCCATCGACTTGCATGACAACAAAGTCGTCGGATGTAATATGCACCTGGCTTTTCGACTGTGTGTCGAGAAGGCTGAGAACAGGTACGAAAAGTTCATTCGCAAGTACTCGTGAGCATACTATAGAACACTCGATTGGCGTGATGGATATGTTCACAAAAGGATGCTCGTATGGCCAGCCTTTGGATGACTGTACAGCTCCATGACCATTACTGGTACAGCCATTACGGGATGCATTCGGCAAAAGCAACTGGAGGATAGACTGAAGAAAGCTTGAGTACAGGTGCAGCGGAATGTGTATGAGAGCAAGCTGCGTATCCTTGAAAGTGATCATGTTAGCTGGTGTTCGTTAGGCAGGGCAGAAGGCTCTGTGCAGGAGGCGAAATATAAGAGTAGTCCTCCGCGCACACACGGACCAACCACCAAAAGACCTAAGCATCAAAGGTAAATTTGGTCCTAAGACTGCCCACATGAGCACGCGATATACGAGACTAACTTACCAAAAATTGGATGTGTGCACTCAGCAATGTCATAGACGAGTCCATTACGTGCAGGGGCGGATCGATAAGAATAGTGTCCTTAATGACGACAGATCGCGTTGCCGTGGGTAGCTGTTGTAAGCTACTTGCAGAACAGGCAAGTAAGATTTCCACGAGGCTTGCGGTAAGATCGGGGTAGCCCAGGGACGGAGGAAAGCAGCCTATCGGATCTGGACGAAATCGCAAAAAGCAATACCAGTTCTGACAACTGGTGGAGCTAAAAGATTCCTAACTCAAAATGCGGAGAATATCACGGTCTACAGCGGGGAGTCTATCTGTTGATGTGTTCTGCACGTTGGGGTTGCAGTATTAGTTATAGATCAGCATTTCGTGGACCTTGGTTGCATACCTTGTCCGACTGGCCAATGTGAAGTATTATTTTTGAATCCGAAATTCATCCCAAATATCCAACTGAAAGTCAACTGTCGACGGCGGGTATGTCAGGGCTGTGGGGGACGAGAGCAAAGTGACACAACGTGAGCTGACATGGTAAGCCGAAATACGGGGTAGCCAAAGAAGTAGATGAAAGCAATACGACGCTAGGCGTACCTACTACGAAACTCGTCGCGAATGGCCTTTCGTTGTACTGGCCAGGGTTACGGGGTAAGCCGTGCAGCGTGGGGACGGATGCTTGCACAGATGCTGCAATTGGTTGGAGGGGCCTCGGACGGTACAGCTGGAGGCAGATTTGGAGTCGTGTTCCAGAGATTTCCTGCAAGCAAGCGGCAGGGCAAGATGAGAGCGTGGGATGAGTCGACGCGGGTTTAGACGGACGGAGGACGGTTGGACGCAAGAATGGGTTCTGCGCGTAGAGCGGTCACTTGCTGCTGACTAGGGCGGCGCGTGAATAAGACTAAAATAGTGGTCTGGCCAGAGGATGGCAAGCCAGGCGCATAGGGTGGCAGATTTTCAGGAGCGTTTGCTTTCTGGGAGGACTATAAATCTATGTACTCGGACGTGCTAGAGTGGAGCCAGGGTTTCCTAGGTTGTGTAGGTTTTCCGAGTGGTGACTCGAAGGGGCACTCCGAGAATTTTCCAGAGACGGGGCCCGCCCACGTAGCTGGGACGGTTGGAGTTCAAGGCCGCTCGGTCGAAGCATGGTTGTAGCCGGCGAGTGAGTGTCGCCGCAGTCATTCTGGCAGACGTCAGAAGCAGCCACAATGCATCGTCTTTGTTGCAGGTGCGGACATGCAGTGATTCTGCTCCAGCTGCAAGGAACCTCGACACAAAGAGCGCCCGTGCGCCCCACCAAAGCATCCCAAAGGCGAATGAGTGGCCTGTCGCCAACCGCAGGCTGTACCTGAATGTACCTGGATCTTCATTGCCTTGGTGCAAAGCAGGCTGACGACATGGCACAACAGCAGCGGCCACTAGAGAACAGCTGCTGGCGAGTGAGCTTACAACAGCATATCGAGGCCTGGCGCTCGTGACGGCTGTTCTCCCACGAGATGACGACTGCCACGGGTCTTGCTCCAAAGCCGGGCCTATTGTTGGACTAGCTGTTGTCATCCATGCACATTCTTTCACACCTCGAATCGACGGGTCCCACGACGAGTTGCAGGACATGATTGCGTGCATGGCTGCAGTCCTCGCCGGGAGCTGAGCCGAGGGGTTGCGTGGTTGCAGCGCGAATACCCGCCGCCGTCGTTGGGACCCTGGGCCACCACTTGTTCCCTTGCGGCTCGCGATACGCGCTATCAAACCATACTCAGCACATCTGCAAGCAGATTGTGGCTAGGACTTTCGCCACCGCACCGCCGAGGTCAGAACAACATTGACGTGCCGTGCTGTCAGCGGACGGTCGTGTAACACGTGCGGCACACTACCCCGCATCTCACCTGCACTTGTACTGCACTTGTACTGCACACCACTACCCGTGGACGTCCATCTCGCCGGTGCTCTCACCACTTTCCTTGGCGCCCATATTACTGGACAATTGCAACCCTTCAATGACGTGCACCAGCAGCCCCAGATAATCAGATAGCTGCGGGCGGGAGATGGACCACTGTGGGTCGCAACGACGTCTTTGGAAGCCATTGGCCTACTCTCAACATGATGATGCATCTCAATCGCTCTTTGCCGGCATGACTGAACCCCCCACGTCCAAGTGGCATGCGTGCAGGTCAATTAAATAGGCATGCGCGCGACACGGATCGACGTGCGGCGTGGGGGCATTCTTCATGACACTCGCCTCTGTTCGCCAGCATCCTGGCCTGGTTGAATACAGCTATAAATTTTGTCTACATGGGGTGTGGTTCATCCATGCCTCGGACATTATGCCCGCGGCTCATCTGGGCACAGCGCACAGCTCAGTCAGAGGTTGTGGGACGGAGCCACATGTGCAGATGCAATGCTCTCTGGGCTAGACGACATTTGCCACGGATGATAGAGCCGGACTGCAAGGACATGCAATGCGCTTGAGATGGAGCAGACAGGGTGGGGAAAGCCGACAATTACGCGGTGCAAGATTCAGTGCTTTGAAGGAGAAAACGAGACATGTTTTCGAACTTGTTGATTGCTTTCGAATAGAATACTGACACAAGAAGGTCGCCTCCGTAGCTTTTCCTGAAGTCTTTCGCCCATACGCCCTAAAACGCCATCTGCTCAAGCACTCGTTGTCTAAGATCGCTCGGCGACCTTGTTTTCTGCAGATTCGTTAGCTTCTCCCTTGACTCCGTCCTCGTGTCTTTGCTGCACTCACTCTGCTGGGTCAAGAGCAATCCGTAGCGCTTCTTGATAGTAACCCTGTGCCTCGAGTACTTATCGTCGGGGGAGAAACGAGCGGGATGCGCGCTCTTGCTGACCTCGCCGTCGATGACTTTCTTGAGTGTGTAGATGCGCTTGGCCGGGTTCTGCGGGTCGGGCACGAACATGAGATGCATGCTGGGAACGTTAGAATCGCGTGCGAGCAAGGGGAGAATGTGCGTACGCTGCGGTATTGGCGGGTGAGGACGGCGGGTGGATGTGTACGTGTTGGCCGTGGTCGTGGTCGTGGTCGTGGTCGTGAAGTCGTAAAGCTCAATCGCAAAGATTCCTCGCGTGCGGACTTTTCTGCGGACCACCGAGCACTTGATCCCTGCGCGCTTGGCATGGAATAGCTCCACATCACCCACTTCATGCTTCCAAGACACCTTCACCACACGCATATACTACCATACGCCGAGCACACCAAATCGATATCATGGCACGCCTCACCTCCATCATCGTAGTCTTGAGCGCATGGTTCGTTTCCTCAAGCGCACAATTCGGTTTCTTCGACCAGATGTTCGGCAACCAAGGACACCAGCAACACCAAGAACCACAGGATGTCAGGAGCGATAGTTCATGGTACCAGGCGCAATATGAGGGAGGTGAGTTGAGCGCAATTTCCTTGCATACATCTCCAGTCAATCGCTAGATTCCAAATCATCACTTGCTAACACTCCTACCAGCACAATGCTCACACTACCTGTGCCCCGGTACCCTCTCCTGCGTCCACTTCCCACACCACTGTCCCTGCGCATGGGAGAGCGTCGAAGACAAAGCCGAACTGGGTGACGGTATTGCCATTTGCGGGAGCAAAGGTGGCTGGAAGGAGGGCGAGTTCGCCAAGAAGGTTGAGCTAGCGAGGAAAGGTGTACTATGAGGGACGAATTCGAATGATTGGACATGGACATCGGTAGCTCAAACGCGGTACCGTATGACATTTCAGCGAGCAATATTTCACGTTGGGAGAGTTGGGCGTTTGGAGTATGATATACCACGGCATATGATAGAGGGACGGCACGAATGAAGCTTCGGATGAGCATACCATGCTCATTTCATATATGTTTTGCATCCATTGCTCCATCATCACTTTCCTGAGCACCCCATCACACTCTCCCTCTTAGAATACTTGTACTGATACGTTTGCTTTTCGCCGTGGTCCTCATCAGCGATGCCAAGCTCCTCTCTTCCCCATTGCCGCAGGAGCACTCTGCTCATGAGCTCCTTGTCATTTTGCACCTGTCCGACGCTTTCTTGCCATTGTCCATCTCGCTTACCGACAACTGTCCTGGCACGCTCTTTCATAAGTTTGCTTAGTACTTTCGCAAGCTTCTCGTCCATTGCAACGTTGACGGCTTCTTGGTCCTCCAAGCTAGCTTGTAGAGCAGATTTTTCACTGCGAAGCGTGCTTATCTCTTCCTTAAGGCCATCGATTGCGGATCCGAGATCAGAGTAAGATTCCACCGTGTCCTTGAGCTTCTTGCTTTCTTTGCGCCAAGTGCTTGTCTCGGCCTTCAGCGTTTTGATTTCCGAGACTTGTTTGCGGATGATCTCTCGGAGACTCTTGATCTCCATGTCCTTCTCCTTGGTGTTTGTCGATGATACGGACGTTTCGCTCTCATCAGATGATTCGCCGCCTTCTGCCAACCTCTGAGCACCTTCTGCACGGCTCTGCAACAACTCATCCTTGGCCCTGTTAAGGTCCTTGATAATACGACGCTTTTCGGTGCGTTCTTGATTGAGCAAGGCGCCAGCTTTCCGCACCGCGTCTTCGGCTTTGTCGCGCACATCGGCCAACATAGCTTCATGCCCTTCAACCAGGTCGTCGCGCTGACTCTGAAGCTCTCGGAGCTTGCGCTCCGTCTCCAGTTTAGTGTCCTTCATTTTGCTAACCTTCTGTTCTACATCAGCAACACGCCGATCAGCTTCAACCTGGGCATCTTCCAGGCGCTCGTTGATGTCTTGTAGGTCTCGCTCTAGACTCTTGTGTCTGGTCTGTGACCTAGCGTTGTCGCGATGAGCTTCTGCGAGCTGCTGTCGAAGTGTATTTGTAGTAGTCTCAAGTCCTTCGATACGGCCTTGCGCGGTGTTGAGGCTTTGCTCGAGTTGCTCCTGCGATCTGATATGGCGCATGATCTCCTGGTCCTTGGCCAAGGTTTCCTCACGACTCGATTGCAGCTGACTTTGCAAGACCTGGATGCGAGTTTCAAGTTCTAGGTTCTGTTTAGATGGCTCCTCTCTACCCATCAAATTCGAGCGCGTTGTGTTCAGTTCGGATTGAATCGTTCGAAGGCGAGAATTTAGTTCCAGGTTCGTTCGGAACAGCTGTTCTTTCGCAGATACATCGGCTTGCGCACACTCTAGCTCAAAGCGTGCGGCTTGAAGGTTGCTTTCGAGCTCCGTGATCCGCGCCGTGCGTGCACGTGTTGTTGTTTCTACAGCGTCATGCTCCTTTTCCTTCTGCTGAGCATGTTCGCGTATGGCTTTTGCCTCCACCGTGACCCTTTCAAGCCGTGCCTGCAGATCATCTGCTCGTGCTTGGACTAAAGACAGTTGTTGAGTGATTTCGACGTGATGCTTGTCCACAACTTGATCACCTGCGTTAAGCTCCTTTTCCTGCTTTCCTGCCGCTTCCTGCAGGAGTTGTCCGTTGATGCGTCTCAGCTTGTCACAGTCCAATTGAACCTGCTCCAGAGTCTGGCTCTTCGAGCTAGCCTCGTTTTCGGCTAGACACTTCGACTCCTTCAGCGCTTGAAGTTGTCGCTCAAATTCCTCACGCTGACTCTGCAATTTAGCCACGTTCTGCAAGCGCATCTCATCTCCAAACTCGTGCATCTTGGAGTCCAAGGCCTCCTCCTTGGCCTTCATCCGTGCTTTGGCGGCTAGGCTCCCTTCTTCGATTTCTCGCTTCTGTTGCTCCATGGTCTTCTCAAGCGTAACAACGTTCTCTTTGTGCCTGTAGCTTTCTGTGCGTGCATTTTCCAATTCCGAGCGCGTGTACGAAAGAATGGTTTCGAGTTCAGTGATGCGTGTCTGAGATGCAAGGTCTTGCTTGCCCAGTCGCGCCTGTAACTCAGCAAGTTGCTGTTGTAGCGCCTCGAGGTCGCGCGCCTCGATGACGGCTGAGGCATGGTGTATGACCGTCTCTTGCGTTGGCTTGCGAGGCGTGTCGTAGTCTTCGACTGTAGGCTGTAGTGATCGTGCTTTCGGTGGTGACGGTCGTGGGATCTGCAGAAAGCTCTGTCTAGGCATATGCAGTGGTGTACCCGCAATTGCGCCCTCCATTTCCGTGTCGGGTAAGTTGCTCAGGAAACTGCGGACCTTCTCGTCATTTTCCATGGACCGTTCGGATGCTGGTGTGCTGTATGCGCGTTCGTCGGTGGTGCCATTTGCACGTCTTGTCGGCGATGCAGAGTTCGAGTTTCCATCCGGGAGGAGTCTTGGTGTTCCTTGAATGATCGCTTGGTCGCCCTTTGCGGTCATGTCCTGTGCTGCCTCCTCCTCTTGCATTGCGTCCATCCGCGTCTCCTGAACTCTGCCCTTGGCTTCTTTTCGCGATTTGATTTGCGATAGCGGGAGCTCGGCCGTCATCCAATAGGTCATGTTCATGGTGAAGTCTTCCGGTCCTTCTATTTCGCTGGTATCAACGCGGTCGACCGGCGGGTCATAGCTGGCTTGCAGTTCAGTCGATTCGAAAGTCGAGTTGAGGCCAAGCGCATCCAAGTCCATCTCATATTCCGATCCATCTTTAGATGCTCGACGCGCCGGGCTGCGTCTTGGTGAGCCAGAGCGTGTCGGGCTCGCTGTGTACGAGGATCGCGTTCGTGCCATTGCTTATGCCATGCGGGATCTTCTCCGGAGATCTGGGGCAGCGCTACGTTGTGGTGAAATAAGAATTGTGTCGAGATGACAGCCGTTGTTTGTTGTGGAAACGCGGTTTCACGACCCCAGCCAGACGCTAGCAGGGGTCTTACACGAATCGATAGCCATCACCGCTGTGCCACTTCACCCCTCATCTCGAAGTGTTTACAACGGCTATACAAACGATGGGAAACTATTGCCATTGTTTATGTATCTTAAATGTATCAAGGGCCTGTTGAAAGGCAATGCATCTAGAGTGTATGAAGAAATGACTACGGCCTAGCTAGCCCGAGTGATGAACTCTGCACGTACTCCTGAACCTTGAACTCCGTGTCGATATCGTTATCCGTCCACCTACCGCCGGTCAATAAGGCGCAGAAACTCCTCCCTCGTCTTGGCGGTCGATCGCATGCGTCCCAGCATACAGCTTGTTGTTGTGGTCGCGCCGGTTTTCTGGACGCCGCGCATCACCATACACAAATGGCTTGACTCGACAACAACTGCGACACCTTGCGGCTGCAACATTTCTGAGAGGGCGAGGGCTACCTGCTTTGTCAAGCGCTCTTGGACTTGGAGTCGGCGAGAGAACATTTCAGCGATGCGGGCGAGCTTGGAGAGTCCGATCACGCGGCGGTTGGGAATGTAGCCGATATGCATCTAGAGAGGTCAGTCCTTGTTCAGCCAGTGAATAATATGAAACTCGCCTTGCCAGTGAACGGCACAAGGTGGTGCTCGCATAGTGAGAAAATCTCAATGTCCTTTACAATAACCAGCTCGTCGTGGTCCTCGTGGAACACTGCGCCGTTGACAATGTCTCGTAGGTTCTCTTCATATCCCTTGGTGAAGAACAACAGTGCCTTGGCGTAACGGTCGGGAGTGTCTCGGAGACCTTCGCGGTCTGGGTCCTCACCAAGACACTCGAGCATCGTTCTGACAGCACCCGACAGCTTCTCGAGACGCTCTTTCTTCTCCTCCTCGGTTGCCTCTTTGCGCGCTAGAGTGCCCTTGCTAGGCCAACTCAGCCCGTCGAAGTCGATGGTGGGGTGCTGGGTGTACGGGCTGTGGGCGCGGCTGGTCTTGAGTGGCGTCTTGCTACCCTGGTTGTAGCCTTCCACGTCGATCTCGCCATTGACGACATGGTGAGTCTCCTGAGGGACATGTCCATTCATGTTGGTTGCAGCAGTCTTTGCGGGGAAGTAGCTACCGCTCGTTCCCTCAAAGTCGACTGGCTGGCGACCTCGGTTGGACTTGTCTATGGCATTGTAGAGGTTCTCCCTCTCTTTCTGATCGCGTACTTCGGTGGGGACCTTTTGAGCCATCTGCTCGCCCTTTACGTGCGAGGGGATGGCAGAACCGGATTTCGTCGTGTCAGCGTCCATTGTTGCGGGGAAGTCAGGGTCTGCAAAGGGTCGGAGAGATTTTGCTGCTCATATGTCGGGGTCGGCGATGGCTATAAGAGCGATCGAGGCGCAAACGCCTGTGGATTATTGTCAATTTGTCGCATGCTTGTCCCGCAAGTCAGGCGGACCTCTGCGATCCATACCTGTAAGCAGAATAACTTTGGCCGCCGCTAACGCTGGTGCGCCGAACAGTTAAAATGACGAAGTAGTCGGAACAATCCCCGGTCGCCGAGTCACGGGGAAAGCACGCCCCGAAGCCCTGCGAGGAGACTAAGCGCGCGGGCAGTCAACCACCATCCATCTGCGCACCCATACCGCCCACCACCATTACCCAAGGTACGTCCACTCGCATCGGTACGAAATGACGCCCTCCTCGCTTGATATTTACAGTTAGTTTCGCAGGATGGAGTCGGACAGGCGGCCGCCGTGAAGGGGTCGCACAGGTGACTGCGCGTGCCGGCCAATTCTATCCAGTATCACCGATTACCTACAGACTGCCCACTGTTGCGTCCATGGCATGCATTGGTGCAGGCGTCAACAGCATGGGGTGTATACTCAAAGGACAGGGTGGACAGTGGAATGAAGCCAGGCACCGTCTCGACTGCGGACGCACCTGGGATGCAGACACCATACTAACGATCATTTACGCATGTTATACTCTCGGCGTCAACCGTCAAGTTCGAATGCAGCCAGATGTACCTTGCGCCGGGACACGCGTTCGGCATTTGGGCATCTCAATCATGGACGTGGTGGACCTCTGCACATCAGCCACAATGGATAAGAACCATGGGCATCACGTCGACCCGGTTGTCTCATCGCGCTCCCTTGATTCTTAGGAACAACTCTGGAAATGCGCATGACACCCAAGTTTGCATGCAGTTTTTAGGTCTCACTGAGGCGTGCGCTTGCTGCTATACCGTACATGAAGCTCTCTTTTATGGCGTCGCAACAGGCCGTCCTATTGTGGGTTCTGCGGCAGCTTGAGTTGTCTCGCTCTGGTGGGCCATGCCGTGCCTACGTTTGCCCGCATCTCTGGCACCGTCCATCGCCACAAACCGAGTAAAGTCCACCCAGGTATACAAACAGCTGTCGACTGGCGTGGCCTCACCAAGACCGATCACGTCCTGGGCTTGAATGATTTGGGCTTGGCCAGTGGACTACGCGCGGGCACTCGCGAGTATGCGCCGATTGACTTCAAGCATACAGCAGTGTGCCAGCATCTTCAACAGTGCCTGGCCTGTTATCTGGGATATGCTGGTAGTTTGAACAGGGTGCATTTGCATTAGATAGTTGAGTGAAGGTCCATCATGGGCAGAACGGTCTTTGGACATGCATGGATACGGATTTAAGCAACAGATGAAGAGGACGTTCCTTTGGAAGCAGAATTAGGAAGGCGTCAGCTCGCAAGGCTGACCTGCTGCATCCGGAGCACCGCTCGAATCCTCCAGTTCTCATGAGATGAGGCTTGGCGATCGGGGTAGCGCGAACAGGAAAAAGGCTGGCCAGCCACAACAGCATCATCGAGACGAGCTCCGACACGGCGCACATGTTCGTGTGTTTCCGACGCAGTTGCAGCATTCATCCCATCATTGTTCTTCTGTTCTATTACCGCATCCTCTGTCAGGCTGTGTTAGCGGATTGCTGGGGTTCTGGTAGCTCGGTTAGGCCGTGACACCCAGACCCGGGACCTTTGATGCTGCAACCTCGTCCACTTCTGATGACATTCCCGCCTACATGGCTGGCTCGCGACGGGCCCAGGATATAGACCAGTGGAGACCAGAGGAACCGTCATTGAGGGACACGCAGAGAGACGGTCCCAG
The DNA here is from genome assembly GCA_022559985.1 of Parastagonospora avenae f. sp. tritici 18332-5. Lineage (NCBI taxonomy): Eukaryota > Fungi > Ascomycota > Dothideomycetes > Pleosporales > Phaeosphaeriaceae > Parastagonospora > Parastagonospora avenae. The sequence continues at coordinate 155,724 of JAFJTR010000058.1, read as the reverse complement.
GGAGCGCCCCAGAGACGGCATCGACGACCCCAGGCCCTCGTCACCAGCGCGCGCTGCGAGGGATTCTTCCAGACGTCGCACCAACAACGACACCGACACTCGTCTATCAACAAAGCACCCACGCGGCCGCTCGCGCGAGAGAAGTCCGAGTAGGGATCGCACGCGTCGCCGCAGCCACGAAGCATCTAGGGACGAGCGTCATCGGACCTCGAGAAGGACACCCAGCCCGGAGAAGGCTGCGCACGCCCATCGACAGCACCACCACGACCATCATCATCATCATCATCGGGATAGGACGCCGCCCTCAAAACGCCAGCGCACTCGCTCTCCATCTCCGAAGAGTTCCTTCAAACGATCGAAGCGCCACCGCAGCCGCAGCTCAGCACGCTCGAGATCACGGGTCCGCCGCGCAGACTCAACCCATCGGCGTGTAGAAAGGGCGCGTACTCCTCCGCAACGCCTCGACCGCGAGCGAGCGCCACCTCGTCCTACACCGCCTGCAGATTCCTATATACCCCTTTCTTCATCCCGTCGCCGCTCGCCCTCGGCCGATTCGCATTACAGGCCAATTTCACATCGGTCTCGCAAGCGGTCCCTTTCACCAGAGAGGAGATCGAGGCGTGACGAGCCCTTGCGGAGGGCATCACCCAGAAGGCATAGTCATCGACGAAGCACTCCGTCGAGGCGATCGAGAGAAAGACCGCACGTGCCCAACTCTGCTCGACCGAAGGAAAGAAGTCGCAGCCGCGCACCTCGCGCCCCAAGGTCTTGCTCTCCACCCCGCAGGCGTTCCCCATTCCCAACTAGACGAAGCTCTCCATTTCACTCGAGACGAGACAGAAGTCCATCGCGTAGGAGCCGCTCGCCTCGTGCGCCACGACCACGTCACTCCTCCAGGTCGCGCTCACCCCGACCCCATCAAAGACCAGTCAAAGAAACTGGGCTCGAAAAGCCTGCGCCTTTAGGCAAGCCTGGCTCGTTAAGGGTCTCACCAGCCCCTAGGTCCGGCCACAATTCGGACTCATCGAAAGGTAAAGACGACGTAATGAGGGGAGCATACCAATACCAAGGACGTGCTGGCCCAGGATACGCACAGTCTCCGCCATATCCTCCGCAGAACCAGTATTCACCACAAGGCCAATCACCATACCATGGCGGTAGGGGCGGATGGCAAGGACAACAGTATCCCAGTCAAGGGTAAGCCAACCTCTGCTCCCACAAACACTGATACTAATCTTCCATAGGTCACCAATTCAGGGCTACTCGCCAAACCACTCCTCGTACAACCAGAATCACTCCCCTGCTTATTACCAGGGTCAGCAATATCCACAACAGGGGTTCCAGAACAGCCCTCACCGTGGAGGCTTCCGTGGCAACCATTTCAATGGACCCGATCGAAGAGTCTCTGGGCCGGGTCTTAGCACGTCGTATGGTGTGCAAGGCGGACGAGGTCGTGGTGGTGCACCCACACAATTCTCCAATCTCTCATGGACTCCAGCTTCCGGCACAAGAGGTGGTCGTCCCGCCACCGAAGCGCCCCGACCACAAGCGTCTACTGCAGCTTCGGCTGATTCACAATCAAGTGCTGTTGATGCGGATGACAATCCCTTCCGCCCGTCGAAAGATCTTCGTGTAGAAGACGAAGGGACAAAAGAAGAGAAACGCACTCAGCCGTCCACGAAACAAGCTGGGACGCCGACTACACAGCCCAAGTCTGGCTTCAGTTTCTCTCTGAAGACAAAGAACCCTGTACCCGCCACGGCTAGCAAAGCAAAAGAAGAAACCGAATTACCCAGGTCACGGTCGAAAGAGTCTTTGCTTGACCCAAAAGCTAGAGAGGCGGCAGGTCGAGACGGAAGCCCAAGGTACCCAGCCGACTCACGTGGCGACAGAGACCGCGATACTCGAGACAGAGACTACGAACGTGACCGCGAGCGAGATAGAGATTACCGGGACAGAGATCGACGATACGATGACTACTACGACCGAAAGCCCAGCTACAGGGACCCTCGTGATAGAGATCCTCGCGACACTTCCTATCGTGATAGGGGTAGGGACTACAGGGACCCTCGTGACAGAGATATACGGGACTCACGAGATACACGTGACCCCCGTGATACCAGAGAGCGGGATCCCAGAGAGTTACGTGACCCACGAGACGCCCGAGACTTCCGCGATGTCCGTGACAGAGATCGAAGAGAACCATTTCTACCACGTCGACCAGACACGCGATCGGACGCACGGCCGGAACGAAGAGAACCGCCACCAGAAACCCCAAAAACGAGAATGGTCAAGCGAAAGCGAGTGAAGGCTCGACCTACGCTAATCCCCGAACACAAGGCGTCAGATTCCGTCTACTATCGTAAGCCAGGCAATGAGTCAGTGGTCGGTTCTGGTACATACGGCAAGGTATTCAAGGGCGTGCACGTCTACACAAAAGACATGGTTGCGCTCAAGAAGATTCGCATGGAGGGCGAGCGTGACGGATTTCCGGTGACGGCTATCCGTGAAGTCAAGCTGCTGCAATCACTCAACCACGACAACATCGTAAAGCTACGAGAGGTCATGGTCGAAAAGAACGATTGCTACATGGTCTTTGAGTATCTTTCCCACGATCTAACAGGCCTCCTCAACCATCCAACATTCAAACTTGAGCAGTCACATAAGAAGGACCTGGCGAAGCAGCTGTTTGAAGGTCTGGACTACCTGCACCGTCGGGGCGTGCTACATCGCGACATCAAAGCCGCCAACATATTGGTGTCCAATACTGGACAATTGAAACTTGCCGATTTCGGTTTGGCACGGTTCTATGCGAAGAGAAGCAAGCTCGACTACACCAATCGTGTCATCACCATCTGGTATCGATCCCCAGAGCTGCTACTAGGTGAGACGCAGTACGGACCTGCTGTTGATATCTGGTCTGCAGCCTGTGTCCTTGTTGAGATTTTTACTCGCCACGCTATCTTCCCTGGAGACGGTGGTGAGATCAATCAACTCGATAAGATATATAACGTTTTGGGTACACCTACCATACAAGATTGGCCAGGTATTGTAGACATGCAATGGTTCGAACTCCTCCGTCCTACCGAGCGCAGACCGTCTACTTTCGAGGAGAAATACAGGGATCGGGTGAGCCCGATGGCTTTTGAACTTCTGCAAGCTATGTTCCTTTACGACCCGACAGCACGGCCGTCGGCGGCTGATGTGCTAGAGCATCCATTTTTTACAAGCGAGACCCCACCCTCGAAGCGTGCTGATGCATTGAGCAAATTGGAAGGTGATTGGCATGAGTTTGAGAGCAAAGCTCTACGGAAAGAAAAAGAGAAACAAGACAAGGAAGCACGTCGTGCCGCGCGTGAAGAAACGAAGAAGGATGAAGGCAAGCGGCGCGCTGAGGCTGCAGCGGGAGACGAAAGAGAACCAAAGCGCGCGAAGAGCGGTGATGTCACTGCGTAATTATGAGGCACTTTTTGCACAAATTTAATTCAAGTCCAAGTGTACGTACATTTTGCAGATATTCATAGATCAACAAGATTGATTTGATAAAAACACGGAATTGTGTACGGTGACATTGAAGCTTGTAGCAACAGACAAGCTCCACAATTATGATTGCCACATCACGTCTTATGGGTGACTTGAGATGTAAGATCTTGGTCAATGGCCAATCAGTGCATGAAGGTGCAGCGATCTTGGACAGATTGACGTGTATTTATCAGCAACAAGCGGCCCATCCGCGGCCGCATTCCTGTAGTGTAACATATAATTTCATACTAACCTTGAGCTTAGCTTGTCAAGCCTCGTACATTCAAGCTTTATTGAAAGCTTTACTTTTGAGGATGCTCGTAACCCTGTTTTGCTGCAAGCTTACAAATCCGGGGAGAAAGCCGAACATGTGGAGAGGACCTCCAGTCGTCTTTATGCAACTCAGTCCCCAACGACGCCATTCGTCAATGACCCGCGACCATGCTGCAGAACTGAATGCGAAGCCTTAGTAGCTGCATGCAATTCAAGTTAGCCTCCGCGGCCGGCGTTCCGATTTTAACATCAACCAAGCGATCCTCCGTAGCGTTGCTCCTCGGATAAGATACCGAAACTGTTCGATCTTTTCACAATATTCTCCGCAGTCTGCTATAACTCACGCTCTTGCTCTCTTCTACTTATTCTCCTTTTAAACCTCATTGAGAATATGTCGTCAACACAGGATATCGAAAAGGCACTGCCTGCAGGTGGCCAAGAGCGGCATGGGGTCGACTTCACATTGAGCAATAACCTCTCAGCAACAACAACGAGAGCGGAAGACGGTATTGAATTTATAACGGCCAACAATACTGAGCACTCCCAAAGGTCTGAGAATCCTATTCACTATCTCGCGAAAACCATCACCATACGCTCCAACGCTTCAGTCATCGACCCAGGTCCACCTCCGGATGGCGGCGCCAAAGCATGGACACAAGCCTGCATGGGTCATCTCGTCGTTTTCAACACATGGGGCATGATATCCACGTTTGGTGTATTCCAACAATACTACACCGCTGAGCTTGGCTTTGAACCCAGCGCCGTATCATGGATTGGCTCAATGCAGATGCTGGGTCATTTCTCACTCGGAATGTTTACTGGCCGCATGTTTGATGCCGGATACTTTTATTGGAGCCTGATACCCGGCATGTTCTTGAGTGCGCTGGGAATCTTCATTACAAGCTTGTGTACCAAGTATTGGCAGTTCTTTCTAGCGCAGGGCTTGATGAATGGATTTGGGAATGGTATGCAGTTTGCACCAAGCTTATCGCTGGTCAGCACATATTTTGCAAGAAACAGAAGTGTCGCGCTGGCAATCATGGCATCGGGTTCTGCGACCGGCGGACTAGTGTACCCAACAATTGCGCGACAACTACTTCCCAGGATCGGATTCCCATGGACAGTCAGGATAATGGGGTTCATCATGCTGGCTTTCGGTGCGTGCTACTGCAGCTTGCTGAAGCCACGTTTGCCACCGAGAAGGTCCGGTCCTCTACTGGAATTGAGTGCGTTCAGAGAAGCGTCATACAGTCTGTTCCTGCTTGCCGTCTTCTTGATCTGTCTCGGCCAGTACTTTGCGTTCTACTATATCTCGTCTTTTGCCACGAACGTCCTCGAGTTACCGTATGGGACGGCTATTAACGTTCTCCTGGTCCTTAACGGCATTGGAGTTCTGGGTCGACTCGTCCCAAGCTACTTTGCGGATCAATTCTTTGGATGCTACAACATGCTCATACCATTCTGCTTCATCTCTTCCATCGTGCTGTTCTTTTGGCCACTCGTCAAGGATACCGGTGGACTTTATGGATGGACTGTCAGCTATGGGTTTTTCGTAGCTGGCTTCCAAGGAATGTTTCCAGCCGTACTCACAAGTCTCACCAAAGACATGTCAAGAGTTGGAACGAGAAATGGGATGGGCCTCGCTATTATCGGTCTTGGAACGCTCATTGGACCGCCTATCGCCGGAGCACTGATTCAGGGCTATCGAGGAAGCTACTTGGTCGCGCAAATGTTTGGTGGTGCGGCTGTATTCTTAGGAAGTGTTGTGCTTCTGATTGGGAGGTTGAGTATAACTGGCATTCACTTCAAGGTCAGGAGATAAGGATTATAGAGTAAGCATGTGGGGTGCATCAAGGGGGTTGATCTGCCGAGAGGCTTCAAATGAATATATACAGACTGCAGGACCCACATCCCCGCTTTGCTCTCGCGTACCACCACAAAACTAGCAAGTGACTGTCAGTGGACTGGAGCACTGCAGCCAAGAAGAGTAGAAATTTGCCGTATAAGGAGTGTGGAGGTAGCATTTTGAGTTTGCAATGCCCACCTTTCTTCATCAGCACCACGATGCTTATTAAATCTGTAATCGCTACAACACTTGCGCGCACAGCATTCGCCGTATGCGATCGTACCTGTGGGTCTTAGCCTCTGCCATGTCCTCTACTTAATCTAACGCCCATCTTAGTTCTCAATGATTGGACCGCGCTTTATTTGTCGGCGCAAACAGCCGGCAACCCTGCTTTACTAACAGAGACACTCTTCCCTCACCTGACGTACACCGAGCAGTTCAAGCCTGCAAACATTACTGGCGGTATACTCAGCAAGTCGCTCAACATTACACAATACCGAAGTGTTTTGGACGAAGTGCTTTGTACAGCATTCACGGAAATCACCGTCATTGATATATCCCATCCGTACGTCTTCCCGCCAGGCGAAACCACGAGAAAAACACTGATGTGAAAGGTACATTCTTGGTGTACGGATAGAAGGCGATGGTTTGTACATCAAGAAGATCGAAACCCTCGTTAGTGACGCTGGAGACTGGCTGTTCAATGCCACGGGAACGGCGTACTGGAACTCTTTCGAGAAGTGGGATAGCATACCACTCGCGGAGAGGGATACTAGAGAAGCCATCCAAGCAGCTGGGGATGCGTATTTTGATCGCTTCGGCAACGCAAATATCACTGTACCCTTTGGCAAGTGCTATTTTTGATATATAACCCGGGATTCTGACAGTAATATGCAGGTACGCCTTGTGCTCGATTAGAGGGCGGCTCATATACCGATGCATCAAGAACGAACAGCTCAACGTGTTCCCTCGGGCTGCCTTCGACCATCAACGTGGTGAATCGACGTTACGTCGTCGACGTTGAGTACGGTGCAGTCAACATATTTGTCGGGTTTCCTGGTTTGGATCGCGCAAGCAAGGAACCTACCCCTGATAGCCATCTATTCAGAGTAGAAAAGGGGAAATTGAGATATATACATACCGTTAGCACTTGCGAAGGGCATCCAGGATGCGGTTTAAATGGAACATATGTACCGATTGATGGAGGAAATAGGACCCGTCAGATCTTGAGAAGTCGGGGAAAGAAGTGGCAAAGAACAACGCTGGCACATCAGGAGGATTTTGCGACGCAGTAAACATGCACGAAACGCAATGATGCAACGACGATCTCAACTCAAGAATTTTTTGTTGTACACATTCCATATGTGCCAATCCATAGAGCTAAATTTGGACTACATTTCCTAGCTGTATCGCTTTTCTTCTCATGAATCCTTGTCTTCCTTCGGAGGCATGATACCTAGTACTCCTGAACTCTTCTGATGAACTATATTCTTAAAGGATTTTGCAGACCTCTCATCGTACTAGTAGTTATGTTATTCTTGTATCTTAGTGGATATGGCAGTGAAGCCGCATCGTGCTGAATCATCCTCTTTTGCATGTGTCGGTAACCATCTACCTTCCCTAAGCCCTCAGCGCCTAGAGCTCCCTAACATCCCCAGCCGTATTGGGAATGGCTAGGGGCATGGTATCGGCAATATCCTGATAGTTCGCCGCAGTTGTCACACCAATCGCCCGGATCAGAGGGACACGGAGTTGCCCAGCATTCTGGTTCTTGACGCGAAGGGCAATCATCACGAGCGTCCTTCTGGCCGGTCGCAGGAGCGGTTGTATCCTCTTCACCAATCTGGATGTCCTTAGCCAAATCGAAAGAATCTTGTAGTCCGACCTTGTCACCCAAGCCCTTCTCCTGGATCCATTTCCAGACAATTTTTGCGGGTCCTTCAAGAATGGCCTTCTCCGGTCCCGAGACATTGTTGTTGTCGATAGGAATGTGGACAGTCTGATCGTCAGACTCGATGGTAGCCCAGTAGGTGACAGTGTAGCCTTTTGCAGAGGTAGCGCGGGTGGTAGGAGTGCTGGCGCATTCACGCTGGTCCTCCTTGGGAATTCCTCCTGTTCCAGACCATCCGCATCCAGCTGAGGTCTGCTCTCTAGAGAAGGCCCACATTGGCGGCTCCAGAGTCAAGGGTACAATGTCCGGATGGCCTCCCCAGTTGCCTGCCGAGTCGCCACAATCCTCGTCGACTTTGAGTACCGATGAGCCTCCCCAGCCTTTTCCACAGGCCGCATCCAAGTATTGGACATAGTCGCTGTTGTAGTCGTCATCAAGACTCAGTTTCTCGACGCCGATAGGGTAGCAAGTATCACAACCGTTCCGGCATCCACAGCAATTACTCGCAAGACTGCCATCAGCTGCAAAGGCTGCATCGCCAAGCAAATCTGCCAGATTTTCGGTGTCCTGAGTGGCCGTCGCAAGGAAAGTCTCGGATTACCAGGCTCCTAACATATTTCGCATGAACTCAACGCCAGAGGCGTGGTACATAGCTTCTGCCATTCTGAAATGTCCATGGCACATTTTCAGGACTTCGGTAGCTTCCGACATCGAGAACTGGCCACGGGTGATCTTCACAAGTTTTGCGACCTTGCATTCGTACCGTTGGTGTTCGGCTGGTATACACTGGACTTAAAAGATTGAGAAGGATGCAAGGTACTGTCCTGAGCTTGAACCGGTGAAGGCCACTCTGCCTCAATATCCTCCGACTCAGGCCTGTAAGGCCGGCAGACTGGCAAGTGGCGAACCGCGTGCTCGAAAGATGGATGTGTGGTCCATGCTGAGCTTGAGTAGACTGATCGCTGAGCATGTGCGACTGCGGTAAAGCCACACTCATCACACCCACCGCACTCCCCACTACCACAGGGCTCGGCCGCTGGAGACCCCAGTCCATAGCACTCAGGCTCCAGATCCCAGATGATGTTGTCACTAAGAGTATGGATAGGTTGCTTGTGCTGGAGCGAATGCGTAACAGGGTCGGCGTATTGCTGGCTCTTCTTCTATGCGCGCACTTGCTCAAGCGTCATAAGCGTCGGAGGAAAGATTGGTGTGAAATACGGGTAAGAACGTTCCTAATGACTCTCTTTCTCCTTTCGGCGTGGGGAGAGCTGAAGGCCTGCATGTCGGCCTTTGTCCACAATCTTGGTACGCCCTAGCTCTTTCTTGGCCTTTGCAGGCTCCTGTTTGAGAAATTCGGTCAAGCCCGCGCGGCTTCCTTGAATAGGAAAGAGATGCGTGTGATCGCGCACAGGGCTGCTCGAGTGTGGAGGTAGCGTAGCTGTTCCAGATAGATCTGCGGGTGATCTAAGAACTCCTTCGCCGGACGCGGCTCTCATGAAGTTGCCACCCGGGGTTTCTCCAAGGCGGTAGAGTTCCATGATGGCATATGACCCTGAAATCCACGGGCTTTGCTCTCACATCTGTAGGACTGGTCTCTGAGCTTGATTCTGTTAGCAATGCGATCAAGCTTGTGTGGGCGGGAAATGCTTACCATGGAGCTTTTGCGTGAGGAATAAATCTCGAAATCACATTCACGCTGTGCTGACCGTTCCTGGGACTGGCCATAACGACCATTGACCTCAGACGATGATGTCGAATGCCCGTCGAAGGCTGTGTCTGGATTGTTCTTCGCGAGCTTGTGGACAGTGATGTGTCGAGCCACACGCTCGCGAGCGCCATCGTCATTGTTCTCAAGGCGGGGATGTGTAGAAGGCATAGTATGTCCAATCTTGCGATGAGGCAAAGCCGTATGTTCCTCAGAGCTTGGCGGGGTGTAAGCTACATCTGAGCTATCGGTGCCGTAGTTGTTGTTCAATCGTGAACTGGGAATGCGACTCTTATTATGACGCGCGGTGGCCTCGAAATGCAAATCCGCTACATCACCGGTCTGTGGGCTAGGGCGCGGCATAGCTGCGAGCGACCTCGCGCTGTAGCAAATGACTACGAGGATGCGAGGAGCGTAGTGGAGCAAGAAGAGAAGAGTAGAAGTGGGCAGCGTGGAGTTTATATGTGCTACAGGGGCACTAACCTTGCTAATAGAGGTGAGGGAAAGAATCTACGGGCAGGGCAGCGAGCTGGTAAAGGCGCGATGAGGTAATTGTCTCTTATCTTGGACTCTACTTGTCCTTTTATGACGCCACAGGCGATGAAGTCCTCAGTAAAGGTGTTGATGAGAGGTGAGTTCAAGGCTGGTCGTGTGCGGTAGCACCGCATAGAGTCGGGTACTGATTGCGCTCAGAATTTCGTCTCTTAGTGACTCCCTAAAAGTGGTCTTCGCTCTGCGCTTCGCATCCCCCCACCGCGTTTGTTGCTTCTGCCTCTTGATGACATTCGCCTGGTCTCTTGCAACGAGCCGTCGGCCACTTCCTCGATTTCAAACTCTTTCTGATCGCCCCGCATACGCCTCCACCAATTCCCACAACCCTCGCTTCTCCGTACCCATATGTCGCCTTTCCAGGGCTCTTCATCATTGGGATATACTACATAACCCACTCTCCGCGGATGGAGACCCACGATAATCCATTTGGCACACTTGAAAAGTAATCGAAGTATTAGGACGCCAAGTAAAGTACTGAGAATAGTGACGACCGACGTCAGAAAGGTAATGGTGGAAACTTGGCAGCCCAGACCTGCGGTACGAAGCTCGAAGCGCTCAGAACCAAAAGCGCAGATGCCCTTATAGCGGATTGGGGAGAGTAGTGGGAATGCGCGCGAAAGGCCATCATCAGGTAGCGGCAGACATGTAGACGACTGGGAAGTCAGGCAATCAGAACAATGTTGCGGGAGAAAGGAAATGAAACACACCATGGGGCACCATCCACAGAAGCCATCACTGCGATGGCAGTCGCCACAATCGAGATAGCCCCAGCATTTGTAAAGTCTGTCCCAGTCATCTTTAGGGCTGTCTAGATATCGCTGTAATAGCAGCTCCGTTACATTATATTGCGTGTTGGCCGCGTCATTGAGCGAGACAGAGAGACATTTGGAGAGCAGCATAAATACAATAGCAACCTCCGATAGAGGCTCGATGGAAAAGCTATTAATTGGTTGTGCTAAGCACGGGTTGATGGGCGATGGGATGAAGTGGAACCGCAGTAGCGTGAGCTCCGCCCGCTCCCCCGGCATCACGTGTACACTAGCTTCGATTAGGCATAGTGAAGCTCTGAAAAGTCATTGCATGATATCTGGGGCAAAAAGTGAAGACATGTTCATCTCAAATGAGTCTAAAAGTATTTACAGAAGAAAATCGTTGTGACTCTGAGGAGCACCAGATGCTCGCACATCGTGCTCTCAGTTGGGAACGCATTGTGAATAGTACGAGTTGTTGACCACGCACTTGTATCCGGTCACACATGTTGTAGGTCCAGTGTATCCGGTACCTCCACACTGGTTCCACTACATCCTTGTTAGAATGATCGTTCTCTCGCGGTCAAATTAGGGTATGCACTTACTGCTTCAGCTGGCTTCGAGGTTGGTGTGGCTGGCTTAGCCGACGTCACGGCCTTTGATGGGGCTGGAGTATTAGACGGCTTTGCCGACGTTGGCTTAGCTGAAGACTGAATTGGACCTGCTGACGACGTAGGCTTACCACCTGAACCAGCGAGCGCAAGGATTTTGGCCGCTGCATGCTCCGCAATAGTGACAATGTATGATGTCGGGTTGGTAGTGATATGACTGTATCGTGTCAGTGGTTGCAGATTTCGGAGCAAACTTGAGAGCTTACCCAGGGAAAATTGAAGCATCGACAACGTGGATGTTATCCGTGCCGTAGACCTGGGTGTTCAGATCGACGACGGCGGTCCCACCGGTAAGCCCACTGTCCGTTCCAATCTTCGCTGTGCCAATCCAGTGGTTGGCACGGCGGGCCGCTGCGGTCTTCGGGAGACTGGCAACATACTGCTCGACAGTCTGGTTGGCAGAGGGAACCTGGAATTCGACGAGAGGGTTCTTCTTAATGGAAGCCATCATGCTCTTAATACCAGCAATGACAGCGCTGGTGTCGGCTTCGTTTTGGAGATATGGTGCTTTGCTCACGACCATGCCAAGCGCTCCATTGATGGATAGGGCACCTCGCGATGTACTTCCTCTACCAAGATATTGGCTAATAGTCATGGAAGTTGTGTCATTGGCACCGGGTCCTTCGACGCGGGCAGTCCACTGGAGCTGACGATCGATACCGTCGGAACCCTTAACCACTTCCCAGGCAAGGGGACCAATGTTCGGAGCAGACTGAGCAAGGATACCAGAACGCTTGCTGAGGTACGCGGTCTTATCAGACTCAATGGGCGCTTTCCAGGCCGCGTAGAAATCGTAGAAAGAGACGTTAGGGTGTCTGATGACAAGATCAGTGTTAGTGTGATCGTCCAAGTTCTGACCGACAGGCAGGTTGATCCAGTCAGCCTCCTTGATCATGGTCGAGCCGTCGAGGGCGCTGTTCTTGACAACACTAAGCTGATCCTTGGGACCGATACCGCTCCTGAACAGAAGCTTGGAAGAGCCAAAAGCACCGGCGGATAGAACCACACGGCCTCCGGGATTGAGGCTGACAGTGCCACAGTAACCACTTTCGAGCTCAACACCGGTAGCCTTTCCTCCAGTGCGGACAACACGGCGCGCCATAGTGTTTGTCAAGAGCTTGAAGTTCTTCCTTGCGAGAGCAGTGGGGAGGTAGGCGCCCAGAGGTCCCTGCCTCTGTCCATTCTCGTACATGAATGGAGAGTGCGAGTACACGCGGTTCTTCGAGTTGGGTGCATCGTTTGCAACAACGGATTTCCAGCCATCGGCGCCAAGTGCTCCAGAAAGAACATCGAAGCCTTCCTGCTTGTAGCGCTTTCCGTCCATGGAGGGGGTGTCGGTGCCAGGAATTCGTTTGAAAACTCGGTCGACGGCACCCTTCACATCGGATGACTTCCATCCAGACGGGAAGTTGTAGTCCCAGTCGATGTCTACGGGCTTCCACCACAATGCAGCATTGACGGCAGCACCTCCACCGAGGACACATCCGGCCATTTGATCAATATCGGTGCAGGCTACACCAGCTGAGTCAACCCAGATCTGGTTGCAAAGACCTGGGACATCGAACCGGGTCAGATTGTTGCTCGTGACCCAATCTGGGCCCATTTTCCCACCGAAGCGGGCCAATGATGGAGGACCTTTCTCGATCAAGAGGACGCTCTTGCCCGACTCCGAGAGCTTGTCGGCAACTGGGATACCACCAGCACCGCCACCGATGACGATATAGTCGTAAGACTCAGTAGGGGCTGGAGAGCCTACGCAGGAAATTGGCGCAGTGGGTGTAGGTGTGGTTGAGCTTGACGGCGCAGAAGTGGTAGTCGGAGGAGTGGCGAGATTGGCCCAGGTGTCGTATTTGGCATTTCGCGCATCTGCGACGGGAGCACCGAATTGAGACTGACCTTTGTCGTGGAAGACCCATGTGCCATCGAAAACCTTGCTGTGCTGAGCCCAGCCGATAACCTGCACCTCTGAAGTCGGAAGCTGAGAGCCATCAGCACCTTTCTGGTTCCATACCCAGCACCACTGGCATCGATAGATGAGCTCGAAGCTGGTGTCGGTGACGGTATGGGAAATTTGCGTAATCGTCGCGTTGCCAGTGTAGTCTTCTGGGGCAACATAACCACTGATAAGTGTGAGCGAGTCACCTCGGACACGTGCTGTTCTCGACTTACCCTGCGTAGACAAACTTGGTCTTCACGGCATCATTCTCGGGCCAAGCGACTAGAAGCAGCGAATTGGGCATGCCCCCTGCATGGCTGACACCAGACCATCCCTGTTTGCCAGACTCAAGCGATCCTTTCTGCGCGAACCATCAGCACATTGTACGCGCAGCTGTGATAGAGTGATACTCACGATGTAACCAATGTACTCATCGTTCGTGGCAGTAGCTGCACCAGGTAGGGCATAACCCCACTCAAAGCCTCCAGCAGTCTGTTCGGTACCAACAACTTGACGCCTGTAAATTTCAGTACGGATCCACTAGTAGGCAACACTACCGTGACATGGTCACATACCAGAATTCAATGCCTGTCTTGGAATCTGTGTATTTGTCCTGAGCAAAGGCAGTAGAAGCAACTACAGTGGTTAGTTATGCCGCCCCTGGTCATCGAGCAGGTGTAGTGACTTACAGAGAGGGGACAGCAGCGAGGCTGCCTTCATGACGGTGGAGCCTTTCATCTTGAAGATAAGTCGTGCACAAGGTAAGTAGACCGACCAGCGACACGCACAACCTGGGGCTGTGTATCCATGTTCGCGGCGACGGGCAGGTTATATACGCCGTCAGATTGCCCTACACTTACTCGGAAACTGGTCGGTGTCTGGGGCCAAGCTCAATTAGCCAGGGATCACATGAAGTTCTTCAATCTTGCAGGCGACGGCAGAAGAGCGCCTCCAACCAGGTAAACCAAATGCAGCTAAGCAGGGTGTGGGCGAACCGAAGGACCTGATGATCATAATCATGTTCACGATTGGTCACCGCACGGAGCAATAATACTATGGATGAGATTTAAGGCTAGACGTTAATATGCAGAAACAATGGTGACAAGGGTTGTTGATTGATATAAATTGATCAGGACGGGGTACAGGGCTCATTTGCCGATGGCCAAGTGCGGCTTATCCCGACCGGGCTTCCCCACACTCGCGTAGCTCCCTGTTTCGGGAATGGCAGGTGCTCTGGCGGCAGGAACATGTCCCAAACTTCCGCGCTCCAAGGAGCCTCCAGACACAACACCTGCACAACGCATCCTTCTGGAATTTCTAGCACCCCACCCCACGCCAATTGCCACGCTCGCAAGTGTCCCTCGGTCCAATTCTCGTGCCGTGCAACCGTAAGTTCGCCTCAGATAAGGGGTGATCGCACTACTCGAGCACGTTTCACGGATAGAAACGTCTCGACCAGCTAACGACGGTAATATATTATATTGCGTCGTCTTCCACTGTCCCAAAACGTCACTTCTTAAGTGCCAGATCCTCCTGCAATCAGTTTTGACAACCCTCCACCAATTACCGGCACATGTCCCTTGTGGCACTCTGCCTTTCTCTATTCTGCGCCTCGTCCCGCTTCTAGCCCGTTATCGTTTTTCTGTTTTACAAGGTCGCCACGCGCTGAAGTACCGCCGATGGCTCCCACACGAGAAGCGCGCGCGATCAGCGGGCGAGTTTTAGGTAAGTGGTAATCATTCCGACCGAAGCTCGGATGGTTTGTGATCCGATCTGCCGTATATAGCTATTTGAGACTTTCATCATTAATCTCAGTTACACCAGTGAGCCAGAGGCACACTCGAGTTGAAGCCACAAGCACTACACTCATGCGATGAAGTCGGGATAACTCCACCTCTCACGTGTGGAAGGCCCGAACTATAGGTTTCGATGTAGATTTAATAACGACAGACCTCTTTGGCGGGTCAGGTGGTAGTACATACAGGACTCGCTGCATCCGCGGAAAATCTGTGACGCTGCCACTCCGTGCTGAATGCGGGAAGAGGCACTCTAAGGCCTCGCCACGACTCCATATAGGTCAGCCACTGCGCAAGAGAACTGTGCTGTCAGGAGAAGAGTACCGCACAATGAAGTTCTCGATCGCTGCGTCGGCCCTGCTCACTACTAGTGTCTCCGCGCACACCATCTTCACCCAGCTTCATGTCAATGGAGTAGGTCGAGGGCATCTCAAAGGTGTCCGGGTCCCGGTACACTATCACTCGGCCCTCATTTCCTGTCTCTGTCTGACTAAGAGCACCATAGACATATGACGGGTATGCACCCCACAACTCGAACTGACGCCGACATTTCCATTGATATCGACACGCGACAGGCCCATTCAGGATGTAATGTCCAATGATATGATTTGCAACGGAGGGTAAGCCCACTCGTAGCACACGTGCGCGGAACCCTATATGCTCATGTGTTTAGGCTCAATCCGCTAAAGACTCCTCTACCAACGGACATAATTAATGTGAGCCATCGTCTAGGGGCTCATCGCATTTCGCGAGCCACACGAACTCATGTAACAGACGCTGATGAGATCATAGGTTAAAGCGGGAGACACGCTTTCTGCCGAATGGCATCATACGCTTGACTCGAAGCCGGAGACTGACAAGCAGGACCCAATAGACCCTGGACATTTGGGACCTGTCATGGTCTATTTGGCAAAGGTGGACGACGCACTCACGACTACCGTGACTGGTCTCAAGTGTAAGTCGTCTAGCCACTCTCTAACAACCAATCTAACAACAACTGTAGGGTTCAAGATATACGAGGATGGTCTGGATAGTAACGGCGAATGGGCGGTTACCAGACTTTACAAGAAGGGCAAGGTAGACTTTGTACTGCCGTCTTGTGTTCCTGCTGGGCAGTGAGTTCCACCATCCTTACTCCTTTTATCTGGCATCTTACCATGTCCACAGGTATCTCCTACGAGCTGAGATCATTGCACTGCATGCGGCATCGAGTTATCCTGGTGCACAGTTCTACATGGAGTGTGCGCAGATCAACGTCCAGGGTGGTAGCGCCTCAAAGCGAGGCGATGTCCTCGGAGGCCTTCCTGCGCCTAGACGACATCTAGGCACTCGTGCGGGATCTTTCAGTCCTGAGTACGTGGGCTTTCCAGGTGCTTACAAAGGGACAGATCCAGGTGTCAAGTTCCAACTGTACTGGCCGAAACCCACCAACTATACTATCCCTGGCCCGAGACCGCTCGTATGCTAGACGGTGTATACTTATTGGCAGTGTTCGTTGGATACGACGAAGATGTTTGGTAGCGAAATGTAGCGTAGCAGATCACACTCATTACTGAAATGAAGACCGCATATACACTCGTGTAAATGCCCGTTCCAATAAGGTTGTGCCCCGCAAATCGGCAGTTGCACGTGCTGCACCGAAGGAACTGGGACCTGCATCATTGCGACTCCACATGTCAAGCTTCCTCTACTCCACATATATACAGCCGCCACCTCCACAGCTACGCCACAATAACAGAAATAGTCCAGCACTTTGGATCAATCGAGGCTGTTACAGGCGATACAACGCCTGGTTCCGCACCATGCATGACGAACGTAAGTTCCCCAGATTTCGTTCCGCGGTTGTTCCGTGGGCAGCGTCCCCACAACGCGCACAGCTTCAGAAGAGCATTGCGCATCACTCTCGCGTGGATGAATCTTAGCAAGCACTCGCAAGTCATGTAGACAGTCTATCTGTAGCTCCATCATCCTCGACGCGCGCAAGCATACCCCAGAACACCGTTCCAACGACGCTGACATCTCGCTCTTAGACCCGCACCCCCTCCTCGCCCAAGTCCCCCTAACCATCTCGCCCTTCCTCTCCCTCCCCACCGCCACCCCTCTACCCTACTTGTACAAGACGCTGCCCTCGACGCTGCCCCCGTCCATCCTCCAGAACCCCGACTATGTAATCTCGTCGGCCGGTACCTCGGCCGCCCCCGATGCCATCCTGCAATCCTGTCTTGCGCTCCAACAACATCTTCAAAAATTAGAAGCCGATGCGCGGAAGACGCTGAAGGAGTGGGAAGACAAGAGGAAGGCTGAGGACTTGGCGGAGAAGAGGAGGTTGGCGCCAGGTTGGTTGGATAGCGGGGTGCACATATTGAAGCCAGAAGTAGACGAGGGCAAAGGGAAGGAGATGGAGGTGGAGAATATCATGGATGATGACCCGCAGCAAAGGGAGGCTGAGGTGAAGAAGGAGAGGGAAGGAGAGGAATTGGACAGGGTGTTTGGTGGGATGAAGGTCTGAGCACACACAACACTTTATATCACGGCGCATAGGTTCTAGGGATCATTTGGCGTTTGAGCGATGACTACAAATATCACGATCAATCACGGTCGTAACGAGGGATGATGAGCATGATGCGACCAGCCGCAAACTACTGCGTATTAATTGATCAAGTGTCGAAGACTACATGCTATAATATAGAGGATAGCCCAAGCCCATAAAGTTTTCCTCTGCCTTGTAGTTTACTTTCATCCAGGCAATCACCCTCCCCGCGACGCGGGCATTACAAACATACGAGAAGAGAAAGAAGGGGAATCTTGAAGGAATAATATCGAAACGCCGTTACCACAATCAACCCCGCTGGTGTGATGCGCTTAACGACGTCCGTGTGAGCGGTTGATGCTGCCCTGGAGCGAGTCGACCTCAGTCTCAAGACGCTTGATCTCGGCGTGGCTAGCTTCGAGGTCCTTGTTCAGGCGGTCGCGCTCAGCAATCAACTTCTGCTCCCACTGCCTGAACCTCTGCTCCTCAACCTTGACCTGCTCGGTGAAGCGCTTGCGGAGCGCTTCCTCCTCTTCCTTAAATTTGGGGTTGTCTAGCTTCCTCGGGCGAGCCTCACCAAACTTCCTGGTCTCCATTTGCTGCGCGCGGTAGGCTTCGTAGTGGTTCTCCTCGGTGGTGTGGATCAGGTCGAGCATGTGAGTGCGGATCAGGATGGCGCGGAGCTTCTTAAAGTCGCAGTGCTCCTCGTTCTCCACTTCGGCCACACCCCAAGCGTACTGGCGGCCCTTGACGGTGCGGCCATCGTTGGTTTGGACGTCCTTTTCGGAGCCGATGACGGAGAAGGGCATAGCATCGATGAGGCCGCGGGCGTGCTGCATGGCGGCAGCGTCGTCGTCCTCGAGCGGTGGGGTGTAGATCTTGATGCCCTGGGCGTCGATGACCTGGCGCACCTACTGCTAGTCAGCACCTGCTTGGAGAATTTGGGAAGAACAACATACCCGCTGCTTGAACTTGAACAGGTCTGCAGGGCTCAACGTGTCGGCCTTGGCCACGACGGGAATCAGGTTGACGCGCGTGCATAGCTTCTTCATGACCTCAATGTCGAGGGGCTTCAGGGTGTGGCCAGTGGGACGGATGAAGTACAGGCAGGCGTGGACACGGAGGTCGATCTTGTCTGTGCGGCGCGGCTGCTGCTCCTGCAGCATGTACGACTCGTGCTGGTCGTCGAGGAACTCGATGATGGGCTGCCACGAGTCGCGGTTGTTGACGTAGTCGCCGAAGCCAGGGGTGTCGATTACAGTGAGGCGGACTGCAGATGTTAGCATAGAAGAGGCGTCGGATGCGTGGTGTGATGCGTACCCTTGAAGAACTTCTCCTCGAGCTCGGCCTTGGTGATTTCAATCTCGACCGTCTTGTCCATCTGCTTGTGGTGTCGTCGCTTGTGGTCGGCATAGTTCTTGATGGTGGTGGAGAAGAGCGTGTTGATGAAGGTCGTCTTTCCGAGACCCGACTCGCCGGCGACCTGCGAGAGTTAGCACGTGAGAGGTTTGATGTGGAGGGCGGTCCTACCATTATGGTGAAGGCAGCGCCGCGCTTTGCAACAATCTTGTGTCTGTACTACGTTAGGCTCAGTGCTTGCGTGTCGTTTCGAAACGCATACCTCTGGTTGGGCAGCTGCGGTGGATGTTAGCTTCAGCACTGCGGGACATTTTGATGCAGAGTACGCACATTGGCAATGCCAATTGGGGACAGGTTCTCGGCCATGGTGTCGTGATATGGGTGACCTGGAGAAAGTCTATGTGTATATGTATGGGTCTGCGGCGGTGTTAGCTGGGCCTGGACGGCAATTGATAGAACTCAATGATGCTGCTGAGGCTTACATGGGCGGCGTGTGATGGGTGTCAACTGTCAACGACCGGATCGCGTGGTGTCGACTGGAGGGATGCGTGGTCGAGGAGGGTCGTGTTGGTGCTGGCGGACAATTTGGGTCCCCTTTCTGCACGTCGCCCATTCGGCAGGCACGGTCCCTGGACGGGGAAACCGCGCTAGTGCGCGCCGTCATTTTCACTAGCGCCGAGCTCGCGCCAGAATCTCGAAAAAGTTCGGACAGACGCATATCGTAACAGGTGACCCGCCACGATGCGCCGGTGATACTGCGAATAACTGCGAATAGTATCTGCACTTCACCATGAAGACGGACTTCCAGGTTCGTGCTGCGAGTGAATGCTGGCGTTCCCGTGACTGACACTACCTGCAGTTTTCCAACCTTCTTGGCACCGTCTACAGCAGAGGCAACCTGCTCTTCTCGCCAGACGGAACATGTCTCTTTTCCCCGGTTGGTAATCGCGTCTCTATATTCGACCTCGTCAAGTAAGCTGCTCGAAAATGGCTGCGTGGCACTGCTAATACAAGCATAGCTCCAAATCATATACCCTGCCCTTTGCGCACCGAAAGAACATCTCACGCCTGGCACTGAACCCACGCGGGAACCTGCTCCTCTCCGTCGACGAAGACGGCCGCGCCATCCTTACCAATGTCCTGCGACGCATCGTTCTCTACCACTTTTCCCTCCGCGAAGAGGTCACAGCGCTGTCCTTCTCACCCTCGGGCCGGCATTTCGCAGTAGGCATTGGCCGCCAGATCGAAGTATGGCACACACCATCCACACCAGACGTAGCAGAAGGCGATCTGGAATTTGCGCCGTTTGTGCGACGCCGAATATATACCGGCCACTATGACGTAGTCCAGAGCATAGAATGGTCGACCGACTCGCGCTTCTTCCTGAGCGCATCCAAAGACCTGACGGCGCGCATATGGAGCGTAGACCAGGAAGACGGCAGTGCCCAAACTACGCTGGGCGGACACAGACAAGCCATCGTCGGCGCATGGTTCTCCAAGGACCAAGAAACAATATATACAGTCAGCAAGGATGGAGCGCTCTTTGTGTGGAAGTACATGCTGCGCTATGATGCGCCAGAGGACGCCGACGAAGACGACGACGAGAACCTCCAGTGGGGCATTGCCGAGCGCCACTTCTTCATGCAGAACAACGCTCACGTTACCTGCGCCCAGTTCCATCCCGAGTCGAAGCTTCTAGTGACAGGCTTCTCCCACGGCCTCTTCTTCATACACGAACTGCCAGACTTTGCGCAGATACAAAATCTTAGCATATCCCAGAACGACATCGACTTTGTCGCAATGAACAAGACGGGAGAATGGCTTGCCTTTGGCGCGTCCAAGCTGGGACAGTTGCTTGTCTGGGAATGGCAGTCCGAGTCGTACGTCTTGAAGCAGCAAGGACACTTCGACTCGATGAACACCATCGCATATTCTCCCGAGGGTCAGCGCATCATTACAGCCGCAGACGATGGCAAGATAAAGGTATGGGACGTCAATTCAGGTTTCTGCGTTGTCACCTTCACAGAGCACATGGGCGGCGTGTCGGCCTGCGAGTTTGCCAAACGCGGCAACGTGCTCTTCACAGCCAGTCTCGACGGCTCAGTGCGAGCCTGGGATCTGATTCGATATCGTAACTTCCGCACATTTACAGCACCGTCGAGGCTATCCTTCTCGTCATTAGCTGTGGACCCCAGTGGCGAAGTAGTGTGCGCAGGCTCCATCGACTCTTTCGACATCCACATTTGGTCTGTCCAGACCGGCCAGCTTCTCGACCGACTATCAGGACACGAAGGCCCGGTCTCTTCGCTGGCTTTTTCACCAGATGCAAGCACTCTGGTTAGCGGAAGTTGGGACAAGACCGTTCGTGTCTGGAACATTTTCGCTCGCACACAAACGAGCGAGCCTTTACAGCTAATGGCGGATATTCTCTGCGTTGCATTCCGACCCG
Organism: Parastagonospora avenae f. sp. tritici 18332-5; assembly: GCA_022559985.1. Lineage (NCBI taxonomy): Eukaryota > Fungi > Ascomycota > Dothideomycetes > Pleosporales > Phaeosphaeriaceae > Parastagonospora > Parastagonospora avenae. The sequence goes on along the minus strand of JAFJTR010000058.1, from coordinate 134,445 downwards.
ACTCGAAACAAATAGCTGTTACGACTCTCGATGGCCAGTTGACATTCTGGAACGTATCGGATGCTGCACAGGAAAATGGCGTCGATGCGCGAAGAGATGTTTCTGGAGGCCGCAAAATGTCGGATCGCAGGACCGCTGCCAACGTCGCCGGCACCAAAGCTTTCACCACGGTCAGATACAGTGCAGATGGAACATGCGTATTAGCTGGCGGAAACAGCAAATACATCTGCCTGTATGGTGTGCAGTCTGGTGCACTCCTCAAGAAATTCACCGTGTCCGTCAATCTCTCTCTTGATGGCACCCAAGAGTTCTTAAATAGCAAGCTTCTTACTGCTGCTGGACCACAGGGCCTCATAGACGACCAGGGAGAAGCATCAGACCTCGAGGATCGACGCGACACGACGCTTCCGGGTGCACAGAAGGGCGTTGGCGCAAGGCGAACACGACCTGAAGTTCGCGTCCCTGCGGTCGCTTTCTCACCCACAGGACGTGCATTTTGTGCCGCGAGCACCGAAGGCCTTCTGATCTACTCGCTCGACACTACGTTCCAGTTTGATCCTTTCGACCTAGACGTCAGTGTAACACCTTCGACAATTCTCGACACCCTCGCACAGAAAGACTACCTCAAGGCTTTAGTCATGGCTTTTCGCCTGAACGAGCGCAATCTCGTCCGACGCGTGTACGAAGCCACTCCAGTCTCCGACGTACCACTTGTCGTCAAAGACCTGCCCTCTGTCTATCTTGGTCGCCTACTGCGCTTCGTCGCACTGCAAGCGGATGAATCGCCACATCTTGAGTTCAATCTAGTATGGATAGAATCGCTGCTAAGCAAGCATGGACGATGGATGAAAGACAACAAGACCGGACTGGAAGCCGAGCTGCGCAGTGTAGAGAAGGCTGTGCGACGCATCCAAAGTGAACTTGCGAAATTAGCTGATGAGAATATATATCGCATTGAGTACTTGCTGGCTCAACCCATCGAGAAGAAGACGAAGGGCAGCCAATTCGACTTTGACGTCAAGGCGATTCAGAGTGGGGCAATTGACGAAGAGATGGCAGATGGCGATAGTTCGGATGATGAAGCTGGGGAATGGCTGGGATTTGACTGATACCCTAAGTAATACGACTATTTACGTTCACGTCAGCTGTCACTTATGTGATGCTATTCTTGCCCTCACAATTACCCACGGCCAGCTCCTGCGGAATGGTAAACTTCGCCCCTGCATGGTTGGCGCGAAAAGCGCTTGCCTTTTTCAGGTCAAGGAACGGAGGCTGCCAGTGTGCCTTCTTGTCAATTACCGAGTTCCTATCGATCACCATCGCCCAGCACCACATCATAACACGAACAACAACCATTATCAGCCTCGTCATTCGTATCCCAAACAACAGCGACACCCCGCTTCAATCGTTATCCGTCATGAGACCACTTTCACCTCAGCCAAGGGCATGCATTGGTAGCAAACGATCCGTAAAACAACTCGGACTGCACCAGCATCGCCACGCCGCCACGAACCGTCACTTGGTGCTACGAGCGTTGACACTCGCTCAAGACCCAAAATCACCGGTCACAGTCCTCAGAGTCCGCTAGCTTCAGACCCTTGGTATGTGGAACTTAGTAGCAACACGGACATTTACTGAACTTGTTCCAAGCAGACCCTTCGCTTCCTATCTTCCAGTACCCGTTTAAACACCCGTTCACTCCAGCAGTGATGCATCGTTCCAATGTGCGACCTCTCAACATCGAGCTATTCACAACTTGGAGTCATCCCTTGAACTGGCATCTGCCACGACTTGAGAAACTTGAGGAATGGTTCACCACCGAGTTTGCACTCAGGCTCTCGAGAAGCCAGCCTCCAACACAATCCTCCAGAACTTGCTTTTGCGCCTTGGTGGCTCGCCACGTCAGCTCCCACACATCCGCCTATGACTTTGAGAATATGCCGAAAACAAGGAGTGCCTTTGAGCGAATGATGAGAAAGATCTTCAGCACGGAGGTGGTGAATGAAGTGTTGTGGAAGCTCCACCAAGAAGGGGAGTTCTTCGGTCACGATCACGTAGAGATGAGGTTCATCGTACAGCGCCCTATTGGAATGTGGATCACTCACCTCACAGAGAAGATGCTCGAGACAGCGCATGTTTCTGACAGAAGCAAGACTGCAGGTGTTGTGCCTAAGAACGCAAGGCGAGACATGGCAAACTTTACGCCAGGCAGAGAGCATCTTGCAAACCCCGAAGTTCGATTCACGTCTTCCACGCCATTGAACGGTCAAGGGCGAGGACGTGATGTTCAGGACTCGCCCACGATCGATCAGCATACCAATGCCAACTTGGACGAAACAGAGCAAGCCCCTTCACCTGGAGAACAAAACGTACACAACCAAACACTGCCGCCGACGCAAGGCTCGCCTGACCGACCACTGCAATCAAGACAAAGTTTGGGTGATCGACCACTAGTTCCGGGGCAGGGTTTATCAGATGAACCGCTAGCATCGCAACATGGCTCACAAGACCATCTACTGCCGCCAATTCAAAAGCCAGTTCCAGATCCATCGTCGCCCCCGCCAGAAGATCCATCTCAACACATTTTACGTGATGCACAACAGGAGTCTTCAGCTCTCGCTGGCCCAGCTGTACCACGCAATGAGCCAGCGGCACAAGACCTTGGTTCATCTTTGCAGCAGCCTCAGCAAGGTCATGATTCGCAGCCATTGAAGCCATGCTGGTACAGACGCCTCCTTCCGCGTGCACAACAACAACAACAACCACTACAACTCATTCCCGGGGGAACAGTTGCTCCGCAGGCACAACCTCGAGGAAGCATGGTGCAACGCTTTGGCCGCTGGATTGTGGAAAGGACACGGCCAGAACTACTTGGGGTCCCGGGGTCGTTGTTCCCTCGGCGCGCAGCGCAGGCATCAGTGCCGATGGTAAGCCATCCTGAGAGCGTGTTTTCAGGAACATTAGCCCCATCATATTCGGAAACTCTGGTGGACACATTAGTTATAGAGCCGCGTACGAGAACCCCGAGCCCACTTCAACGCGTAGTGCGACGGATACGCAGTACTGCAACGCTAGATCTCTTCTATCGTGCACACTCCCCTTCAAGGCTTAGTGGGCCGGTTCGAACACCTCGTGCCAACCCACAGACAGTACCATCGAGGCGTCATCAAGGTCCTCATCATGCTGGCGAAACTTACAGATTCCTTTGGGATACAACTGACAATCGATCAGGACCCTCAGCAAGCAGGTAGTTCTCAAAACAGACCTGGGGCCTCTGCACTTCCTCCAACGAACGCACCGAACGCAAGTGCCGTCCTCGATTCGGCTTCAGCAGACGCAATTCGACCTCCAACGCGACGCGGCCCCGATCAGGGTGCGATCAACGGATCCCTTCCAGACCCTACTTCCGATGAGCTTGGGCAAGCTTCCATGCTAGCGGATATTGTATCACTGCTTCAGGTAGATGGAGGTTCTGTTCAAGGCGAGGAGGGCTTTACTGTCGGCAACAGGCGTCATTCAGCATGAGTACGCAGGAGAAGCTTGGCCATGGCTTAGGTGCAACATCGCCCTGACTTTGACACACGGTCACATTTGGCGAAGAGCGCCACGTTGATTCTTTACGATAGATATTCACACGTCTTTCGTTCGGGCAGGTTATGTTACATGGCGATGGCATCAGGTAAATAGTAGTGTGATGAATGTATCCTACTACCATCAGGAAACGTAGCTAAGTCGCATGCGGCTTCCTGGAGTCTTTCACAACGTTCTTGTCAATTTGCGCTCACTCTGCAGGTCTCTCTTTTCGACGTCAGCGTTGATCAAATGCTGTCAGATGGGCGGGCGGAAAATACTCGTTCTAGATTCCAGAATTGACACAAGCACGCGGTAATACACTCTACATCTATCTCTCTGTGTGAGTTTTAGGCACGGAGAGTTTTGGTTCGTTTACCTGTCGCTTTCTGTGAGCTCACAAATCAGCCGCTCGCCTTCCCCGCGCCCCGCCATTTCAATCAATAACAACACCCTGCATCCACACCCCACGGCCACGCGCTCCCTGAATCCGGGCATAGCTGCAAGATAATGCCTCACTTGGAGATGGATAATTTTCTCTAATGACTCCGCTGCTCATAACATCAACCTTCTGAAAAGTGTTTGCAGTAGGCTCGGTGTGGTTCTACCCGATCAACGAGCCGTGCCGGTCAGCCTGCCTAAATGCTCGACTATGGAGCAAACCAGCTGGACCCTGCAGGTCAACCACATCCCGTGATTTTTCATCTCCAGCAATATCGGCGTCTATTTGACCGAGTAAGGAGATGGTCTATAAAGTACAAAGCGCAGGTGTGGTATTTCTTGGAGACGACTTTGGCATTGCAACGCCATCATGTTGTCAACTAGGTTTCTTCTAAGCCTCCCCTTTTGGGCGTCAATCGCTCAAGCAGCCATTAAGTCATCAGAGAATAACAATACGATCGACATCTCTAATGATCGCCTTTCCTTCACTGTTACAAAAGGTACCGGATACGTCTCGAAGCTCTCGCTTGATGGACATGATCTGCTCGGTAGTGGACGAGGACCTTATCTCGACGGCCACCTCGACAGCGGTTTCTGGACACCCGGGAAAGGCGCAAAGTACCAGTTGTTTAAGGGTACTGATGGAGATGGCAAGGCCTATGCTGGGGCTATGATGAGCCAAGGCTACCAATCAACAGGCATAGTCTTTGAACAGTACTGGTTCTTGCGCGATAGAGAGACAGGCCTACACGTCTTCAGTCGAGCAAAGTATAGCAATTCTTCAGTACCAAGTGGAGGTGACCTAGGAGAATTTCGTCAGCTCTTCCGACCTTCCGGATCGGTATGGACTGATCTGTCGTCAAGCGATGAAATGTTTGCGCCTCTACCAAACACAACTGGTGCGCCCGTTGTGCAAGACGCATCGTGGTATGTAGGAGGAAACAAAAGCGACCCCTATATCAAGCAAGTGTCAGACTACTTTACGAAATATATGTTCTCGGAGGAATGGAGAGATCAGACCGTGCACGGCATGTATGGTGATGGCACCAAGAGTAGCGATGGGTCGACTTTTGGAGCATGGCTTCTTATGAACACGAAAGACACGTATTTCAACGGACCGACGCATTCCGACCTTACTGTCGACGGCATCGTATACAACTACATGATCTCCAACCATCATGGCAATGGGGTCCCGGAGCTAGTCAATGGATTCGATCACACATTTGGGCCTGTAAGTCTCTTTGCCCGCCTACTCCATTATCAACTAACATGTATTTCAGCAAGTCTATTATTTCAACAAGGGCGGCAAGGGAACCTCTCTGCAATCTTTGCGCAGCGACGCGAAGAAGACGGTATCCACTAATTGGACAGCTTTCTATGATGCTATCGCACAGCACGTTCCAAACTTGGTGCCTTCCACAGGTCGCGGAACCTTCAAAGCGACTGTGTCCCTTCCCAAGGGTGCAATCCGCGCTCTCGCCGTTCTGGCTCTTGATGGACACGACTTTCAGGATAACAATAAGGCCCCCTCCGCTTATCAATACTGGGGAGATATCGAGAAGTCTGGAAGCGTCACTATCCCTTCCGTAAAGGCTGGGACATATCGCTTGACTGTATACGCTGATAACATTTTCGGTCAATACGAGCAGGACGGTATCGTTGTCAAGGCTGGATCACTTGCTACAACTACAGCTACTTGGAACGCTGAGTCCGCTGGTACTGAGTTATGGCGAATCGGTACCCCTGACAAGAGCAGTGGTGAATTCAGACATGGTAATGAGAAAGATACCACTCGTACGAATCAACCACGCCAGTATCGTCTCTACTGGGCAGTCCACGACTTCGTAAAAGATTTCCCTAATGGCGTGAAATACCACGTTGGCAATTCGTCGCTTCGCGAGCTAAATTACGTGCATTGGAGCGTTTTCGGTGGCAAGGCGAACTACCTTCGCAAAGACCCCTACTACACTAATGTCAACAATTGGACCCTTACATTCGACCTCGCGCAAAAGCAGGTCTCGAATAAATCCGAAGCAACTTTCACCATCCAACTTGCCGGCGTCAAAACATCTGCTGGAAACAATGATGCCGCCGCTCCTAGCAAGGCATGGGCTGATCTACCTTACAACGTTATCGTAAATGGCAGACAGCTGGAGACATGGATCATACCAAGAATTCATAGCAGCAGCTGCGCAGTTAGAAGCGCAGCTACGTGTTACACGACGGGCCACAAGTTCAAATTCTCAGTAAGCCAGTTGAAGGAAGGTCGCAACGAGTTTGTTCTGAGCTTGCCTGAAAGAGCGACTGCACCGGAGGATGCAGAGTTACCGGAAAGTGTATATGTGCAGTATGATGCCTTGAGGCTCGAGATCAAATAGACGAAGCTCGAGAGATGCTTGCGAAACCTAGAATCTCTCCATTCAAATATTCATATATTCATGGCCCCTCAAAACTAGACTACTTCGGAAATGATGGCCACTCAATAGCATGTGGAGCTTCAGTTACCGACCAGATCGACAACAACACGCTTCACAACCTCATCGAGATCCTCTTTCCCCAACCCAATTGCTGCGGCGTCCTTCGCTGCTTTCTCTTCGTAGTTGCCACCGCGACCCGCTTGCATATGAGCCGTGTAGAATTCTCCCACAAACGCCAACATGTTGCCCTCCGCGACCGCCTTTCTCGACGCCTCGATAGCCTCCTCCGGCTCCTGGATCTTGACATCCCATTCAGACTCCTTGGTCCCAGTAGCGCGCAGAACGCTGTCAAAAATGTCGCGCTGACTTATGAGGAACGAGCGCACATGGAACGGACGATTCTTGTACGCATTGAGCTCCTCATCTGGCAGGCTCAAGAGTTTTGCGACTGCGGTTCCGACCTGACTCAAAGTAGAGGTGTTGAACTTGGTGTCGTTGACATTATACAATGTGGCTTTCTTGCCGGGTATGTCGATGCTCCACATTCCTGCCTTCAGGCTCCAGTCGAACCACGGGTTGTTGACTATCGCAACCCAGCTCGAACCCTTCTCTTCAATCAGGTCGCGGTACTTCTTCTTCATGCCAGTCATTGCGAAGTCCTTCGCGATGGGAGAGTAAATGTCCGATCCAAACTCCGTGGGTAGGACCCAGGGCACACCTGCTTTTGCGGCGGCTTCAATCAGCGTCACTTGCAGCTCCATCTGCATTATGCCGAGTTGCAGGATGAGGACATCGTGGCCCTTGAGCGCGGATACGAGGAAGGATTCATCGTTGTAGTCTCCCTTTTTGACTTGGACATCGGAAGGGAATGTGGCACTTGATTCGTTACGCGTTACGGCCGTGATGGTGTGAATGCCCGTCTTGAGAAGGGCAGCAAGCGTAGGACTGCCGATTGTGCCGGATGCGCCGACCATAGCAATTTTACGACCTTGTTGAGAAGACATGATGACCTTGTGCTTGTCTAAACAAAATTTGGAGAGATGTATTGTTGTTGAGATGGTTGCGTAGAGGTGGAGGCTGTGGACTGCTTGATGGTACAAATCTCACCGCGGCGTCGTCCTTACTTATCCTCATCATGTCTGCGCGTCCCATTTCCTTCTGCTCAGCATTGCAAGTACAAGGCTGTGTATCGCTCTTCCCTAGAGAGCGAATATGTAAGCTCGCTGAGTCAAAGCGAACGCTCGGCTCTTCACGTCGCAATTGTCCGAGATGCACAATCCGTCCGCATGTCGGGCCCGAACGGCTTTGTTGGACAGCGCCGCTGAGTCGTCCACCTTGATGCGTCCGTCAACAATTGTTTCCACTCGCTGGAAATCGCAGGTATTCACACGCAGATCACTCCTTCTGATTTTTAAAATGCGTAAGGCATCATATATTGACAGGCAACTACCATGGATACTCTCCACTATTGTGGATGAACCTTCCAACCTCACCATCTCTCTTCCCATCCACAACATCCATGATGCTCTTCACTGTATCTTCCGCCGTCCTCGCACCATTCTCCGTTTTGTTGTGGGGGCTCAGGTTGCTGGCGGTGAACCCTGGATCGTACGCAAAGACCTTCATGGTCTTCTTATCCGCTCCTCCAGCCTCGCCATCATCCTTGTCGCCGTCGGTCTGTTCAACACCCAGTCCATATTCTACATGCAGGCATGCAGTGATCATATTGAACGCAATCTTTGATGCACGATATGGAATGGCCTGAATCTTGTACATGGGCGAGTCTGGGAACAGGCGCCTCCCGAGCGACCCCGCACCAGAGGAAATGTTGATGATGCGCGGGTTGGACGACTTGCGCAAAGCCGGTATCAATGCTTTCGTGAGTAGGTAAGGACCTGTCGCATTGATGTCGAAGGAATCACGCAGACGTTCTCGCTCGGTACCGTCTGTGGAAAATGCTATAGCAGCATTGTTGACGAGAATGTCGAGTTTACCGTGCGCTTCGGCTATTGTTGACGCAGCGTTGGCGATATGCTCGTCGGACTGTACGTCCAGATGAAGAAACTCGATGCTTCCTGGCAGGTTTCGGGTTCGCAAGTTCTCAATGGCCGCCTTGCCTTTTGATGAGGATCGCGCGCTTAGCAAAACATGGTAGTTGCCCCTTGCAAGCAACTGATGCGCAATCTCGAAGCCGATGCCGCTGTTCGCTGTTGAATGTGAGTATTGGCTGGTATATGTATATGATAAATTACAACATACCTCCAGTCACAAGGACAATCTCTTTGGCGAGCGCTGACATGATGGTAGGCCTTGGTGTGGTTTGAGAAGAGCAGTGCAAGGTGTGACGATGTGACAAGTTTGAGTAAGTTCTGATGCGCAATTCCTGTCCGCAGTGGCTGCTGGCTATTACCTCTGATGAGATATGGAGTCTTCTTATACCGATTACCGGATGACTAGTTTGGTCTTTGATATTTCCGGGTCTTGACTATAAAGTCCGACCGCCATACCTAGCGCAACTTTGTGCAAAATTGCACTAACTTAACTCGCAATGATGATGGAAAGCTTTGCGATTCATTTTGAAAAAAACCAAGCATTGAGAATAACAACAATGAAGGTTGTTGATGAGGCCATGACCTTTTCTAGAACTCGCTAAACTATCAATAACAGAGAGATACAGGTGCGAAGACTGACGCTTTTGCACATAACTTAGACCTCAGCACACTGCCTGTGACATCGTCACGTCCGGCGCCTAAAGTCCGTCTGCCCCAGAGCATTCCACGTTGCATATTCGATCATTACGGAGCGTTCACGAGAACCTCATGTCGAGGACCAGCATCGGACGAAAGCAGCTCAGCTTCCAGTATCGGAGGCGTCGCGTTTGCAGTTTCTGACCATTGCTGGAAAGATAGTCGACTTTTCGTTCGCAATTGTGGTAGTTCTGCCGTCAACGCTTCGAAGCCTCCCTTGATGCTACTCGCTATAATGCCTCTAGCCCGCAGTACGCTTGTGGCTACACGAGCTGTATCGCCATTGTAGCAGATGACACCGACATTCTTTCCAGCAAGATCGTATGCGCAGATCGTGTTAAGGGACAGCATATTATCGATCTCTTTCCATTGCCGTTCTAATGCTTCGGCATCGAAGAACGGGCTTGGAGTGTTTGAGCCTAGGCTTTGCAAAGGCAAGTTGTAAGAGCCTGGGATGTTGCTTGAGATGAAGTCGTCAGGCTTTCGCAAATCTAGCAGCACCGTGCTGGAGACCGTCGGATCACTGCTAGCATATTGCGAAATCGCTTCGGTGGGTTGCAGTTCCCATGCTTCGTCGTAGCGATACAGATCTACGGCAGCGAGGTTCTACATGCTATCAGAAGGGTGTTGCATTGCGAGGCGACGACTAGACTGACCTGATTCTTGATGGGGTGGAAACTGTCGCTACTAACTTTGTCAAAGTACTCATCGATGTATTGGTATGGTAGGTCGCAACAGATGAACACACAGTTGACTAAGCCATCTGCACCAGAAAGCTCGGAAAGAGTGCCAGCAGCTTTCCGCTTTCCAAGGTAATTGAACAAGCCTTTGCAAGTCAGTATAGCACACCGATAGACATTTGCTCACGAACCTTGCAAGTTGAAGCCTGATGATGGGCCACAAACTAGGCCCTCCCGACAGAGCTGCAGCGAAAGACTGAACGCATCCTTTGAACCGACCTCTTCTACTGCATCGACCGAGTCACGCCAAGGGAACTCAACAGGAGCTAGGAGGGCATATGACCTCGGTCCGGGTACTCGATCGCCCGCTGCGGTACATACCCTGCATGATGTCGTTAGCCTAGCCAGCTGTTGCGTTGCTAGCCTACATACCCTAGTCTGGTTACCGAGGGCTTAGCCTGCTTGAAATACTGCCCCAGCCCCGTCATAGTGCCTGAGGTTCCCATGCCAGCGCATAACACGTCGATATTCGGGAGTTGTTTGTGGATCTGGGGACCGGTCCACTTGACGTGCGATTGCCAGTTCTGGTAGGTGTCAAAATCGTGTCATTGTGAGACATTTTGAGCAGGTTTCATACCCCGTCGTTCTCGTATTGGTTCGCGTTGAGAACCTGTTCGTCCTCCTGCGCTAGTAATCGCGCCCGGTGTATGCCACCTCGTTCATCGAGTGGCTCTGGTTGACTTGGGCCACCAAATAATGTGCTAACGTGTTCAGTGCGAGGCCTTGTAATGCTTCGGCAGCACTTACACGTCCAGTCCGAAGAATTGCATCAACCTAAGCTTCGGGGTCGTGGTCTTGTTTGACAGAAAAGCTCGAACGTCCTGGATCTGATGATAGACGCGGGAAGCCAAGGCTAGCGAGATGACAGTAGAACCAGATGAATACTCGACAACAGTCTTCGTTTTGCCCTGCTGGACCCCTTTATCCAGCATGTTCATTGCTGGCATGATCTTGACATTATTTGCCGGGTGCATTGACATCATCTTAGCGAAGATTCTCACGCCATCCCCATAGTAAGGATTTAAAGTCTGTGGCACTTCGACAAGTGGTAAAGGCGGATGAACGTCCGGGTCAAAGTACTGTTGAATGGCGTCTGGCCCCGAGTAGACATTGAGAAATTTTGGCGACGCCATTGTAGAATATTGATTTAGGAAGTAGCTCGGAGGCTATAATCGTTGAGCATTACGATGTGGTCCCCCTTATATACCTTGCGACCTAGCTGGCCGGTTTGACTTGTGACGAGCAGATGTGGATATGCGCATCGAGCGCATCCAACCACATTCACCCTACTTTGATCGTTCGGTTAATGAAAGAAGAATGGTCTATCCTGGCACTTCAGTCACGCTCAATCTCGGTGCGAAGGCGAGATTTGGCCAGTGATGGTCGGTATCACTTGCCGGCCTTGTGAGCAGCTCGCATCGCCAAGCTCCATTCGTAATACTTTGCCAAGTTCTACTGCGAACTACATGGTCCCTCATCCCACGCCTCTGACAGATCCCTTGACTACTGCGACGATATGCGGTTGTATGAGCACATTGTTGTTTAGCATGCGAATGCGCTATACGTTATTGAGTTTCGTGCCACGCTAGCACCGGTCGCTAGGACACCGCTAACGGACCGCTCAGGGTCCACAAACAAGGGCTGCCCTCCCGTCTCCGAAGACCGAAGCAAGCACACTCTACTTGGTAACTATACCGTTATCCCTCGCATGGTGCTCAGGCTTCTTACGAATTGAACTTTTTGTGTTGGTCTGGGAGGTATGCATGGGCGCATTTTGCCAGATCGGAGTCGTCCAGTGTAACAGAAGCTGTCGGCAAGTCGAGAGTTATTCCTGCCTACCCAGGTAGGCAGACTCTTGACAACAAGGTGTCTGCCACACTACAGACATGCATGAAGCAAGCCTACTTAGGTGCTATAGGACCGAAGAAAGCACTAAGCTGGGCCTAAGAAGCGTACCAATTGGCTTCCATCTACATCACACGGGCATTTATCGACATTAGCGTCGTCTGGGAACCCTGATACATAGTCTAGCTACTGCAGTTTGGCACGTACGAGGCATCGGCAGGGCTATAATGACAGCTTGTCTGCCCATTAGTCTACGTATTTACGGAGTCTTCCTTAACATCACCCCATCCTTCCTCATGGTTGTCGATCTTGAACAAGTCACGAGCCAGGCAAGGTAGTTTAGGGTATTTCGGAGACTACGCACATTGCAGCTCACCGACGTAGCACGCATTTCTCGCCGATATAGCGCCTTCTCCCTTGGCACTAGCGGCTCACCGTACTCATAAAGCACAGAATGATCTAGGCGACTTGGCATTTTGAGCTTCAATGACCTCGTTTGTCCCTGCAGTTGATACTTCTTTACTTCCGTACTCTTGTATGCATCTCTTTCCCTCATGTCGCATGCACAGCCAATGGCTTTAGCTCAACCATCGGTAGCCCTTGACGAGAAGTCATCGGATGCTTCTCCCACCACACCTACGCACCCGTCTCCTGGAGCAGAAACACCAGAATCGACTGAGAAGGCTACAACTATCGACTTCAACGAACAAACCAACTATGTCCCGCAGAAGGTCATCATCACGATATTCTTGGCTTGTGCGAGTGTCGATCTCCTCGCCTTGATGGATCAGACAACACTTGCTGCCGCTTTAACAACTATTAGTCGGAGTCTGGACGCGAGCTCCGAAAGTTCATGGATTGCTGGCGCGTATTTCTTGACCTCGACATCTTTCCAGCTGTTGTACGGCCGCCTATCAGATATCTGGTCCCGCAAGGTACTCTTGATCATCGCCATCGGCATATTCTTCCTTGGTTCATTAGCTGCATCCTTGGCAACGACATCAGTGCAGCTCATCGTATTCAGAGCGTTTACTGGTGTGGGGGGTGGAGGTGTTATGACCCTTGCTCAGTTCATCGTGTCTGACATTGTTCCTTTGCGAGAGAGAGGTAAATACCAAGGTATACTCGTAAGTGAAACAATAGCTATGTTATAGAAGTGCTCTAACACTAGGACAGGGTTCAGTAGTTGCGGTGGCGAATGGCATTGGCCCACCCATAGGCGCTGCGTTGGCTTCAATGAGCCACGACTCTTGGTAATGTTTAATTTCATTGTCGGTGAAACAGTACTAAAATTTCAAAAGGAGATGGATATTTCGACTGAACCTCTTCATCAGTGTTTTGACCACCTCCTGTGTCGTGTTTTTCATGCCATTGAGGAAGGTCACTGGTGATTGGAAAAAGTATGTACTAGGGTGCCAGCCTGCATAACGCTAACAAAGTTAGGAAAGTTGCAGCGATCGACTTTTTCGGCGCATTCCTTGCTCTTGCAGGCTCGGCCTTACTTGTGCTGGCTCTGACATGGGCCGGCGGCGAACATGCCTGGTACTCTCGGCACGTGATAGCTACATTTACCATTGGTATCTTCGTCTCGTTATGTTTCGTATTATGGCAATGGAAGGGAACACGAGTACCGCTCGTTCCAAGTGAGTGATATAGTGTCCGCACATATGGAGACATGAAGTAACAAGCGTAGTGTTGATCTTCAAATCTAAGATCGTCAATGGAGCCATGCTGACTATGTTTGTCAACGGTTGGGGGTTTCTTGTACAGGTCTATTACATACCTGCCTTTGGACAGCTAGTTTGTGGTTACTCAGCGGTCAAGTCAAGTGCCCTACTACTACCTATCACGCTCACCCAGAGTAAGTGTCTTTCAAATCCTGTATCGTACGGGCTAACAAGGTTTGAAGCTTTGTTTAGCACGCTATCGGGTCTGTATATCCACCGCTTTGGCAGATATAGAGAATGTTTGTTGCTAGGCTGGGCTGTCTGGGCGGTTGGCATGGGCCTTTTCTCCACGCTCGAAGATGCTTCACTGGGCAAGCAAATAGGCTTCGCGCTACTCTCGGGTTTTGGCCTCGGCAATACGCTTCAACCATCATTGATAGCTGTTCAAGCTGGCGTCACACGAAAACATATGGCCATTGTCACCTCGTTTCGCAACTTCATCCGGAATCTCGGTGGAACATTAGGACTTGCTCTTTCTGGAACGATTATCAATAACGCTGTTCGATCAACTCTTACGCCGCTCGGACTCTCAGCCTCAGCCATCCAGCTGCTAATAAACTCGCCTGGTCTTTTTCGTGAGGAATATGGAAAAGAACGTACTGACAGCATACGGTTTGAGCTAAAGTCCGCGTACGTCAAAGGCTTCCGGGTCATCTTCATTGTGAGCGCAGCATTGAATGCGCTAGCTTTCATTGCTGCCTGGTTGCTCATGCCTCAGGTCGAGCTCAACAGAGATGACGATGCGAAGTTGAAAGAGGAAGGGAAGGACAGACACAAGTCGGAAACGCAAAGCGACGACAAAGCCTAGGACATCGGCAAATAACTTCAAGTGCAGCCATGTGACGGGATGTGTCGCCAAGCAAATAACATCCATTGGAAAGAGACAGCTTCCGTCCTACGTGATTCTGGCCAACTGCCGAATACTCAAGGTCCTTTCGGGTAAAGTGCTATATTGCAGCACATGGGTTGTAATGAATCTACGCGTCTACACAGCGATGCAAATGAAGACTGACAGTGGGCCCCACGAAATTCAAATGGATGTTCACAGTGGGTTCAAGAGGGCGTAAGCTCACACGCGGAAGCTTGATCATAGTCTAGCCTAATCATCACAACCTGATCCGCTCAGCTATAAGCCTTCCTTATTCCACAGTTTCTAGTATCTCACTGGTAACCTACTCTGAGACTTGCTGTAAAAAAAATTATCGCTGCACAATCAATATGCTTCTTACTATCATCACGACCCTTACTCTAGCCGCAACAGGCCTTGCTCAGGTCGCTATACCAGAAGGCTACCGTCGTGTGTACATCACTTCAAAGCAAGACACCAAATATGTCGTTGTACCCAAGGCACGCACGAACGGCACCACCCTCGTAGTGTAAGGCTTCCAGTTTAATCACCTTTCTCAGTATGTCTGACGTTTTTCAGGCAAAGCCTCACATCCAAGCCCGAGCAAACGTGGTACATCAAGAGTAACCAGACGAAAATTCAACTCGCCGATACAACGCTATGTATGGACGCGGGACCTCAGAGCGCGTGGAAAAACATGGCAAACATCTACTTGAGACCGTGCGCAGACACTGAGGTCGCGCAGAAATGGACTGCGATGGCCGACGGCAGGATTGCGCTCGAGGCTTCGTCAGGCACAAGTAAGTGTCAAACCTAGTGGTCAAGGGCCGTGATTGAGTGAAGGCTGTCGGGCTAACCACAACGTAGAGCAATGCGTTGATCTGCAATATTTACGAGCAGTGCAGAACAATCCGGTAGGCTTATACGACTGCGCCGGACTCGGGAATACAGGTGCGGCAGACAAGGGCATCAACTGGCCACTTGTAAATGCTACGACGGCTTTGCAGTTCACTGTATAGTTTGACTGAAGTTTCTTAGAGTGGGCGGTGCTCTATCACAGCGAGGTGAATTTTGTTTGTAGAACAGCTGTATATATTGTACATTCAAGCAACTACACTTACCAAGAATGCGTTTTTATTTCTTATTCTGGAGATGAAGTCGCAAAGCGCTGCGTTTATGTCGAAAGAACCAAGGAGCAGTTGTGGGACTAACGCACAATGTAAAGATTGCTACGTCTTTGCTAAATTTAAAGCACAGTCAAAACATGACTCAAGGTAGGAGTAAACATGGTGCAGTCAGCTTCGATATCATCTGATTCACACAGGGAAATATCTTCGTCAAAGCATTCCAACTAGCAGTGATCGAGAGACAGAGTCTGGGACCGATCTTGGAGAGAACGGGTCTAAGTAGGATGGAAAGCGCGATAAATAACTTGAACCGGGGACGTCAGGCATGTGTACTTCCAGACGCATGATCTGAGGTTTATAAGGTGGTGGCGGCCTCGAAACCGCATCCTCATAAGTAGGAGGTGGTGCTGATGGGTGCACAGCGTCCAGCTCTCCTGCTTCTGCGGGGGTTCTGAGATTCCAGAGACGTATGATTCGGCGTAGAACAGGACCAGCAAGACGGTCAGTGCGCATCTCCTGCTGGAGGCTATCAGGCGTATCCGGAGAGCTGAAGCTATCTCGCACGTCGGTTGACAACACGAGATATGGGGGGGGATGATCGATTCGAGCTTGCAGGGAGGAAGCATTGCACCAGAAGGTGCATTTCTCCCGGCCGAAGCTGGACGACGTTTGTGGATGTGAACCACAATTGACCCGTCAGGCTTGTACCCAACTTGTGTCTCTAACTCTAGTCCGTCATGGGTCTCGATGTGGACCTCTGGCTGATTGGAAGTGCTGCCCACACTTGCGAATCGAGTTATGAATAATGAGATTGATGAGGGGTGACTAGCGAAACCGGGGCCAACGGAGTTTATCAGGTAAGAGTTTTGGGCGCGGGAAGTGTGCTCAATGGTCGATATGAAGAAACCCATATGTTCATCAGGATGAAAAGGTTCTCTCTGCACAGTCTACGAACAATGATTGGTCTCGACGTTGGTATCACGTTGTGCGCCTATGGCGCACAACGATCAAACATAATTCACACGCAAGAGGTACGATGGCTAGGCAATCGCGAGTGAATTCTTCACATGTTTCTGGAGCGCTTCTTGGCATAATGTGACACACCAGTCAGGAAGCGTTGTAGCTAACCTGGCACTCAACACTTCCTCATATTTCATATACGACTCAACCTTTTATCAACATCACCATAAGAAACTCCAACAAAACACAATAATACAAGTATGCCAGACGCTTCTGAAAATATTGAGTTAATTCCGGACACTAACGCCTCGTTCGATGCGAAGAATGCTCTCAGCAAATCTGCCGACATGTCGCCATCTTCCAGAGACATTGATGAATATATTGCGGGCGGCAGGGATGGGAATCGGTTTCCCATTATCTCCACGATAGATGATTCTGCTTTTGCGGACGCTCTTGCATTCGAAGAACTATTCTTCGCCAATGAGGAAAACGACGAGGCGAGCGCAGAAGGAGACGCACAGTATCATGATGATACATGGATACTTCTTCGGCCAGAAGGGGTTGTGAAGGTACTTGCCAAGAAAAAGGAGGCTAGATCAGATGAACGTATCATCCACACGCGCTTCCAGGAAGTAGTCAAGATTCGGAAATATGTCAAGGACGGTGCCCCGAATCTGCAATCTGAAATGAGCGCTGACTGGTCGCCATCGTTCATAGTTTCCGCTCCAGCTATGCACTCCCGCTTGACGCCTCCGGCTTCTGATCCCCAAGATGAATTGTCAGCTTTCCTAGAGGTCCAAAAACAGTTCATGGAGTGCGAAGAGCTGCTGGATATACTTGAGTGCTCTCTACCGGTCGAGACGAATGATCCTAACTCAGTCGCATTCACCAAACTTGCCATTGAATTCACACGAGCGGCTATAAAGGATGTCCACTGGATTCAATACAAGGACCAACACAAAGTAGAGTATGCATTGGGATCAATGGATCATGCGCTTTGCTTCCACGAAGAAACTCTGCGAAGAGTCAATCGTGCCGCGGGTCCATCCGATTTCGAATCGTTCGAGCGAGAAGCCATTAGTATGGAAGAAGCAATTGATAAGAGGCGATCAGGCGTTGGGGGATGATAGGAGTGGAGCCTTCAAGTCGGAAATGATGAGCAGTCGTGGAGGAGATACTCAGCGAGAAGGGCTATCTCAATACACTCGATTTGAGCACAGAGCTTCTATTACTGAAAGGTATGCCTGGGTCCTCCACAATAATTCCACAGGAAAGATAGAGGAGATGAAGGTCTATCACTGAACAAGAATAAGTTAAGGAAAGGCTCGAGCGTCTCCTCAAAAGACTGTAGAAATAGAGCCTGGTTCACATAACCAAAATCACAATGAAGCGCATTACACCTCATCCTGATTGGATAATTTGATGTATCGATGTATATGATGCAGAGCGACGGTGTCGTTATACTTCGTAGTACTGAGGCGGCCCGATACAGAGGTGGCCCCTACTCAGCTTCTCGACAGCAGTCAGCGGGACCGAGTGCGCCCAGTCCTGCGCCATCACACAACGTCAATATCTACTAAACTGTCACACATGGCTTTTGAGGCGCGCTACCAGCCGTGATGCGTGAGCAATACGATCATGACAGCCGAAGTCCGACATGGGTGAGATGTGAATGGGGGCGAAGAGGGCCACGCTCCCC
Source organism: Parastagonospora avenae f. sp. tritici 18332-5 (assembly GCA_022559985.1). Classification (NCBI taxonomy): domain Eukaryota; kingdom Fungi; phylum Ascomycota; class Dothideomycetes; order Pleosporales; family Phaeosphaeriaceae; genus Parastagonospora; species Parastagonospora avenae. Next base: position 116,325 of record JAFJTR010000058.1, on the reverse strand, counting down.
GCTTCTTACCGAACGTAAGCTTCGTCTGGCGTCCAGAGAGCCCGGCATGGCCCAGCCGCATTTTCAAAATATTGCCACGGACGATGAAGAGAACAGCAACAAACTGTGGGCACATTCTCCATGACGCGGTGTTCGCTTTGCCACGATCTCGTGAGAAAAGACGAAGACGATGCCCGCTTAGCCTTCAACTTCACACCCCAGGAACTCGTGCGATCCGCGTTCTACAAGCGTTGCGATGCCTGCCTCGTCATCCTTGAGGGCCTTCGACAGTCTGAAACGCAGGAATGGTCGTGGCAGCGCGATATACGCAGAGTGTATGCGCGATGCCACAACAAGTCGCGCGGCTCCTTCCAGGATACACTTCGCTTGGAGATTTACTTCGTCGATGATCGACCCAAGTTAGAACTAGAATACTACAGTCTTCAACCGCATCGTAAGCTTTTGGCCAGATTGATTCGTGGTGCGAAACTGACATCAAGTAAGCATGGAAAAGCATCCAGCCAGGGACATCTATCAGCGGTCATCCACTATCTACGAAGGCATTGGACTGGGTGTCAGGTTTGCTGAAGCAGTGTAAGGTGAACCATGTCTCGTGTCGAAGAGCCGCGCGACCCTTGTTACCCAAAAGGGTGCTGTTACTGAACAGTGACAACGACGAATATATTACCGCACGATTGTTCGAACCAATCAACCAGCGAAGCCCTTACGTCTCTCTCAGCCATTGCTGGGGCAAGCATCAGAACTGCATTACCACCAGAAAGAACATAGCCAAACGCATAGCTGGTGTCCCGTGGAAGCAAATACCCCAGACGTTTAGAGAGGCGATGCAACTCACAATCAAGCTTGGGTTCCAGTATATCTGGATAGATTCGTTGTGCATCATCCAGGATGACGCAGAGGATTGGGAAGTTCAGTCTGCGCTCATGTCTGAGATTTACCAGAATGCAGTCCTCACAATCGCGGCTACATCTTCGGGCGGAGACAACGAGGGGAGCGGCAAAAGGATTGCGCGCCGTACCCCAGACATCGAAGTCGCCTTGCCCGAGAATGTGGGTGCGGGTCACATCGGTGTCAGGAGGCCGCTTCATCATTTCGATGTTCAGGCCGCGGGTGATCTCCTCGAACACTTTCCACTACTCACTCGGGGATGGGCTTTTCAAGAACGTCTATTGTCGCCTCGCGTACTGCATATTTGCAAGTCTGAGTTGGTGTGGGAGTGTAGAGAGGCGAGCAAGTGTGAATGTGGCGGACTGAGCCAAGAAAAAAGCCCTGGTGGAGCCTACCATTACGCGGTCGAGCATAATCAGGAAGAGAGAGAAAAGTACAATTTCGCTCATCTAGATTTTCTTGAGCGCTTAGAGGCTATGCGGCTGGCTCGGAATGACGACGTTCGTCCGAGTGACGATCCGGAAACCGAGTTACCACCTCCATATAAAAAAGTTATCTCGCAAGCCAGCACGGGAGACTCAATCACCTCGAGCACGATATATGGACCAAAGATATCAGATGATGACATCTTTGCCTTTGCCGCTGCATCCAACGTGCCGATTTACGCTGCCATCACACCACCAGTCACCGAACAAGACACCCAAGACTGTCCAGAGCTGGTGTTTCACTTCCACCGCATCGTAGAGCAATACTCCTCCCTTCAATGGACCAAGCCCTCCGACCGCCTCGTAGCATTCTCCGGCCTATGCAAGCGCGTCCAGCATCTGCGCAACAACTACCTCGCCGGCCTATGGTCCGATTCAATCGGCTACGACCTCCTATGGCGCGTCGAGACCATCAACCTTAATACTGGCGCCAGATCATCCGAGTATCGCGGACCAACATGGTCGTGGGTATCTGTCGACAGCCCAGTCAGCTACTGGGCAGACATCATCAATTTCCGCAATGAATTTGTGGCAGGCGAAGGCGCGCAATACATCGCTGCAGGCAGCCATCCCGAAAAAATCGCCATGGCCGTTACTGTCCCCGGCGCAAACCCCTTCGGCTCCGTAACGTCCGCCATACTCACCATCGAAGCATCGTCAAACATCGGTGTCCTGCGCTACATATACGACCCGCACTACATGATCGAAGTCAGCATTCCTAGAGGAGACGCGCTCGAAAGTCATGAAATACCGTTCGAAGCCGATTACTCCTTGTGCGCAGAGGGGGATTCACACGTCCCTGCTGATTCAGAGGTCGTTCTGCTGTTGATACACCCGCAGGTGTGCTTGGTGCTGCGGCCAGCGCGGCCATCTAGCGCGCCGGTGGTGGTGAATGGCGTGCCTGCTTGGGAAAGGATAGGGCATGCGAGGATTCCAGAGGCTTTTGTGAGTTACTATAGTATTGACTGGATGAGTGGTTCGGAGGTGAGGAAGTTCCATATTGTGTGACACAGTTACGTATAGAAGGAAAATATAGTGTTCGATCGAATCGCTGAACAGACTGAGATGAATGTATGCGGGAAGCGAAGAGGAAGCAGTATACATAGCAATGTGAGCAACAAGACAACATCTATATCACATCGTACAATTACACTATGATACTACACATGTCTCTTCCCCTCCATTCTCTCCAGCGCCTCTCTGACCTTCTTCACCGCCTCTCTCGCCTCCCTCCTTTCTTTCGCACCATCAGCCTCCACAAGTCCCAGTCCTGCGTCTTCCCTCTGTTTATTCCGTACGATCAAGCGCACAGTTTCTTCCGTCGCCTTCAGCGTCCTGCGCCCTTCTTCCCTCACGGTGCCTTCCCAGCTCTCCCTCGAGCCTTCCCAGAGCTTCTGCATCCGCCGGAGCGAGTAAGTTAAACCGAGGACGCCGACAGCTGCGGCTTCGAAGACGGAGAAATTCGATACGGAGACGTAGAGTAACGCGCTGGCAGCTGAGGATAGAGATGTTGTGCTGAATGTCTGCAGGAGAAGTCGTTGGGCGAGTGCTTGCAGAGGCGGGATGGTGTCGTTGATCAGCTCTACCCTCGCCGCGGCAATTTGCTCCGGCCAAGGAATCGACTTCCTCACTTCAGTCGAGATGCCTAGGTCTTTCCTCGGATTCTCGGCCGTTGGTGCAGTTTCTTCGGTTGTGGCCTCTGGGATGCCATCGACGGCGAGTTTCTGGACAAGTTCATCTGGATAGCCAGCTTGGTTCATTCGGCCCGCGAGATAGATGCTGCTTTTCTCGGCGCTGACGAGCCAGCGACGCTCGAGCATTTCAGAAGATATCATGGTCACGTCGTCGACACGCCAGAGTAGTTTCCACCACGCGAGTTTGGCCCAGTTGCGGGACGAGAAAGCGGAGTCGAGTTCATCGCGCAGTTCCGTGTGGGACTTTTCGGCCCAGGTTTCAAGGTGGCTGAAGATGGATGCGCACGTTTCTTGGGCGGTTGGTAAGGCGGCGAGCTTCTGGGACTGTGCAGTATCTTCTTTGGCGATGTTGGCTTCCACGTCGTCCGCGATGGAAGCGACTAGGGTCTTCAATACAGGTTTGATAGGTTGTGTAGGCTCGAGATCGTGTGTGAGCCACGTCGAGACAGCTGGCAGTCCGCTTCGGTACCAGCCTCTCTCGTATGCAACGGCGTTTTGTATTGATTTGCGAAAGGTGGCGAGTGCTTCGGTGCCGACCTGGGTGTTGATAGCCGCGCTTCCGCTCTGTGTGCCCAAGTCCTGTTCATCTGACGGGGGCGGCAGGTCGAGAGCGAGCTTCACAACATGGCCAAGATCCTCATTGCTGTCATACGCGAATCGGCCGAAGGCTATCGCGCTATCGATTCCCTCTCCGAATACGAGCGTCTTGTGCACTGGATATGGCACGGGAAGTGCTCTTGCAGACGTGGTCTGTAGCTTCGGTACCAGTATCGACTCTTTGGAGCTCTCGGTCGAAGCAGCGACCGTGCTTGGGATGTCCACATTCAGCGTCGACACAAGAATCTCAAGGTTATGCGATCGGAGGACACGAGAGGGAACAGCTAGGGCTTTATACAGTGGCGACGGAGTCTGGGCATCGGCGTCTTCGCCATATCTGCAAGGGAGTTAGCAATCTTCCCTCTGTAGGATTTTGGCGGCCATACTTTAGCAGCACAGCTCTTTCGCCTCCACCACCAGCTTTCAACAGTTCCTTCTCCCATTGCTCCTCAGAACCCAATGGGTCGGCGAGCAATAATCGTGCTAGCCGTTGCGCACTCGATTGGCTGTTCAGTCCAAGCACTGTTCCTCCAATTAGCCCTTCATCCCATCTTCAGTGACCACTGCATCGTACCAGCAACTCGCGTGACGGCATCTTGCGCCGCCAACCCTCCCAACACCAATTGCAGTCGACTGATGTTGACATATGTTTCTGCAGCTCCACTGAGTGCTGACAAAGCATCGTGAAGCTCCTTGTTCCTCGCGGGTATGTTTGGTCGCAGATTTATCGCCGTCGGCGCGACGTGTGTGGATGCGGAGCGCACGCGGAGGTTTCTCGAGCTTGGTTTGTGGGCATGGCGACAGCGCAAAGCGGCGGGCAGTCGTTCAATCGCTCGGCCGTTGGCTAGGCTCGACAGTCGCGGCACAGTGGCCACCCATGGAGGCATCGGGCTGGAAGATGATGTGCATCGCCGGATAGCTTGCAATGTTAAAGTTGACGTAGCGTCTGGCGGAACTAGCTTCGGCCCGCCTTGGCTCGTGCACATCACATTCACATTGCTCACTCCAAGTCGCATTGGGCCAAAAATAAATGTTTGGCAGATGGATACTAATCCAGTCCACGTAGTGGAGATAGTTTCATTCAAGAGAAAGACGGCTGCTTGAGCCGAGGCGCGAAGCCAGCAAATTACTTCCCTTCATCATGAGGTGATGCCCTCTATCCTCTTATTTGGCCCGCAATACGCCTGCGTGGTATGACGATGGGCTTGTGCAGAAATCAACAAACTTCCTACACTTCCCGCACACTCTGAACCCTGTCACCGATTCGAGTTTTGGTCTCAGATCCACTCTCTGATCTTGAACGCCTCAAAGTCCCCTAGCGCTTGTTGCGTGAAGATCCAGATGACCTACAAACGTCAGTACAAAATAACACGATGAAGCGCAATCGACTCACATGCTGATACGCCTGGCGACAGTTGCGAGTCCAGTATCGTTGTCTGCCTCAGTCTTGGCCTTTTCGAGAGCCTGTTCTCGGCTAATCTCCGCAGATTTTCGTACTTCTTCGTGACTTGGCGGCAGTCGCTCGTTCTGTAGATCAACCTTGCGGGCATCTTCAAAACTGTGGATGGCTTGCTTGATGCCTTCTGCGCCGAGCATGAGCGTACCGGCGGGGAGTCGGCCTCCCGATGCTGTCTTCAATTCAGTAACACGCTCCGACTCTTCGCGCAGAACCTGGAATACGCGAGAAAGGCGACCGATAGCCAGGATCTTGTTCTTGATAGCGCGGCGCTTGAATTCTGTGGAGTCGGGGTCGAGGCTGGCCAGAGGTGGCGATGATGGACCAGAGGCCAAAGAGCTGGGGGTTTCCTCCTCGAGTTCTTCCTTGGAGCATGTGTTCAAAATAGCAATGAGCATGTCAGTGACTGCCAAAGATTAGCCCAAGTATCAAAAACGGGAGGAAGCGCAACGCACTCTTCTCGCCAACGAACGGCAGTGACCATGTAAAGACGTCCATGAAGTTGGGCAGCCAGTATGGATGAGGCGTGCAGTCTACGCGGGTCAGTTTCAGCGAACAGCTTCCAGCATGTTACAAGCTTACTAAATTGCCTGATGTTCATGACGTTGTTCTCGTACTTCAGAACGGCAGCCTTGTTGTTGTACACATCGAGATAATTGGGCGCACTGAAGATGGTCATGACGCTAGGGAAACCAGTCGTCCGAGTCTTCCTGTACATGCGGTATCCAGCGTCTTGGGCTTCGTGGGCACGAATGATAGAGAGCAGGTTGTTCTTCTCAAGGAAGGCGCATGCGGCGGGATACGAGAAAAAGTATGAACATCCTCGGACGTGGTTGTGAATGAAGAAGTCGTTGGTCTTCTCCTGTCCAAATTCTTCAAGCGGGTCGGCCCAGAGGATATCGCACATGAGGCCGTGGGTGGGAGGCTCGCGGAATCGATCGATCTGCGCAAGTCAGTGATTGCCGTGTGATTCTCTGCGTTCATACATACGCTCTTCAAGTCATCCAGAGTGTGGAGCTCGGGGCTCAATCCGCCGTGTATGCACAAGAACTGCTTGTTCATGACCGCTGCCAAAGGCAATGCGCAGAAAGAGTCCATGCATGCTTCGTAGACCGCCTCGGAGTACTTGTGTTTGCACTCGAGCTTGAATGTGAAGTAATCAGTCAAATGCCTGCACTCGTGGTTTCCGCGGAGGAGCCAAAGCGTGTTCGGGTACCAGATTTTCAATGACCACAAGTACAAAACACACTACAACTGTCAGCGCAGGAAGGTCACCATGCTGTCGTGCCTCATACCTCAATACTAAAGTACCCTCGATCCACGTAGTCACCCAAAAAAAGGTAGCGCGTCTCAGCTGGGTCGCCACCGACTTCGAAAAGCTTCATGAGATCGTAGTATTGGCCGTGAACGTCACCACACACCGTAATCGGTGCGTCCATCTCCAGCAGATTGGGTTCTGCCTTGAGGATCTCTGTGCCTTTCTTTATGATCCATAGCGCCTGCTGCTCGGTCAGACGACCTTCGCGGTAGAAATGCTGCTTCAAGAACTGGATGTTGGGCTTCCCGCGATCTTGTGGCGAAAAGAACTGCTCGTCAGTGGGCGGGTGGAAAGCTGGAGCTTGGACGTCTGGCATTCACAGTGGGGTTAGCTGTGGTGTACTTGAGATTGTCCGTCGCATGCGTGCAAGCAATTGCTATGCGAAGCTGCAGACCCGTGCGGCGAAAGTACCTTTGCAGACACGCTCCATGGTGCTCACTTGCGAGCCATCTTCCATGGTGTGCAGCGTAAAGTCGATCTCAGGGAGTGGCTTCTTCTGCTGGACTGCGCGAATGGCATTGTCCATGTATTTCGCCTGGTCGATATCCTGCGGGTTGTTCTCCATCTTGGGCGAGCTACGCACGAGGTCGGGAGCTGTGGGGGCGCGAAGGGTGGTGGTAGAGGGAAGAGGGAGCGCTTGGAGGCGCGGGACGGCGAGGGGCGAGTGGCGGCAGGCGGTGAAACGTGGGCCGAGGCTCGATACGGATTTTTGGGACTGTCAGGAAATAATACAATTCATAAAATCATAGGGCTCGGGTGTTCATGTGTCTCGTCGCGTGCTCGTGGTGCGTTGGCAGCGGCACCTAAGGCAAGAGAAATCACCTTGGGGTAGCTGGAGGGACCGCCCGCCAAGTGCGCTATCTACCCAATCACAATCACCCGGTACACCAACGTCATGACCGGTGAAGGGTAAGCCCTCGCTGCTTGCATCTCAGAGCTGCGAGACAGGCTTGAACTGGCCAGACCCTGAGGGCTTCTACTCCGCACGTCTATTTGCAGGAGCATGTCGTCACGTGCTTCGTGCTCTCACAGCTCGGTTGAGACGAAATGGCATGAGCGATCCACTACGTTCCGCCCGTACCACCTCCAGCTTTGTACAGTACTCTAGCATCGCTTTGTTACCATGAAGTGCATAACTCATCTGTCCCATTCTTCACGTCGTCAATTATCATCACTGTATTGAAAGGTGGAACAGGTTTGAAAGACAAGTTTGATCAAGTGAATGTGTTATTCATTGTTTTTGTACTCGAAATGGTACTTATGTGCGCGACGCAAGTTCACCGACAGCTCTCTCTCCATCATACAAGCAAAAGGGCATGCCGAACCGCTCAAGGTCCGGTCATGAAAGAAAGTATAGTGCTTTACAGTACGTCAAAAAGTCAGACCCAAGTGGTGTCTGTACCAACCAGAATATGAACAAGGGTGGTTCCCTAAGCCTTAGCCTGACCTACGAAGCGATGCGCAGGTATCCAAGATAGTTTTCCGCCAACTCCAAAAGATGCAACCGGGTATAAGAGAAGTGTGTGTGTGGATCATGATATACAGTGTGTCGCTTAGATGAGGTGGGCGGCGCTGTGACGGCGGTGGAGGTGAGCGCGAGGGAAGTGGATGCTGCGCTTGCTCGAGGCGACAACCACACCGGCAGAGCACATCATGCCCTCGGCGAGATCCTGAGCAACAGCACAGCCGCGGTTGCAAAGACCGAACTGCTTGCTGCCAATGCATACAACAGCTCCGTCGTTTGTGCAAGGAGTGCACTCTCCGTTGGTGGGAGTCGTGTTGTTGGGCACTTGAGGGGCAGCAGATGGTGCGGCGGGAGCGGGCTGAGGAGCGGGAGCTTCGGGTTGAGGAGCGGGAGCTTCGGGTTGAGGAGCGGGAGCTTCGGGTTGAGGAGCAGGAGCAGGAGCAGGAGATTCGGGCTGAGGAGTAGGCTTGGAGACAGGAGCAGAGGATGCGCCTGGGGCAAAGACACCGCCTGGGCTGAGAGAAGGCTTGGACTCTGTGGGTCCCTTGTTGATTGGTGATTCTGAAGGGACACCGCTGCTGGGCTTGGTAGGGTAGCCACCGTCGGATGGGGTAGATGGAGTGCCCTCAGACGGAGTGGAGGGATTACCTGCGGATGGGCTTCCCATCTGACCGTTTCCAGCACCGAGCTTGTTCTGTGTAGCACAGCCAGCACCAGTCATGGTGTGGCCAACGCTGCCAGTCTTGCCGTCGATGACATTCTGTCCAGGGGTAGGGTACTCAAAGTCTTCCTTCTCGGCAGTGCTGCACTGGGTGTCAGGAAGGTTGGCGACGAACATATCAGGAAGAGCAGATAAGGTCTCCGCGGCACTCGCGGTCGAAGCTGAGGCACCACCATTTCCGACTTGAATGGGCGCGCAGTTCATGTAGAACTCGCGGTTGCCGATCTTGTTGAGCCAGGTCCAGGCGAAGGTGTAGCGACCATCGGGGATGCCCTTTGGCATGGTGACAGGAAAGCTGCCAGGGATTCTGGTCAGGGCCGGTTCTCCAGCCTGCTCTGGCGCGTTGCCTTCGTATTCGCCAGTGGGACATCCTCCAACAACACTCTGGATCACCTTCCACTGTGATTGCTCGGTGGGCTCAGGGTCAGTGGTGATAGAGAATTGGCAAGAACCACCACCGTGAACTGCGGTGCCGTTGAAGGAGACCTGCTGAGTCTCGCCAGCGTTCCACTGGTTCATAGTGTCGATAGCATAGACGCCATTGCGTTGCTTGCAAGGAAAGTCGGCAGGAGCAAGAGGGGAGGTGTTAAGGGTGGCTCGGCCGAAAGGCGTAGGGTAGTTCATGATAACGTGCGCAGAAGCACTGGCGGCAAGGGCCGAAATGGCAATGGCTTTGGTGAACATATTGGCGTTTGAGAGACTGTAAAATTTGGGTATTTGGGAAATTCGCTGAGACCTGCTGAGCGATGTAAAGATTGTGGTGGCTGGTATCGTCTGAAGTGATGCTGGACCGCGAAGATTGTAGATGGAACGGCGTGAGGAGACTAGCTCTTCGAACGATGGACAGCGATGAGAAAGAATGTGGTATCTGCCGCGGGCAAGATATAGAAAAGAGAGTGTGATGGAAGAAGTTCCGAAATTGCTGTGGTAAGCCTGAGGTGGAGTATAAACATGATGCAGGTCCCTTCGACTATATACCTACCACTCATCGACAGTCGCCTCCCTACTCAAGAAACGAGTGTGTGCAGACCGGGGCCTAGGTGCCACAGCGGATCAGGTACAGGCGTAGGCTATTCGACAGCATGAGACGTCTAAGGTAACCTTCCGGCTCGTATGCCCATCATGGCCTAGCGGCAGGGGTGCAAGGACAGGATGCACAGTGCCACGGCATGTGAGCAGCCTGAATTCAGCTGGCTCGGCAGGTACCCATGTCCATCAATTGGCTGCAGAGAGTTCAGGTGCAAGATGTTTCTGAAACGAAAAAGTGGAAAATGGCTCGGATGGGTCGCGATTGGGGCGAAGTCATTTCCAGGGGCGATATCAGGTTTGAGGAGTGCGCCGACGGTCTGTGAGCTGCAGGGTGGCAGGGTGCGGCATCCCCTATCGATAGCAGAAGCGAGTCGTAAAGACGGCCTAGAGTGGATAAACGATCGCCCTCGGTTAGCCTGAAACGTCGACGGCCTTCACGAAGGCGGCTGTGTGCATCCCCATTCGCTGGGGTCCCATCTTCAGCGCACACTGGTGTCGCGATGCTGTCTTACCAACGACCAACCAAACGGCCCATCTCGTGTCTGCTGGTGACACACTCAGCATGTGTACCGCCCTCTTCGTAACGCAGGCGCAAAGGCTGGCTGCTTTTGACCACTAGTCGCAGCAGTCTCGCACCACGGCGGCGTCTGGCCGTTGCAAAGACGGTTGTGTAGCAGCGTTATTGCAGGGCCCCAAAGGCAAGGGGACTCCGCAGAACTTCATGCGTGCAAACATGGATGCCTTCTTTCTTATGCGCATGATCTTTATTTTTGGCTGCCATCGTGGCTTTACCCGTCGGCTCTCAAAATACCTCAGGCACGAGACTTGCGTTTGTAAGATCTGCGTGTTATAAGCTTCCAAATCTGTCTCCGTCCTCTGGCGTAGAGACACTCTGCTATCGTGAGGTTTGCCTGTAGGTGTAGCGCCAGCCTATGTTTGGACAGTTGCGCCGCAACGTGGTGCACAACATGGCGGCGCGAATGCAGGTCCCAATGGCTGCGTGCCGGTGGCGGTCGCCTCTAGCCGATCTGATCGTCGAGATCAGCTCGTGATGAAGACACCGCTACGTTGCCTTGGCCGATCTCTCCACTGATTGGCCGCTTAGCATCGACAGCCTGTTTCAGGAAGTGGTCGTGAGTGTGGGCAATTCGGGGGATGCCAACTGAACGGGCAGTCAGCTAGTCGCTTCCCACTGCTGATCAGTGGACTTGAAAGCTTGGGTTCGGATGTTCCGTGTGCAATTCCGCGCGTACTTCGATCGAACCGCGTCAACTACCCGCTTTGTGTCACTGACTAAGACAGCATGGAATGGAAACAGGCCACGACATGCAGCTGCCCATCGCAATACAACATAGCAGCCCCTGGGCGCGAAGGTTTCAAAACCTTAGGAACTCGTCGATGCATGCCTGTATTGGCGCATCATCTCGAGAGGTTTGGCATGCAGGCGTCAAACAAAAGCGCATCTATATCCTGGATAGTGTTGCAGATGCTATTTTGCCGCAGTCGGACTTGAAAATCTTGGTGACGCCTCGGGCCTGTTGCACTGCCATAGGACTTGGCCCACAACGCGACCAGTGGCAAGACTGAATCTCATGGAGACGAGGTGTATTCTCAAGAAAAAAACATGATATGACGTGGCTGCTGCTCCCAAAGTCATGGCTGCTGATCCGCCCAGATCAAGGCCCACTCGTACCGTCTAACATTCGCCCCGAGAGTAGGAGGCCCCCAGTATGTCTTGCTGCACCTCCATGAAGGTACGGAGAAGCGGTGTTCGGTTATCGTATCCCGCATGCTGCTCCTTCAATTTCTCTTGTGTGTGCCGCCCCCAGATGGCTTGCACCATGTCCGGCGATGCCCGGATTGCAATTCATTCCCATCAACCACTCGGGCTGGATGAGAATGACATTGCCTGGGACTGAGAAGCTTCTTGTCGCATCTAGCACCTTTTGGGAACGAACGCAGGAAGGACGTATAGTCCCCACAAGGCTGGTGTGAGACGTGCACTTCATTTGCCGTCCGACCACTGACGGCCCGAAGACTTCGAGATTTGGCGTTCACCATGTACTTGTTTGAGCAATACCTCCGGTCCTGATGAGCATGTCGCGACGTCCTTGTTTGTGCGATGGGCAGACGACACTTTATACTATCCCCGAAAGCACTTGCTGATAGAAGAGAATAGCGTGGGCGCTTGCAGAGTTCGAAGCACATCTCTTGTCGCCGACTATAGGCCAGTCGAAGCTTACTGTGATATGTATGGTCCAGCTGGGCAAGGATCGTAGCTAGTCCTAGTGTCAAGAGATCCATAACTAGACAAGGCAGCTGCGGGCTTTTTGCAATGAAACGTAACATCCAGTCCGCACATACGAATCGGGCACGGAGAGCGATTCCGCGCAAATTGTAAAAGTCGGGCAGTTGAGCTTCTATTTGATTTGTGACGGGAAAACAAGGTCACCTCAGGCCAGTCGTCCTGAACGCTTCCGTAGCGAAGGGATTTTCTGCTCTAGCCACGTCGACTTCGTCCGTGGTTTGACAACAAGCGGAACCTTTTCGATACCAATATGGACACGTCCATCGTTTCTGCCAACAAAGCTGCCAAAGCCGTACCTGGAATCAAGCCGTTCCAAGTGCCGTGCGCGTCCCTTTTTGTCCAGATGCGACGTTCCGCGCATGTCCTCGATAGCGGTACTTGCTGCGAACAGGGCAATAAGAGAGGCGATTGAGGTCGGTAGCCTGGCAAGGTATTGCCCGGGTCGTCGAGCGTAGACCCATATTGCGACGACTACATAGGTGCAGAGGATGGCTTGAGAAATGATAAACATCGGTGTCGACACAAAAAGACGTTGCTCTGGCTGCACTCGATGCCCGCTGATGATAGCCTCTGGTCCAGCTGCCGTAGCCTGCATGAAAAGATTCCTCTTGTTGGCCCCGAGCCAAATTGCGAATAGTTTAGAATATGTCTTGTTCAAAGGACCCGTAAGCTCATCGAATGTAGGAAGAGGTCTCGTCGGATCCAGGAAGCGAGTGCTATTGATCTCTCGCCTCATAAAGTAATTCGTGGTATCGTAAGTGAAGCTATCGTTGTGGAATGAGATTCCTTGCTCTCGAAAGAGGTAGAAGTTCGACTGACTGATAATGTTGATGACGTCGTTCGAGAAGACACTCTGAGTTTCGACATCCGTACGGGCATTGTCTGTGGGATCATTCAGGGCTATGTCACGAGCGGGATGCTGTAAACGCCCACTTGCATCCACTTGTACTGTTCCTCGTCCCGTCAGTATCCTAGGACGACACCGCATGAAACGCGACTCTTGTCCGTCCAATGTCATCTTCTTGCCTAATGGACATGTCCCGGATGCTCTTCGTATCCAACCAAGGGCGATCGTGCCCATGCAAGCTTCCTGCTCTTCTCGGGTAGCATTTTCACGCGGCGAAACCAGGGAGATAAATTCGGTGGCACTGGGGCCGGTGACGCAGTCGTACCTCATACCAAGGGGACCCGAAGTCACCGAGCCCACTATTCCTGTTTGGTTCGTGCTGCACTGTACTTTGCCAGTAGCGCCAGGAACAGTGAAGTTTATGTAGATTGCGACAGTGTGGTCGACACTAGTCATATTGACACCAAAGTCCTTGCCGGGTTTGAGTTCTGTACAGTCAAGATCTGCGCCCAATGCTTGGACTGTCGCTTCGAAGTAACTGGAGTTCACTTTCGCAGGATCTGCTGTCTCTGTGAATAACGGCAAATAAAACAAAGAACTGTCCGTCCAAGAAGGAAGTGGCGTGTTCCTGGTAGCATTTGACTCCGCGATGAGAAATTGATCCTCTCCACGCCCTCCCTGATATGCGCCAGAGGGCTTGGTCGAAATGCCACCTGGTCCAATGCTACCGTTGATTGGCACTACTTTGTAGAGGTAAGGTGACTGGAAAGTCGTTTCGTATCGAATCTCGGTAAGCCCCTGGTTGAAAAGACCAGAGAATGCAATGGCGAGAAGATTTGCAAGCAATGCCATAGCGCACACAGCAGCCAAGACAAAGTGTTTCGTTCTGAGCGCCTTGAAAATGACCAACTGAGGGGGCAGGGAACTATAGTTCGCATCAATTGATTCCTTCGCCTTGGCATTGCACGCTTGTAAGCCCTCGAGTGGCTGTAGCATGCAGAGTAATCGATTGATGAGAATCCACATTGGCTCAATGAGCGTGGCTATAGCCGTCGGTATGTAGTTTTCGAGTATGTTTTGTACTATGACGTTCGAAGAGGGTACCGGCAGTCCTGTCATGCATAAGCCTGTTTCGAGTGACGCATACTGGCTGAACACCAGAAGTGAAGATTCCACGTACCGTTAGCATGCGCTTTAGCGTATGTAACTCCCAGTGCCACGACAAGCGAGGAGAAGAAGGTAATCAGTACAAAAGCCATCCAGAGACTGAACTCCTTGGGCCGTACAGGTTTTGCTATACTCTTCGGGCTGTCACGACGTTGACCTAGAGCAGCAATGGCCCCATTCTCATGATTGGTGATGTCGTCTTGCGTGATTTCCAGGATGCTGTACGATGAGTTATCAGCTTGTCTGTCAAACTCATGTTGCCGAACTTACCTCGTGCCTGCTTCGTCGCTGACTAGTTTGTAACGCTTTTGAGCAAGAACCTTGTCCATGTCTTCCTTCGTGCAGCAGTCTAGATCTGCGAAGTCAGACAGGAGCAACGAATTGTCTGCTACAAGAGACATGACACTCGCGATTGTGCTCGGGTCAGTTCGAAGATTTCTCCTGTGCATCAAGGACAGGATAAGTAGTGCGACGGCGGCCAGCGATACTACCCCTAAAAGACTAACAACAATGTGAACGAAAACGGGCTCAAGAACCACAGCTTCGCTTACTACTTCTTCATAGCCGGTAGCTTCTTTTGTTGTGGGTCGATCGGTATTCAGTATGTCGACCATTGCTCGCGCGAAAAGGAGCTGGTACGCGTTGACATATGCATCCCTTAGATTACGCCAATCGAGGTAGTCCTCCATAGGCCGATTGGGTGTAGCAAGGGCGAGTCCGACCATAGGCTGCACAGAGGCGCCTCCACCATCTGTCATGCTCAGGTTTGTGTTTGCAACCATCTCGAGATAGGTTGGAATACTCGAAGCCGGTAGAGCATCACCCCGTAGCTCAACTCCAAGTGTCCCGGAATTCAAAAGAGCCTCGAAATTTGTTGTGTTGAACATGTCCCATGCGAGTGGTTGTCTATCGTCAAGCGGTGTCCACCTTAATGGCATTCTAGTCTGTCGGTCAATGGTTGCAGACACCTCTTGTCGCCAGTAGTGAGTCTGACAAAATATAGCCGTGACATCATTGGGTGGGTCTTCTTCTCGAGCCTACGGACATAAGTCAGCTACTACAAAAGAACAAAAACCGAAACCTACTTTTGCTCTCCCGAAACCCGCATAGAAGGTCGTGTTCGCAGTCTCCGGGCAGCTGGTACTTAGATACCAGTCTGCTGATCCCCCATTGTGGTAACCGACATATCTACCAATGTACTCTTTGACAAAAAGCTTGTCAGAGTTCACATCATAGTTCATCGTCTTATTGCCGGTTAAACCTTCCAGAGAATGGCAGCCGGTACTACTATTGTACCAAATCATGGTGTCCGGATTATTGACCGCCTTACGCGAGGCATCTTCGCAGGTTAGATCCAGCTGGTACATGGTCGTTGGTCCGGTATATGTACCACGACCGTCGAGAATGTCGCCAGTCTGGTTCTGCGGCTCGAATGGTGCAAGTGTGTAATTGTGGGTGGTGTATTTGGGAAGGGACTCGTTTAGTGCGGCTATACCATACGTAGACTGCTGGTAGCGGAACGTCAGGCCCGTCGCTTGCTCGTCGAATGGCATGGAGTATGTCGAAACCGCAAAAGTCTTGTTCGTGGAACGTGTCACAGTCTGCACGGAGAAGATACCAGCTTGTGTTGGGACTAAGCCCCACGTGACAAGGACAACAGCGAGAGAAGCCCAGAACACAGGCCAGTGTCTGTAAGGTCAGTATTGAAGCAAAGCCTGTACGTACGACACAGAACAAACAGGGAGATTGGATCTAACTTACCTGTCTCTGAAAGCTTTCATAGGAACAAATGGAAGAAAAGAGAACGGATATTGGAGTAGGAGCGAGTCTTTTCCTAGCGCCCCATTGTCTTTACTCAGCTGGTAGTACGGCTCCATGCGCTTCGTTTCTAGATCAATCCAGGCCCAATATATGCTGAAAATGACGGCGACTATGGTGGGAAAATACAGGTAAAGGAATGTGTCGCTAAGCGGTAGGTCGTTGATAACAGGAGCAAAAATCAAGCCGTTGTCTGTTTGGCTCTTCCAGAGCAGATACTCCAGAACGGCTATGAGACTCCAGCATATTGCGACGGTGAAAATGAGGACAGGCACTCGAAGTGCTGGTGGCTTCCAATGTTTTAATTCTCGGAAGGCAGTCAGCACGACGTGCGTAGTCTTCAATGGTACAAGGACAAACCGTGTACTTCAGTGCATCGTGATAGGAATGTGTTCTTGCGTTTCCAGTCTCCTGTTGGCGTGCCGTCTGACGGTGTCGTTCCAGCGACAGTGATACCGGTACTGTAATCCATGACCGCGCTATGGTTTAATGCAAAATGAACAAGAACAAAGAATCGCAACAACACAACGCGTCAAAATAAGGTACAAGCGACGAGGTGCAGCAGTACGCCCGACGACCTTGGGACATCAAGACGTCTGGTACTTAACGAAGGCTTAGGCGCCCGACCTTCAATTTACGCGCTGCTGCGCCGCATCAACCAATCCCATCATCTTGTTCCACGACTCTAGTCCCACTCCAGGAAAGAGCTGCAATATGTGATTCTTCCCGTGCGGCTGGAATATGTCGCCAAATGTAAACGCGCAAATATGCGACAGGTGGGAACGGTTTCTGCCGATTGGAGCCAGCTGGTTTCATGGTTGTGGCGTGGTTCGCGACACTTGGGATCATCCCGAACCTCAGCGCACTAAATCTGCCCTGTCACTATTCTTAGCAGCATCTTAACATCGAAATGTACAAAAGACGTCAGCTTTTATGCGACCGCACGATTCGCCCAAAACGGGATCTCGTGCAAGCTGTGTTGAAATGGAAGAGTCAAAAGCAAGACGATATTCGTAAATTCATGCATGGCCACATCGAACCCAATGGCTTCTCCGGTTCATGCGTGATCGGCCTACGGGCTTCAAAGTACCACCTACGTAGGGCAGGATTTGGGGCGCTCGGGATGTCTCCGCGGCATATTGTGGCTTTCGTAACAGCACCGTCTCTTAAGAGGCCGACAAGCGGCTGATATTGATGCAGGCAAGAAGCCATGAAACAGGAAAAGAAATCATTCACGATTGGCGGCTTGGAGTGAAAAGCTTGCTCATCTGCTTTCACCGAAATGCGCCAACTTCTCTGCGCCTGCGAGGTGAGGTTAGTTGGAATATGCACCGCCTGGTAGTGGGAAACATACCACCATGTTCGAAAATCCACAGTGCTAAGATCTATGCCCAATAGACGCAGCGCACTCGTGTCAAGGTGGCAGTCATACGGCCTCACCGTCCCAGCAGTTGGGTCCTCATTAGGCGTGAACGGCTCCATACCTTCCAATGGCAGACCCATGATATCAGAAAAAGTCTGACATATCTGCCACTTCGTCATCTGATCCTCAGAACTGAACTGGAGAATGCTGGGAAGGTTGTGATCGCTAAACAAGGCATCGTCAACGTCCATGCGTGTAAAACTACCACGATGAATTTGCCTTACCTGTTCGCAGGATCAAGGTATAGCTTCGAGATATCTCGACACACGCGGCCAACATCCTGCGTGTTCGTGGGAAAGCGCAGAGCGGAGTCGTCGACCTGTATCTTCTTTCGATTGTCTTCAAGTTTTTGAGAGGCCCACAACTGCGACATGAGCACGTTGACGGCACTTTCTTTCGGCTCATCACAGGAGCCATAAAGCACGGGAACTCGCAGTACCACAACCTTATTCTGGCTGCCTCTCTGTGCTGCCACCTCCAAAACGGCTTTTTCTCCGTCAAGCTTCGTTTGGCCATATACGTTTGGCGGATTTGGAGAGGACTCTGGCTTGTACGGCGCCTCGCCACGTTTGCCAGAGAACACATAGTCTGTGGAGATGTAGATCAAAAAGATGCCTCGAGCTGTTGTTGCTTCGGCCAGTGCACGGCTTGAATCCACGTTGAGCTTCTTCGCAGCCTCTGGGTTCGCAGTGCACGAGTCCGGAAATCGATTCGCAGCACAGTGCACAACGACGTCGGGCTTTGTCTCATCCAATATTCGTTCGATCTCTCTTTGGTCGAGAATGTCGAGCTTGACCACATCGGGTAGAACAATTCGACTAAGTCCAGTCCCAATGGACTTCCAGCCATCTAAAAAGAATTGTCGCTGTACTTGCCGTCCGAGCAGGCCGCTGGCTTGTGCATCTGGTCAGCCGCTGGCATAACGAATGTCCAGACATGCTTTACCGCCAGTGATGAGAGCTGTCTGCGGCATGCTGTCGATTTGGATGATAAATACTCTCCGCAGATGTTTGAAATGAGAATTATGGTGCAAACGGGGTGAGATCAGGTTCAATGCGGCGAAGTGTCTTGCGGGAGGGGTGAGCATAAGTGCGGGTTCGAGGGTCCGGGGTCCAGGTCTGTGCGTCATCACGTGAACTCGAGCGCCGTGGCTGGACCCCTGTCGCAGCTTCATGGTAAGTCGCGAAATCGCGACAGCTCCCAAAGCTATTCACACAGTCCAGCAACAATGTCTACTATAACACACCAAGCTTCACAAAGCTCGTACCCGTGAGTATCATCAACTCAATTACCAAGAACTGCGATTAATCATGGACAGCCCCGTCCTACCCAAGGATTTCAACGCCAATCAGCCAAAGACTATCCGTCTATATCCTCTTAGCAACTACACATTTGGCACGAAAGATGGCCAGCCAGAAGAAGACCCTTCCGTGCTTGCGCGACTGAAGCGACTTGAAGAACACTATCAGGAACATGGCATGCGACGAACATGTGAAGGTATCCTTGTCTGCCACGAGCACAACCACCCCCACATTCTCATGCTACAGATCGCGAATGCATTCTTCAAGCTGTATGTTCTCGAGTAACTTTACATAAGCAAAGCGCTAACAAACCTCAGACCTGGTGACTACCTCCGCGCCGAAGACGACGAAATCGAGGGTTTCAAGGCGAGGCTGAATGAGCGTCTGGCACCAGTCGGCACGCAATTCACGGGTGAAGGCGTCAACGATGAGTGGCAGGTCGGCGACACGCTTGCGCAATGGTGGCGACCCAACTTCGAGACCTTCATGTACCCATTCATCCCCGCACACGTCACCAGACCGAAGGAGTGCAAGAAGCTCTACTTCATACAGCTGCCCCGTAGCAGTAAGTCTATCCCCCAATAATCAGAAAGGCAGCTTTCACTAACACCGCGAAAGAGGTCCTGAGTGTCCCTAAGAACATGAAACTCCTCGCCGTCCCGCTGTTCGAACTCTACGACAACACCGCACGATACGGTCCTCAGCTCTCCGCGATTCCCCATCTCCTATCGCGCTACAACTTTGAATTCGTCGACGAAGAGGGCAATGTCGCGGCAATGACACCAGGCGTAGGTCCTCCAGAAGGCAATCTACAGACCAAAGTGCTGGCTGGCGGCGAGGATGTGAAGATGGAGGCAAATGGCGATGGCACAGGGAGCGACATCACTCTGTCATAGTGCTTTCCCAGTACCAGTTTTTGGCTAGACTTCACAGGCGCTAAAGCATGGGTGGCGTCAGGCGTTTATCTTTGAAGTCGAGTTCTACTTCTTCCTCACAGATGCACGTAAATGATACCATAGGATTCGATCCGCTTCGAATTACGATTGGGTATGGCTCGAACGGGAGGACCAAGCCGAGTACTTTGGTACGAAAGGATAGTTTGCCCACAAGTAGTGGTTCATGAGTACTTCATTGCAGATATCCATAAGACTCAGTGAAAGGGCTCATACTTCATATGCCCAGATCACTGCGCCGTGTACTTCTTCAAGCCCTTTCGCGTGTGCCGACTGATTTGCGAGGCACAGCAAGATGTAAAACGTTTCCGTGACGTACAAGCGTGACTTCACCATAGCCAAGCCTGGAATACTGTAATCCGCATTCAGCTGCGCCGACGGCAGCCGTACTGCTTCATCATTGATTGAAGAAGAAGCATTTGTCTGCGCAATTAGCGTTTGAAGCGTTGCATAGAACGCACGGCGGTGATCAGTATTAGTCAATGTGAATCAGGGTGAATTGTGCGAATCCGCGTGAATAGTGTGATCCAGGCTTGACGCTCAGGACAAAACTGAATTTCCTTATCTGACGAGTTATCTTGTGTCTTGTGTGATAGAGTTGCACTAACTCAGCATCTCTGCGCTGTGTCCACAGACATTTCCCTTGCTACTCTTCACTCTACAGGCAGCACGCAATGCTGATAGGCAGGAGGATATCAGGATATTTGTCGGATCGTGACTGTAGACTGTAGACTGTAGACTGTGGACCGCTAGCAGGCAAGTAGTAATTGCCTATGCTGCACCCTGTATCATAAACTAGGCTGGATGCGCAGTCTAGCCAGTTAAATTCAGGTAGCAGCCGTTCGATCCAGGCGGGGAACTATATTGGCGGTGAATTGGGCTGTTTGCAAGTTCTAAGATCCAACGGCAGGCGGGAAGTGCGGGTGAAGTGGGAAGCTGCGAGACACATTTGCGCACGACGTCATCCGAAAGGACCAGATGCGATTTGAAAGAAACACATCAGAATGATATAGAGAGGTACTTCTCACACGATGATGCTACCACTGAGGTTATCAGGATGCAAATCAAACATGTGCACCACTGCACTCTCACACGAGCTCGAACGCAGCTTAAGCAGAATACAAAGTGCCAAACTAACATCCGCACCTGCTAAACACACACGAGTGTGCTCCCCCTTCGAGAACGACCAAGAATTGCTGTCGCTTGCCTCGTTCCAACAACAACCAATGCTGTTGCAGTGGACTACGTTGCGTCCAACGTTGCGCCCATAGAGCCTAGAGGCAATCATGACAACACCAATAAATGTTCGCTGGGTTTAGCATATCATACCAAACCACCCCATACCCCATACCATGCCATGCCGTTCTAAACTATTCTGTGCTGTTCTATGTTCTATTCCAGAATCCCAACGAGTCAACATACACAACATGTCGATAATCCTGCGTGAATCGTTGCGTTTAACTGGTCACCGAGCGTAGATCGTTGCGTACCAAGGGGCCCGAGGGAAATATTGGACTGAGGCTACAAACGTAAGTATTCATGACGCAGCACATCGCGGATGTACCTCAACGATGCTATCGTAGAAGATCGTAGAAGAAAGCAGAAGAAAGTAAAACAACACACAACACGCACCCCAAGCCTACTCCTCTTTCATTAAACATCCTCAACTGCCAATAGCACATTTCTCTCGACCCAGATTGTTGATATGTGCCTAGTTAACAGGCCATCTGGCAAAAGCACTTCTGCGTCCTAGCATTACATCTGTGCATGAGGCATAGCAAGCAACATGATATTGCCAGATGAGGCTAAAAGGGGGGAAGATGTATCATGTCTTCGCACCTAGATCGAGGTCGTGGAAGAAAAAGACAAAGAGCAAAGAGGAGATGTAAAACTTCATTGCAACGGAGTCGGAATATTACACCTAATCGTGGTCAAAGTAACAGCTTTTACATTCCGAGACAAAAAGGCACAATGAACAACAACGTCAGCCACCGGAAAACCATTTTCAAATAAACAATACCCGTTCCCAAAAAAATCAACTTGAATAACCACACTACTCAGCCCTGATTCAACCCTCTAGTCGAACTCTCCCAACCTGGGCTTTCCACCCTTCCAATCGTCCCTCTCATAGTACCTGAACACCAAATCATACCCATCCAAATCATGCACGATACGATCGACCCTTCTGTACCCCTTAATCCCTTCCATGCGCTTGACCTCCGCCTTGCCCTTAGCCGCAGCAACATCATCACTGGGCTTCGCTTCGAAGAGCGTAACGCTGAATCTACCAGGCTTGAAGATGCCCACGACGTGCTCCACGATGTCGGCAGTCTCGCGGCCAGTCTGGCGGGCGGGGACGTTGGTCTCGAAAGAGGCGTAGGAGCACTGGGGCTCGGGCGTGACGTGCACGGTGAAGTAGTGCGTGGCGTCTGAGCCCTTCTTGTGGCCGTCGGGGGCGCCGCCGGGAGCGGGAATGACGCCGTTGGCGGAGAAGCCACAAGGAGTGAACAGGTAGGCGTCGATACGGGCATCGGGGTACTTGGATGTAGGGTAGACGTCCGCGAGACCGCAGGCTTCGGAGACGACAGTGCCGAGCGTGTGACCCTCAGTAGTCAACTCCTCGGGGAAGGTCAATTCCTCGTCTGAAGCGAAGCCAGAGTGGTCAGAGGAAGTCTGCTCGAAGACATCGAAGCTGTCGTCCGAAATCTGCGTGGGGGCAGTGGAAGTGTTGAGCATGGTAGACCCACCAAGGCTCTCGCACTTCTCCTCAGAGATGGTGCCGAGAGACTGAATCGCACTCTTGCGGGCCTCACGAGCCTTCTGGATGTAGCGACCTTCCGCAACCGCACTTGCGTCCTCGAGGTAGAACTGGCGAGCGTTCTTCTCTTCGAGATCGGTCATGAGAACTTCCAGAGTCTCATCCTCCTCTTCGTCGGTGACCTGCTCGCGCAACATGCGCTCAGGGTGGCTGACGTACTTGGTCTTGGTCTCGGGAATGTCTGCGTCTTCACAACCTGGGCTGGGAGGCGGGGTCAACTGGGTGTCGGGGCCAGTGATGTAGAGGTACCAGTGCTCCCCGTTCATCTTGCCAATCATATATGCACTGCCACCCTGAAATCGCTGGTCGAGGAAGCGGACCTCATCGCGCCAGCTGCGGTGGGGACCGCGCTGTTGGTCGGGGTTGAGGAAGTTCTTGCGGCTGTAAAAGACGCGGTAGGGTGCAGCAGCAGGGGCAAGGCCAGTACCGGGCTGTGGTGTCACGAATGGGAAGCCGGCATCGACCGCGGCAATCTCGAGGAGGCGTGTCAGACCCCAGAGCAGGGTGGTGGTGCCGCATGTCTTGAGCACGACCTTGTGAGGGAAGACGAACATGCTCGACTCGGACAGGAGATAGGCGTCCACATGTTCAGATTCAATGACTGAGAGCACCTTGCAGTTGACGAGATCAAGCATCTCCTTCCAGGTATCGGCGGAGACCTTCTTGAGTCCGAGTGGGCCGGCCTGACCCGGCAGGTCCGTGGCAGACGCGCTGAACCATACTTCGAGGAGCTTCTCAGGACCTGTCTGCTGTCAGTACCGCACATGTAACATGTGTATGCGTTGGGTGCTCACCTTCGAATGAGTTGGAGGAGTCGAGGTCGATGGTTGCCTCTTTGTTGATGGTCAAGAGTGGAGTTCCAATATGCGACGATGGAGACGCAGTGTAGTGCTTGGGAATCTCAGTAGCGACCATCTCTTGGCTGTGTGGGCGTAACGCGCACTGTTCCTGGCAGCAGTCGGGTGGGCTATGCAGTTATACAGGTGGATTTGCTGGCTGTCAAGCGGGGCGCAGTCTGCTGCTCAGACAAGCAATGCGGTGCTCGCCTGAGGAGAGAAGGCCCACGGGTCGCGAGAGTGGAGAGGCTGGCGTTTGCCAGCAGCAGAGCGTGAATTTATGGGAAGTCGACCGTGGCCGATGTTAGGGAGGTCGGGCGGAGAGCGGAATAAACGAGGCTTTGCGCCGTGAAATGGTGCCAGTCAAGGGGCCTCGCACGACCAGATTCCGATACCCTGGTGAAGTATCGGGTCCAGCAGACGAGGGATCTGCTCAGGTGGGGGTGGTAGGTGATGGGTGGTGGTGACGTGGGAGTAGGGGGTGTTATCGAGGCCTGCGCTGGTTAGTACGTCTATTTTCTATGTAGGCTTCTTCACGGAAAAGTGCGTGGAGACGCGTAGTGGACCACTACTTACTTCGCAGGCTTGGACAGAAAGCGTACCAGATCCTCGCGGCGCATGGAAAGTTGCAAGTCGACGGCGGAAAACGGTCTGCGGGCTGTCACAGCCTAAGCAGTTGGGAAGAGCGTGAGGAGTAGGTCTGCCAGCTTGACGACGTCTGCTTTATAGTGGGCGCAGAGGGAGAAGTTCAATGCAATGCCAGTTGGGCGCCGATGGGACGTGTTAGCGGCAAGAGGGCGTGTGCGTTCTGTCGCGGCCTTGAACCCTCACGATGACGTGGAAGAGCTTTATGAGGGACGAGGGAAAAAGGTCAGGAATCGCAGTGTTAGGCTTCACAGGCGCAATCTTGTAGACTCGCTGGCGGTGTGTTGAGGGAGCGCTGGTCGCGTGTAGGCGAATTTTTCGTGTAGGTGCGGTATTTCCTAACATGCAGGCAACGTCACCGCCAGTCTTGCTGCACGGCCCGCAAACGCCGCCCATCGCAGTTAGCTCCTCTGCCCCGCCGTCCATAACACCACCGCCTGCACTTCCGCACTTCGCACATGAAGTCACGAAGAGAAAGAGACAAAAACCAGGTGCTATTGTAGTATTACGCTCCCGCATATAGACCGCACGCCATACTTCCAACAGCCGCATCCCACTCCCGCGCTCCCTACCGCTCAGCATGTACAGTATACGTCTACTATCGCATTCATCACCGATCCCGCCAAAGATAGCAACGACCATACTCCAAAACACTGCATCCCACGCCCCGGACCCTGCTATAACGCCCAAACTTATATTACCGTGCAGCCGGGATAGCCTCAGCCGCAACACCCAAGGTATCCCACATGCGCATAACGAACTGCTGGTATAGCTATAGCAGCTTTCCACACTCTTTATCGCTTGCCGTCATCGCTCACGCTGTACTTGCTGTAACGGGAAGGTTGGCTAGCTTGCCGTGCGACATAAATGTCCCGAAGCACTCTCGCAGATCGAGCACTAGCAGATCCGCTGCTTCCCATGCGGGGAATGTGGCGCCCCGTTGGTGGCGCTTGACCTGCTGCCGCATGAGCGTGTATGCTGTGTACGCTTTGTGCATAAAACGTACCCATTGAATATGCCATGAGGTCGAGCCCCACATCAGTGCTGTAGACGGAAGCCTGCTCTGAGTCTGAAACGAACTGATTGCTAGAGGTACCGGACAGTAGTCGTTCCAGTTTGATACCGTCGTGTCCAGATGAGCTTGGCGTAACCATCGAAGGGATGATTCGGGGCCTGGAAGCCACTGCATCATGGTCCAGTTCAAGATTTCAGTAGGTGTCCATGTGTGACCTCTAGCTTCGGATCCATCCTCTCGAGTGGTCGTCCCATGCGGCCGCTCTACAGGACTCAGATGGCTGCCGTCATGTCCTGGATGGGCCTGATTATTCACCTCAAGCTCCGTGGGTGAAAGGAACGGCGAGCGTGACCGATACGTCAATGGTGAGCTCGAAGGTGCTCGGGTGTGAATCACATCCAGAAGCCCAGCCAATAGTCCAACCGGTGAATCGCAAAGCGAGAAGGATAGAGTCTGTGGCCGAAGCGAGTACAGCTGGTGCAGTGCTGTACCGAGTGGCTGCTTAGGATGGAACGGATTTTGGGGTATGGAAGGGTCCTCGTTTGCGCGGCGCAACTCAAGTTCAGCCGGGAGGTAGCCAAAGCTCAGAAGTGGCAATTTCCCTTTGGTAAGCTTTGCAAAATTGTATTTGAGGAACGCCATTGTGGTCCGCTTAGCCGTTGGCTTAGCAAAAGACGGGTTTGCCGTATGAACGGCAAGACAGTGACTGGGGTGCTGTTGCGCCAGCGCGCGGCATATGCTAAAGCCCCTGTGACGGTTAGTATGTGTCCTATCTCGATGCAAATTACTTGCCATCCTACTCCATGGGCAACGTAATGCTCATAGCCCAGTCTCTTCATCAGTCCATCAAACATCGATGCAGTCTCTTTCAGTCCGAAGTTCAGCGAAGAACTGGCATCACTGAAGCCGAAGCCTGGTATACTCGGTGCAATCACATGGAACGCTTGTTGGGTGCCTTCGCCATGACCAGGCTGCGAGTGCGGATCTGTAAGTGCATCGATAATGCGCTCTACCTCGATGAAAGACGATGGCCACGAGTGGCACACAAGCAGTGGGACGGCGTTTGGATGCTTGGAACGCTTGTGGACGAAGTGTATGCGTAGTGAGTGTGTCGCAGACTTGTCTGTGGCCGATGGTATGCTGATGCTCGTGCGGAATTGTGGGAGCGAAGCGTTGAATTGTGTTTCGGCAGCGCGCCAGTCGTAGCCTTCTAGCCTGTGCTGTGGTCAGTTCTCGGTAATCATGTGCTCCGCTCTTTTGCCAAGTAGAGAGCCGTTACAGTCCTTGCTTCAAATGAAAAGCATCTGTGAAACTGCAACTACCTATTATTTGTGAGAAGTACTTACCAGAAGTCGAGTAGTGGCTCAAGCACATCCTTTGGTGTACCATGCTCCCATGTCCTATGCTCAGGCAGCTCAAGTTCTCGTGGAAGTCTTGTCAGCTCCAGTTTCTTCTTTGTGAGTTCCAGATATCGCAAGGAAACCTCGAACCGTTAGCGAAGTCCCTTAGAAATGTTTGTCGACCCTTGCACTCACATGCATGCTGTAAGGCGTAATCGCCTCTGCCTCGTTCTGCACTGATTCAGTCATGGTAACAAGTCCCACAAAGACCCATATTTTTCTAAATGCAAGCGGATTCTAGTGTAACAAGTACCCTGGGGCAAAATTGCGTGGACTTCGGATCAACGACAAGGTTACGAGTATCTCCAGAAAGGTCATCTTCTGTGTGCCCAGTAGCATGATGAGATAAGGAACCTTCTGGACACGTCAATGCAAGCCCAAGAGTACGCGTACGATGACGGATTTGACATGTTCTAGATTCTACCTCGCGATGTTCCTCGCATTGCTGTTGGCTGTTCACTCATGTACTTTGAGATCTGCTGTGGCGACAACTGTGGCGTTGTGGCAGTGCAGCGAGGTTTTAGCCGAAGTGATCGACAAACCCTGTTCGAAAGAGGGCAATGGGCCTGACGTGCAGTTCAGGAACACCAATGAGCGCTCTGTATGGGTAGAGAGTACCATGAGCTTCATTTGCCTTCGGACAGACATGTCAACATGGCTAGACGTCTCTAACTGTACCACCCGTTGTCGCATTTCCGGTCACTCCGCCGCTCGATGTGACCCGCTGCGTTGCCTGAGTGGCTGCTCCGCGCAGATTGAGGCTGCCAATCCGCTGTACAAGATTACTTCCCACTGCATCTACGGCTCCCCGTGGCTGCATGAGTGAAGGTGCTTGTGCTGCGGCCTCTTGCACCTTAAATAGCCTTATGCTAGTGTTATTCCATACCCCAGCAGTGCCCTTGGCTACCAGCATCTCTTGCGCAAACACAAACCCCCATAGAAGCGACTCATACCAGCCGAGAGATAAGGGTGACCACTCAAAAAGGTGGACCCTGATTGGAGACGGCTCGATGCCTCGCACTTCCGTGTCATGTATGATTTCGAGCGCAGCTACCGTGTCATTTGAATTCGTGCTCGGCATCTCTGGCCCAAGCTGCGAGATCAACATTAAAATGGAATGCAGTGGCAGCTGCGATAGCCAACTCTCGAGCTGTACCGTGGATCAGTCAAGTGCATCAAAAAACGGATACTACTTACCCATGCAGAAGATGGCGTAAAGAACTCATTCGTTGCCAGTGCTGGTGTTGCCAGACTACTCAAGCTTGAGATGCTGTTCTGCCTTGAGAAAGCGGGCTGTCCCACAGGCATTTTCCCCCGCGCTTTCTCCGACATGCCTCTCAGCTGAAGTGGCACAGCCTCATCAATAGATGAAGCTATCGATGCGCTTCTTGAAGCTCCCGAAGTTGAATGTATTGGTGACTGTGGTGCTTCGGTTGGATGTGTCTCGTCGGCATCAGAGTCTTCATCATCGCCAATTGCAAAGGCACTGTTCTCTTCAGGGACGTTGCCTAATGTAGGCGTACGTGAGACTGTGGGACTCCTGATGCTGTCAATCGAATTCGTTCTCTGAAGCTCAGATGCACCCTCTTTGCGCAGCTGGTTCTGTCGCTCTATTTCTTCCTGTCCGCTCTCGAGCGTAAAGTCTCGCAAGGCCTGAAATCGTTTACGGGACCGCACAATCGCGTATATGAGATTTGGGTTGTCTGGTGTCGTATCAGTGACATGAATTGTGTCATTCGTGGTGTACTTACGTTGATATTGATGCTCAATCATGGCGTTTAGTACCTCCAATAACGACTGGAGAAGGGTGTGGTTGTTCTCGTTGGCGAATAAGAAGCTCGGCGATGACATTGACGCAAAGAGCTGTAGTAGTTTGGAGCTGGTTGCACGGCCAAGGTTTTGCACATAAGCTGCAATGTTGTTGAGAATAGCCAGGAGCGCGGGGTACACGGCATCGAGTCTGCCTTTGCCCGTTGTAAGGAGGGTGTAAATGGACTTGTTACGTCAGCACAAGTCATGAAATAGGGAGTAGAACATACAGTGATGACATAGTCGGCATATGTACCATGAAAGTTAGGGATCCGTATGCTTGGTGGGAGCGACTCTTGGCCTTCAAAAGTCTTGTTGAGACTTTTGCCAAAGTTTGGCTCAACACTCAGAGTCTGCAGCACAAACACGCACATTCGAACCAGCCCCTGTTTTGTAGGGTCGTTGCGCTGATCGATTGCGTAGTACAGCACCAGTACCACGAAATCGTGAGCTCTGTCGGTATCAATGATAAACGAACGGAAGCGCTTGTTGCATTGCAGAGCTTCCCAAAAGAGCATGATCATCTCGGGTGCCCAAGTCAGTGACTTCTGGCTCCCTGGCAGGTAGGACGTGTTTGCTTGCAACTGTTACGCGTCAATTAATATTTGCTAAGCATGATGTTGCACATACGGGCTGGTTCAAAATGCGAGTCATGCCATCGACCAAGAATTGAAAGTCCTGTGGCCTATGTAGCCGGCCTAAGAAGTGGCGAAAGAAATTCTTGGGCGCGGGACCATTGCCGGCCTCTGGGATGGGGTACAGAATGAGTACCAGGAGGAGTTGCAAGCAGTATGTGACAAGTATTTGCCTCTGGTCTTTGAAAACTACGTGATCGTAGGGCACGCGCCATGTTGCGGGATTGTACTTCAGAGTCTGCCCAAATCAGTAGGAGCAGAAGTGGGCGGGTGCTTTCACAAACCGTGTTCAGTAGCGAGCACAGGACGGATAAAACGACCTGCTTATCCGGACAGGTTGCAATATATGTGATGGCCTTGACACCTTTCACGGGGAGAACGCCTGCGCACATCAGCACGGCCCTGATAGTGGGAAGACAATGGTTGCGCACCAGAAGACATGTACATGGACTTGCTTGCGAAGGTGAGCAACAGACGCAAGATCTCAGTCCTGTTGCTCTCAAACTCCTTTGTCGAGGCTACGGGCGTGTTGCACCCCACGCCGCTCTGCCATATCGCATAGGTGACCTTGTTCTTGCCGGCTGGCACTTTGGGCAGGGTGAACTCGGAGAAGAAGAGCAAGTCAATCAGCGTGTCGATGACTTCCTCTGCAAGCGGCTTCGCAGTCTCGTATTCGGGCTCCTGCTCCGTCGGCGTCTGCTCAGGGTCTGCTTCGTCGAATATGACCTCGCTGCGCACCTGGCCCCGCCGACTGCGCTTCCGCCGCGTGGCCCAGAAGAAGTCGTCTTCCCACTGCTCGAGGCGGTCTTCCTCATACAGGAACGGCAGCAGGCGGGTGAGTACGCGAATGCAGTTGAGGGCATCACGCTCCGGGGCAAGCTCGGGGTCGGGGAACGAGGGGTGGTTGCGCAGGACATTGAGGCGCGAGGTGAGGGCGAGGATCAGGGTCTCAAGGTTGGCTAGGTTGTTGTCGCGCGTACGGCGGATATCAGCGGGCGAGAACAGCGAGAAGACATCCTCGGTCGACTCTGGCAGCTCCCAGAACTGGCACAGCAGTTAGCACGGCCGACTACGAGAGCACACACGTGAGGGCTGGCATACACCGGTCCAGTAGACATCGTCTGCCGGAATCTGCTTGGGCTCAGACAGGCGGAAGATGCCCTGCTTGAAGGTGAGTTTGGAGTCGGACGCGCCCATCGATATGCAATGTCACGGCTTGGGCTTATGTGCGCATCGTATGTGGTCGAAGCGTGGACGTGGTCGCAGTCGTGGTTGCGTCGGACCTGCCCACTGCCAACGCCGGCTGTCGCTCACATGCTTTCGCGACTGATTGGCGACGCGCCTCTCACTGCACGCAATTATGCTACCAGCTACATTCTACAGCAGCACCACTGAAATTACACTGCGACTAGTGACAAACCTCTTCATAGGTACCCCGCACTCATCACATCTTCAGAGATAACAGCACGTGGTGAGGTCTAGCCAGCACTACGTCATTACATAAGCGAATGGACTCTTTGAACCTTTGAGACGTCCAGGCTTCCGCCACCACCATCCGTCCTCACTACCGCTGCACCGCTCATAGAACTTCACGTACCTCGACTCTCCATTCACCCTCTCCGCCGATAGCCGAACTCTGCCCATCGCCCCCTGCCTGTCGTCGTAAACCCGACTCTGAAGCTGCGGCTGTGGCCGCATAACCTCCGCTGTACGCCGCAGCCACGACTATGCCTCCCAAACGGAAAGCAGCAGCGCAGACGGCGGCAGAGGCCGAGGCCGAGGATGGCTGGGACGACCAGGATGAGGGGCCCATGAGCGACCAGGACACGTTCGACAACCTCAAGGAGGAGTTCGACGTGAAAGCCATGACAAAGCGCGCACGTGCGACCCAGAAGAAGGACGCCGCGGGAGACCTCTTCAGGAAGTCGGACCAGTGGAACGCGCACCTGAAGCCTGACCACTACAACCGGCCGCTCTGGGTCAACGATGCAGGCGGCATCATCCTCGAGTCATTCCACGCCCTCTTCGATGAGGCGCAGGACTTTTTGATCAACATCGCCGAGCCGCAGTCGCGTGTCTCCAAGATGCACGAGTACCAGCTGACTACGCACAGTCTGTTCGCCGCGGTCAGTGTCGGTCATTCCAGCAAGGAGATCATCGACAAGCTCGACATGTACTCCAAGACAGATCTGTCGGCTGCCATCGTTCACTTTGTCGAGAAGTCGACGTCCGCCTTCGGCAAAGCCAAGATCGTGCTCAAAAAGACACTCTCGTATATTGAGAGTGAAGATCCGAGCATTCTGAAACGACTGCTTGCGGACCCCATTGTCGCTGAATGTAGAGCCGATACCACCGATGGTCTCATCAAGGAAGCTGCACCGAAAATCGGTCAGATGGCTATCCCTGGTACCAAAATGGCAGCTGGGGCGAACCAAATGGCCGCACAGGAGGCGGCTGCCGCACCTCCAGCACCGAGCGAGATGATTGCATCGCTTAGAGAGGATGATGATGATGAAGAGATTGCCCAGGTCCACTCCTTCCAGATCAGAGGTGCGGATCGCGAGAAAGTAGTCAAACGATGTCGTGCAATCGGACTTCCCCTCACAGAAGAGTACGACTTCAACAACGACAACAAAAACGCCAATCTAGAAATTGATCTGAAGCCCCATGCGCAGATTCGGTACTACCAGGAGAAAGCCCTCAGCAAAATGTTTTCAAATTCGCGCGCTCGTTCAGGTATTATTGTGCTTCCCTGTGGCGCAGGTAAGACTCTTGTCGGCATCACAGCTGCTTGTGGTGTCAAGAAATCTGTCATTGTGCTGTGCACCAGTGCCATGTCTGTCGTCCAGTGGCGAGCCGAGTTCATCAAGTGGTCAAACATCAATCCAGAAGATGTTGCAGTCTTTACTGCAGACAACAAAAACAGCTTCCCTCGTAACGCTGGTATCATCATCAGCACGTACTCTATGATCAGTAACGCGCGCAAGCGATCATACGACGCGGAGAAGGTCATGGAGTTCATTCGGTCCCGCGAATGGGGTTTGCTCATTGCCGACGAGGTGCACGTTGTACCCGCGAATATTTTCAAAAAAGTCACCTATGAGATTGCGTCGCATGCCAAGCTTGGCTTGACTGCTACACTTCTTCGCGAGGACGACAAGATCGACGATCTCAACTTTCTCATTGGCCCGAAGCTCTACGAAGCCAACTGGCAAGAGCTGTCCGAGCAGGGGCATATTGCTCGTGTGCAATGTGCAGAAGTGTGGTGCCAGATGACACCCGAGTTCTACACAGAGTGGCTGAAGCCCTCGACTACACAGAAGAGGGCGCTGCTTTCCATTATGAACCCGAGGAAGTTCCAAGCATGCCAGTTCTTGATCAACTACCACGAATCTCGAGGAGACAAGATTATAGTCTTCTCCGACAATGTCTACGCGCTTGAAAAGTATGCGAAAAAACTCAACAAGGTCTTCATCTACGGTGCTACCCCACAGGCAGAGCGGCTTACAATCTTGGAAAACTTTCAACATAATCCCAACGTCAACACCATATTCCTGTCCAAGATTGGCGACACCAGTCTTGACCTGCCGGAGGCAACTTGTTTGATCCAAGTGTCATCACATTACGGTTCACGTCGTCAGGAAGCACAGCGACTTGGTCGCATTCTCCGAGCCAAGAGGAGAAACGACGAGGGCTTCAATGCCTTCTTCTACTCCCTAGTGTCGAAAGACACTGACGAGATGTACTATTCGTCCAAGCGTCAGGCTTTTCTTGTCGACCAGGGCTATGCTTTCAAAGTCATCACACGCCTCGAGGGTATGGAGCAATCGACCGATCTCGCTTTCGCGACCCCTTCAGAACGCCGCGAGCTGTTGATGGACGTGCTCCTGGCGCGAGATGAGGACGGCAAAGAGGAAAGGATTGAGGGCGACGCTTTCGGCACCAACTTCGCGTCCGGTAAGGGCAAGAACAAGAAAGGGGTTCGAAGAGCTGCGGGGACGCTCTCGGAGTTCTCGGGAGGCCAGACGATGGCGTACGCGGAGTACAACAAGAGCAGAAATAAGGAGATCAAGGGCACCAAGGGCGTCAAGAACGCGTTCATGCGAAAGCTTGCTAATTCAAATAAGAAGAAGCCGGCGTAGGCGGTGTCGCGTGCCTCTTGTTGAATACTCCATTGGGCATTTTCGTGGCGTTTGTGGCTGTCTTGCAACTTCGGAGAATAAACCGGAGACTAAATGCACGACATGGAATCTAGCGCTTTCATATGCATAACCTTAATTCTTTAACAAATGTCATACATTAGTGGTGAATAATAGCTACCGTCTCTCTGGCGCCAAAGAGTAGTTTCGTTTTCGTCGCAGACAGTAGAATATCCATATATGTAATCACCCTTGCTAGCTCATTTTGATGGTCCTAGCAGCGAGGGACTGGTCAACACGTTAAATGCGAATGCGGGACAGTCGTTCCGTCCCCGCATTCGTATTCAACATCAACCTCTCTGTGCTCGCGGAGCTGCAACCGTTGCCATCATGAACCCTCTCTCGCTTGATCTTGATCTCGGCCTGAAAGGCCGATCTGTCCTTGTAACTGGCGGTGCTGGCTTGATCGGGTCGGTGGTAGTTGATCACTTCCTCGCAGCTGGGTCGAAGGTTTCATCGCTCGACATTGCTTACTCGAGGAACGAGTTCCACGAACCAGACCCAGCACGTCCGCAGCTCCAAAGAATCTACTGCGATGTGTCCAGCGAGGACTCGATCCAAGAGGCCTTTACGGTAGCCACCCAAACCCATGGTCCTGTTGAAGTTTGTATTGCCCTAGCGTCACTCGACCTCTCCGTCTTGGAACCGGCCGCTTTCGCCGACGCCTCTCTGGACCAGCTGCAGCGCGTGCTCAACGTGAACGTGGCTGGAACTTGGCTTACAGCACGAGCCTGGTTTCAGGGTCTGCGGCAGGCCAAGCAAGATGGCATCGCGTTGGCCCAGCACCCTAACCTCATCATCATTGGATCGGAGAGCGGCCATTTTGGCGAGCGCGCGAACGTGGAGTACTCCCTGGCTAAAAGCGCCGTGCAGGGAGGACTGCTCATGTCCCTGAGGGCCGAAGCTCCGAGGGTGTGGCCAGGTGCCCGCGTCAACGTGGTCGCCCCGGGTCCAGTCGAGACGGATCGCTGGTACGACGAGTGCAAGCTCAACCCCGACCAACGGTATCTCGAGGCGCAAGCAACGGTAATATTGACCTCTCATGTTTCGTCCCGTGTGTTATGCCACTTGGCTATGCATACCCCTAGCCCTAGCGAAACTGCTATATTCGTTTGTGGATCACCATCGCTAATCGCGGCAGACTGCGCTGTGCGAGCCTATTCCGGTCAAGGCGGTTGCAATGACGATTATGTCACTCGCAAGCCACAATTTTAGCAGCCATGTCCACGGCCAAGTAGTGAATGTGGATGGTGGTAAGCAAGGCAAGGTCATGTGGACCAAGGAGGAGGTAGCTTGAGATGAAGTTACATGTTGCATGTGCATTCGGACTCTCATCGGTCGGCACAGCTATAGTATTACCAATACACTAGGTATACGGGCTACTCGGCAGAATTTACCAGGCTATAGGACGAGTGTATACAACATGACGCATGCACGTCAAATCCAGGGCATCTCATGAATACGCCGCGGCTGATATACCGACATAATAATATGACAGCCATCAGGGTGGATTCACAACCCACATAACTTAGACAACCCCATCAAACTACTCTACTGTACACTGGCAAACTGGTGTTCTCGACAGGCTTAAAAGAGCTTGGAGACGTGCATCGGAGGCACTGAGGGGCGCTTCATGTATGTTTCGGGCTCATGCTCGGAGCGGGCACCGAGTGAGGCTCCCTCCACCAATACGCATTCTCCGGAGCAGTAGTTCTCTGCTAAATTCCGCGGCCTTTACTTCCGGTGTGGAGTAGTCTACTTGGAGGTAGTGGCATATCGGCAGCAGACTACTATGGAAGAGGCGACCACATCGCAATGCTAACCGGGGACGATCGCAGCCTGGGTTTACAAGACGGCTTCAGCTAGATGATGTGTGCTTGCAACGGATGCAATGGGCGCTGCTCCTGAAATTTCTGTTCTCGCCACCACGCCAGGGACAGCACAGCCATGTTGCAATGGGCTACCAGAGGGTGATACGGCTGCATGTATGCGAACGGTAGGTCCACTGTATGGGTCGCTTAACGGGCGGCTGTCGGCCTGCTTGATGCTTGAACCTGGATAGTCTCGCCAGTTTGCTCCAGCGGAGTCCGTCCCGGAGCGAATCAATCGATGGGGCGCTGAGGAGGATTCGGCAGCGTCTGTTGCGCTACTTTCCGCGGAGTGATGGATCGCAGAGATCCGATACGTCGCAGCAAGGTCTCCTTCACAAGCAAAGCATGTTGTCGTCAGATCTTTGGAATTGTCTTCGTGCAATCGATGCACAACGGCCCAAATCCCGGCGAAGTGCTCCCGTCGTGGGTCCGTCGATTCTCGCCTCACCATCCCTGTGCCATGGCGGCCTGAGTCCCTCTGCCTGCCTCTACCCGCGCCTTGCTTTCCCCAAAGAAAATTCCTGTCCGCTCCGCTTTCTTGACCTGCATTATGATGCGCTACACCCATGCTCGGTAGTATTATCATATCTCGCCGCTGACTCGTGCGGCATCTCTGGCAACTTTGGGCGTGCCGATGTCTTCTACACCATTGTCCTCGTAGCTCCACCTGCACTCTGACAGCCGCATCTTGAGCCACCTCCACACCATGGCCAACTTCCGCGCGCTGCAGCCTGCCCCTCTGGACGAAGAAGCACCTCCACAGCAGCCGCAGACCAGGCCTGTACTGACACAGAAGCCGAAGAGGACCGTGACCCTGGGAGCCTGTGTTGCCTGCCGAAAACGAAAGTCAAAATGCGACGGCAGCCGTCCGGTCTGCACATGCTGTTCGCAAAAAGACACGGAATGTGTGTACGAGCTGGGCCCAAACGAGAAGCCGTCTCAGGCCATGAAGAGGAAAAATGAAGAAATGCAAGGAGAGCTGTCCAACCTGCGCCAACTCTACGACTTCCTACGGCTGCGGCCTGAGCAGGAGGCCATGGAGATATTTCGACGCATCAGATCGAATTCAGCCGACACCTCCCCTTCATCGCGCATCCGGGAGCTGGCGGACTTTGTGCGACATGGCGACCCACCTAGTCGACAGAGCCCTTACCCACCACCCTCTCCATATCAGCCCGACATGGGAAAGTCCGTCACTCTACCTCCAATCCGCATTGCTCTGGACTCTCCTAACAGCAACCTGAACTCGCACAGCCTGCCCTATCCAGGCATGATGCACATGCATATGGAAGGACCGCCGCCGCAACGTCGAAGATACGATACTGACATAGACGTCTCAGCACGGTAAGTAAGCGTGAGCATCCCCCCACGACCACTTTTGACCAACTTCAGCTCAGACAGCCAAGGCACACACCCACGTCCTACCTCGATAGACGCCATCTTACATCCGACGTCCTCTGTTGAGAGCCACGATGTCGTAGATGAGGCTCCGGTAGACCCAAGGCTGGCGTCAGCTAGGAACTGGACGAACGCCACAACTGATACTAATCTCCTCATCTCGATACTATCTACGTGGACAACGCGCGAGTACTGTTACTACCACTACCTTGATCGAGATGCGTTCCTTGACGATATGGCGAGCGGCCGCTCGCACTTCTGCTCGAAGCTGTTGGTCAATGCTGTGCTAGCTACAGCTTGCGTACGTTCCCCTACGCTTCCTTTTCTTGTTCTGAGGCTCAAGGGCAAGGATTGTCAGTCCATTTACTTACTGTAGACAGTCAACTTCCCCGGTGGTCAAGGATAGAGCGAAGCCCTTCTCAGAGAAGTCGATTGCAACAGCCTTCTACGCTGAAGCTGCACATCTATGGGATGTTGAAGCTGGCACCAGTAGCCTGACCAGGATACAGGCTGCAATATGTCTATGTAAGCAGCACCAATTTGCGACCATTCTACCTTGTCAAAACGTGTCGCCTAGCACCCCTATGGCCTTCACTGGATCCACGTTGACCCACTTTCTTGCCTCTTACAATTTCACTGACGAACAACTAGATCTGTTCCTTGGAAAAGTCGGTCGTGACAAGTCAGGCCATGTATTCCTCACAGAGGCGTGCCGAATGAGCGAGGAATTAGGGTTGTTCAGCGAATACTCCCAGTATGCCGAACACAATTCTCCTTCTGTACCAGAAAGAAAATGGGACGTCGTACGAGCGGTCACAGCATGGGCACTATTCAACTTTCAACTGTAAGCCACAAATCTTGCATCAGACCCACTGTCAGATGTGACTGACACAAATCAGGAACATGTCATTCACGTATTCTTTTCCAGTCATAATACAGAGCGTTCCAGCAGTCGCCATGCCCTACCAACATAAGCCTGATGCTGAAGGTAAGTTGCGTGTGCAGCTCGACATTTGGGTAGCGCTTATGGTATACAGCACTATTTCGGTCAGAATGCGCTAAGCATATTATCATACTCGACTGCGTTGCTGCGATAAGGAGCTACATCGCAGCTGAGGACCACGCACGGCATCCCGAATTGATTGAAGCTTGCTACGCTCGTTTAACATCCTGGTGGCATACTAGGCCAGCCAGTCTTAATCCCGATCAAGATTGTTCAAAAGTAAACATACTTTGCGCGTACGTATACCGCCTCAATCTTTCGAGTTCATCTGTACTGACTGTATAGTATGATGTACCACGTAAACATCATCAACCTTTTTCAACCAGTCCTCGATCACGGCATTTCCTGTCACAACCATGATTCATATCTCGCCCGCGCGCGTTCTGTGACATCAACCTCATTACTTGAATTACGGCGGCTACTAGCGCTCCATGAACGGCGACACTGCTGGGGCACCGCGATCCTCATTGTTCTTCACCCCATCACTGTGGCAAGCCTGGGCAGCCTAGACGAGATTGCGCAAAAGTATCCCGATCCAAGGGGTGCGGGAAGGAGCGAGCCCTATCAAGGCGTACTGGTGTGCCTTCGCGCTCTCTGCGCTCTGTCAAGCTTCAGCTACTATGCACAACCGCTCCTCAGGCAGCTTACACAAAAGTGTCAAACAATTGGCCTACAACTACCGGACGATGTGCAAAGCGCACTTGACCACTACATGAGCGAAGAGTGGACCCGGAATGCAGCTAACTTAGTCAGTTCCCAGTACATCGTGGACACGCGGAAAGCGACCGTCGATGGGGAAGGCACAAGAATGGACTCGATCATCTCGGCATGGGGAGGCTTGAGTCTGGACGGGAGGGGCAAAGGCAAAGACAGGCTTGGCTAAAGCAAAACCAGGGAAAAAATTGGGTGCCTTGGAGCCTGGGTTCCTGATGATCTCGATTGCGTGGCCTCGACGCGGTGCCAACGTCCTCGCAAAACAAAATCCGGGAATAGTCGGCGAGACATGCAAGAAAACCCTTCCGCGGTTGGCCTCCCCACATCCCGAAGTCCCCCATTCTATTTAGCCACTTGTAGATCTCGAACGCACGACCTCGTCCAAACACGCATTTTCCACAACACGCCCAGCGCCAGGTTATCGGTCCGTTACGCGCAGCGGAAGCTGCACCTTGCACGCGGCTCCTTCGGGAGTCGTTTGGCCCGGTGCCCATACTCCCACCAACGCGGCCTTTCTCTCCGAAACCCGTGGGGGCTTGCAACTCGGACATGGCGCACCGAGTAAATTCGCGCTTGCTGATGAACGGGTGCGGCGCGCATTCCCCTTGGTGGATTGCGCAGTGGGTCCCGGCATTTGAATTAGTTCTGTCTACTGTATAGTACGCACGGAGTTGCGATTCATGCCGTGTCGGTGCCTTTTTTTCTCTACACGCTGTAAGGCTGTGCGGTGAGCTGGGCATCGTCGGTGAAATAGGTAAGTGTCGGGGTTTAGTGGCGTTAAAATGGCCTTTTTGTCGCATATGTCTAACGGTCTAGCACACTCTAGACCACACCTCGCCGTGTTCGCATACATGTAAGCGCGTGGAGTTGTTGTATGTAGACTAATTCAAGTGTGAGTCTACTTGCGTAGGCGGTCAAGTGGACGTTTTGTCTAGACTTGAGCTCCGGTGTCAATATACTTGAATTATTTCACATGCGAGTCGCGAGATGACTCCGACGTTGCAACGATTGATGTACTATTCCACCCATGTCAGATGCAACGGACACAGACGCGTGTTCTCAGTTACAAAGAAAGATAAGCAACCAGGGTTTACCAGCAGGCAGCCCATGCAATAATCTGAAGCCATAGGTACACCGAGCCTTCCCGCCGACATCGAAAGATAGTGACATTGTACATGGCGTCAGGCTATGGGATGTCCCTGTTCACTGACCACGTTCAAGTCCGCAGCATTGAATCATCCAGCAACAATGAAAGTCGCCATGGTAGCACATCATGGCATCAGTAACTCATCCCTTGCATCAATACATCTCACTCCCCTCTGCATCACCACCGTCCCACCCCCCTCATCCTCAAACCCAGACACATCCCTTGCTCACACGCACCAGCACCACACTGCCTCCCACATCCCCCACAGTTCTCCGTATCGCTCCCGAAATCCACACACATGAAATCCTCCCTCCGCCCACACAAATCCGGCGTCGGACTCGGACACGGACACTCCGTGACCGTCGTGGTAGTAAACGCTTCCTGCGTGAGAGTCCGCGTCGTCGTATCAAACACCGCCGGTACCTGCGGACACATGTCTTTAGCACAAGGATATAGTGATAGGGGAGAGATGAGGGGCTTACGGTGACAGTGACGAGCGATTGCACAGTAATAGTAACACTGTTCAGCGCCTCGAGCACGCTGGAGATAACGAACGCGGTCGTTACAGTCGATGTAGGTGTCGCGGACGTCAGGGACAGGCATTCACATGCGGCGGAGACGACGTCGCAGGCGAAATATACGAGGGCGGCGGGCGCGGTGGAACAGGATGGAGATGGGGGAGGTGAGGATATTGGTATTGGTGTTGGCGTGGGAGAGGGGGAAGAGAGAAGGTTGGAGGTGGGCATGGGCGTAGGCGTAGGTGTAGGTGTGTCTGGGGTTGGGGAGGCTGTGGTAATGCTTGATGACTCGGCACTAGTTGAAGATCCAGGGAGGCTCGATACCTCGCTGTTGGTGGATGTGGTGGGCGATGAAGCGACGCTGCTCAACGACGATGAGCTGCTGGTAGACGAAGCCACGCTCGACGACTGAACACTGCTGGAAGAAGATATCGCCGTGCTTTGCGACATATACTGCGTTGAAGAGCTGGCGTCACCTCTCCTAGACGACGGTGCAGGCTGATGCTTCGACGATGGCCTGTTCCAAGGATACTTTGACGATGGTTTAGGGTGATTCGCGGAGCTCGGTGGATATGTCCATTTGCTGCGCGACTTCGAAGGCTGTTCGTGACCACATCCATTCCCGTATTCTGCTGGTGTCGTTACTGGGTGATGTGCCGAAGTTTTCTTTGGATGGTGCCACAACACATCAAGTCCTCGTCGGCCTGCTGGTGCATTGCCACCCGGTGTCGGACATGCCAACGCAACCGATGTACTGCGACAATCAGCATGCCGTCTTCCCAGATAGAAGAGAAGTACTCACTCAGTATATGTCTGCGTCACAATAATGTCCTCGTCCGCTGTGATATAAGATTTACCAGCGTTCAATATAGTGTTAACAATCTCGATATCAGTGAGTGTGACCTCGCTGATCGTAGTTGTAAGAATCGCTGTTACGGTAGAGTAAACTGGATCGACTACAGTTCCAATACTGAGGATGGACGAGCAGTATCGTAGGCCTTCGTCCCCGATTCGTAGCAAGTTGGAGACATCGCTCAATGCTCCGCAGCCCGGTAGTGGAGACACAGTTGCTGTGCTAGCGAGGCCTGGTAGTATTAAGCTTACGATGTCCATTTTTTAAGGCTCAGCTGTGGTAAAAATGCGAAATACGAGGACGGTAACGACTGTCGTGACTGGCAGCCCGTTGCGAGTTTATACATTCTTTAGTTGGTGAAATTCCGCTGATCTTACCAGCGGTCATGACTCTTTCGCACATCTTGTATCAACTATAAGGCGCTACAAACCTCAAAGCTCTGGCTGTTCTTCTGTCGCTATCGAACATTTGGGGCGTGGTCCCCCATGTGGAAATTAAGGAAGCGGGAGCTTGTAGATCGATCGCTTGTTTTGTGCCTGAAAAGGCGTTAGATCGACAACACTTCACGATTTCGGTAAGCAGCTTGGCATCTTGACGTGTTTCAAAACTTTTCTCAGCTGCGCAGCTGCCAGAGCGGAGTGTTTGTCGTCAGTGGCTGATTGATTAGGACGTGGGCGTTGACGTTCCGGTGGCTTTCCTCCTGGCGATCCTCGTTTCTGGCTAG
The DNA here is from genome assembly GCA_022559985.1 of Parastagonospora avenae f. sp. tritici 18332-5. Classification (NCBI taxonomy): domain Eukaryota; kingdom Fungi; phylum Ascomycota; class Dothideomycetes; order Pleosporales; family Phaeosphaeriaceae; genus Parastagonospora; species Parastagonospora avenae. Next base: position 75,270 of record JAFJTR010000058.1, on the reverse strand, counting down.
CTGGTACTCCGATGTGCAGTGACGCACCTCAAAGACATCTCTGGTATTCAAAGCATGTTTTTGCTCACTCGACTAGATTGCATCGGTGATACACACAAGGAGTGAAGTTAACCGAGCACTATGCAGTTGGTGGTCAGGTTCGCTGCAAACTGTTGCGAGTCATCCTATCAAAGAGGCATTCTTGTATCGCTCGCAAGGCAAGTGGAGCCTGTGTACGCCACCAAATCGATGAAAATGCAGTCTCGCTATGTCGGTGATGGAGATACAAGAAGGCAAACACGGGTAGCTGTAGAAGAAGGCAGTTTTTAGTGCAGGTTGACTCCCTTGATCGGAACCCACCAAAACTGTGCATTGCTACCTTCGCTGCTGGAAGTTCTGCAAGTCGCCATGTGTCACCTACAGACATGGAAAGGAGGAATATGAGTGTCATTGTCGATATCCACCTGCATGCTGCTCGTAGCCGTTGATGAAGACAGTCATTCCAATCTGCGACGCTGTAGAATCAAGGTGCTCAAGCTGGATGCATCTCTAGTCCATAAAGCATCTATCGATCTCCCAGTTCAGATCTAGGCGAGCCCCAGACTCCAGCCGTAGATCTGTTGTCACGGCCGTTCTATTCAAACTGCGGATTTCGCTCTAGTATCTCCTTCTGCAACCGCTCTCTCAATTCCAGAGAATTTGTTCGTCGAGTTATAGTTGCTCCACTCAGCAACAAACGACCTGATACGAGTTCATGCTCTGCAACCACATCCCAATTCTTAGCATCCTCGAGACGGTAGATCTTTAATTTCGCCCCCGCCGTTCGCACCGCATTTGAGTCCTCAAATTGTAAGGTAGGTACTCGCACAGCGGAGCTGTGCGATATACCGAGACAACAATGTTTGACGAATCTCAGGATTCTACGCTGTACGCTTGATATCGTAGTGGCTTGGTCGGAGATGACGATACCGAGAACTTCGAGCGGGAGCTCGGCTAAGCGGACAATAGGCATATGGTCGATGGGTCCTTTCCTGTCGAAGACGGCGGCATCCAGTCCGACTACGACCTCGCGTACCGCTTCGAAGTCGCCATAGAGTGTCAAGTCGAGATGCAAAGCTCCAGAAGTGGCGGCTGCCGTCACCATGCTTTCCATCTTCTGGGTACACTCGTAGTGCATCTCGTCTTTTACTTGGCGGCACGACCAGTACAGGCCTTTGAACATGGACATTGGTACTGCGTTGTTCATGTTGATAGCATTGTAGACTTTTATTCGGAGCTCTGCGGGGAGGTCGAGAAAACGGAAAGTAGATTGGGCTTCCATGGCTGGTTGATTAGAAGTGGTCGCGCGTGAGTTGGGGAAAGCTTTATGAAAAGAGGCTGGATCGAATTGCAGCAAGCAAGGTAGGATCGATTGCGGCCAAGGCGCTAGTCGCCGCCGAACGTGAATGGATGAAAGATCGATGGTGAAAAGGAATCGAAGTGAGTGAGAGGTATCTAGGTATGCAATTGCTCCACATTTGTGCTCTTGTTACTCATAGTCATAGTGATCGGACAGGTACTGAAAGCCGTCAAGGACTACGAGAGATTTAATTGCATTTATGATAGTGTCAGATTGTATGATGAGATGGTAGTGATGTGATGTTGATCATGTTCATTGTTCTATCGTTCTGTCGTTCTGTCACGTATTCTGTTTCTCTTTGTGTGGTTACAGCCGAGCTTTGTGTCACCCGACTATCCCTAATAATTAGTAAGGACAGTAACGCGCGACAACTGCTATCTGACAGCAACTGGTCCTTTAGTACGCGACGTATCTGACAGATGTTTTTCTATCTAGGGTGGAAGCTACCGTGTAAATGGACGGGTGGTCGATGCCCCTTCTCCCATCCCATGTGACAGGTGCAGCTTCTAGTATACACCATATGCTATCTCTAGACTCGAAGCTTGTTATCTAGATTGCCTGTCCCAACAATCTCGCTACTATCCTCACTGGAGCTGCTCCGATGAAAAGCGATCTCTTGGTCGCTTCGCTCTTTTGCGAGCTCCCGCCCATGTAGTACCCGGGTCACAATCGCCGTAACGATGAGCGCAAAGCTCAAGAACGTGACAGTAATGAATCCCTTGCGATAGTGCGGCGCGTCCACCTGCTGCCAAACAATGAGTGGTAACCAGGCCTGCACGACATACGCCATCTCATTCATGGAGGCAATGACGATGGCACGTTCCTCATTATCGTGGGTACAAATCTCATGTGCCCAGCTGAGACGCATTAGCTTTGAAGGCAACAGAAAGTGTAGATTATACTTACGCCATGCATATGCCAGATAGACCACCTCCAAATCCAGAGAGAATATAGCATGCCCACTTCCATTGTTTCGGAATGTTCCAGATGGCTAGACTTGTGGAGCATAAGATGTTCATGCACCCACCAAAAATAAGTGGCGGCCATCTCGAGCCCTTGAGAATGCTGTCGCTCGTCCAAGCATACATCAGAGTAGTCACTACCTGCACAGCATTTGTTGCCGTCGGGTACGTGTTGATCTGGCCAACGGAGTACTTCGGGTTCTTGCTCGCCTTCAAATACTGCTGGAATACCGGCTGACTGCCTGAGCTGCCATTGTTGAAGAAGATATACAGCGGAACAAGCGCGTATATATGCCAGCTGGTGAAGATCTTGCGGAATTTGGCTTTGGTGTATGGCTGTCGTTTTTCTCGCCCCTCGAGTTGCATGCGCTTTTGAGCAAAAGCTAGTTCTTCCTTGGTCAAGTAAAAGGGCTTCGAAGTGTCTGGTAAATCGGGGAGGACGAGGAAGCCAAGTAGAGCGATGGGTAGCGAGATGACACCGTCGACGACAAAGAGCCATTGCCAACCTCTGAGGCCACCTTTACCGTTAAGCTTGTATGCACCTGCCATGAGGTACCCAGAGAACATAGTAGCAATGGCACTACTCGTATGGAAGATGCACGAGCGTTTGGCGAGTTCTTCTTTTCGATACCATGAGCCGATGATGTACTGGAAAAATTAATAAGATCCTTCTTGGCCGTCAGATCTAACGTTATCAATGCGAGCACTCACCTGCATGCCGGGATAAAATGTGCTTTCAGCTAAACCTAAAAAGAATTGTTGGTTTCTTACTCCCTAAGCTGTAGAGATGACATCGTACCAACGAGAAAGCGTATAGCATATATTGTCTCCGCATTATTTGCCTTTGCGAGGCAAAAGGTCAGGACAGCCCATGTCAACTTCAGATGTTAGTATTTCCCTCTCTCGTGACACGTAAAACCTTACCTCCATAGCCGGAATCCAGATCGAAGGTTTAACGCGAGTAAGAATAATGTTGCTTGGTATTTGACCAATGACATAGCCGACAGTCCAGCAGGTTTGCATGTAGTTCAACTCGTTACCGTATAGACCCAGATCTTCTTTCCTATAAAAGCATCAGTGTCCGATTAGTGTATTCATGGCGGCAACATACATTCCAGACACAAAAGCGCTGTTGATGTTGGACTGGTCGAGGTACTTGATGAAGTAGCCTGATTGTATTAGTATAGGGTGAGACTACTTGGCTACGAGCGGATCATACCGAGGGAAGCAAACGTAAGCAACGCGGCATCAAGCTTAAACATGAACCAGCGTTCTTCCTTGGGCTTGTCCAGCGTGTCCCAGAGATAGAAATACCATTTCTTGGGCCTTTGTTTCAATTCGTCATTGGTTTGGATGATAGTCGTAGCCGCGACATTGCTCGAGACATCTACGGTGCGACCCATGATGTGCGAGAAGAAGTAGAATCGAAGATGTGAGTGCTGTGTCTAAGGTTGGCAAAGCATTTGACTCTTAAGATCTTGCACGCCAGGGCTTGACATGTCGCTTGCATTGTGCTAGTACTGGTACATTCGCCGCGTATGAAGCGCTGTCAAACCCCAGGGTATTGCCGCGCCTTGGAATTGACGCGATGATGAATACTGGGGATGGTATGGCGTGACGGTGTGGGGTAGCGACTAAATCTAGTTAGACGCGGCTCGTCTGGTTGATCTGTAGCACGATGATCTAGGTGTTGTGGTACTGAAGATCCTCGAGACGGGGTAGGTAACATGGATGCAGCAGTCGTAATTGAACGTGCATATGGCGTGCCTGCGTGCGGAGATAAGAACCCATCAAGAATTCCCGAACCATGCGCTAGTGTTTGGTTCGACTCAGAATGATGGAATTGTCGAAAATACTAACTCTATTCAAGGAGCGACTTGGTTGAACAAAATACATGCGGGAGAGTCGTGTTGATGCAAGACAAATTCGTCAAATTTTGAAGATAGCCAAACTACTGACATGTGATCTGGGAACTCCTCTCATGGCTTTCAGTACCAAGGAGAGACTTCATCCTTTGTACTTGCGCTTCTCTAGCAGTGTGCCATTGCTCTGTGTGACCCAGAAGCTTTTGCCGACCTGATTCTTCCAGATCATGATTCACCCAAGCCAGAAGCTCGTTTACATACTCTGCTTCTCTATCGCGCAAGCTATGAAACGCCTTGCCATGCCCTTTGACCCCCAGTCGATGATGATACTCGGCCCGCATGGCCTTTTCGCTGGGAAGCCTCGCTTGTCCGGAGAACACCTTCGCCACCGTCATGGCTTGAAATTCGAACAAGGTGAATGTAGCGGTAAAGAAGGGTACTCCGACGAAAGCGAGAGACGGGTCACTGATGTAGAAAATGTCTTTGTGCAGGTTGTGGAATTGCGTGCCATCAGTAACAAGGACATGTTCGTCCGCCGACTCGGCTGGGGTTGTATCCGAGTGTAATTGTGGCAAGAATGGAAGCGTGAGATGATAGCCCGTGCAAAGAATGACATGGTGGATGTCGCAAAGCTTCTGGCCTGACTTCAAAGTCACGGTAGCTGGTATCGCTTCGGAGGCGGTCAAGGGGCTGTGTCCTTCCCCTGTCGGTGCATCGTAGGATACGACCTCATCAACGCGATATCCATTGTGGGGTAGTAGGCCGGCAGGCAAGTCGAATGCACCATGTCGCTGACTCTGATAAATCCTGCTCGCGAATGGGCCGAGCTCGCGTGCTATGTCTGTTGACGAGACACTTCCACCGACGAGGAGAAAGTTCTTTTGAATCTTTTAGCATTGAATAATCTGTAAGTACGACTTCAAAAACATACCTTGCCTTGGTATTCTGTGGGACTGCGATAGCTCTTCGAGTGTTGCACTCTTTCTGGCCAGTGTAGTTTCCAGTCTGCTAGACCTGAGGTGTTAGGTACTTTTGGCGCATGGTAATGACCACTAGCCACTACCACGGCGTCGAAACTCTACTGAAGTGTAAGAATTTGAGCCATTCGTTACTGAGTGGATCACTGCGCTTACAATTGTGTCCGATGTTTGTGTAGTCACTCCGCTATCATCGACATTTAATGTCGTTGTACCAACAGTCCACAAATCGCCGGACTTTGAAACCTTGTGTACTTCCGTGTTGTAAAGCGTTGATTCATGTACCCCAGCTACGATAGCTGTAGTCTGAATGTAATCTTTTAAGACATCGTGCGAGACAAAATCCCCAGTACCAGCCGGGAAGCGATTCAATGTGGTTTCCAGTAAGCGCGTGCTCACGTTGTTCTTCAGGCCAACGTAACAAGGACTGTATGGGCGTGTATCAGTAGTGGATCTTCCGAAACCGTAATTGAAGCTCCTACCCTGGTGGTGCATGTTTGAGTCTTTCTGCATCTGTTGTTCCACTCTCGATATAAGAACTACCGGTTTGTGAGACAGGCACTGGAGTGTACACCGGTTCCAGGGGCTTCCGTTCATCGTATAACCTAGTATGAAATTCAGCAATCGACATTCTTGACAACCAACTAAGTGACTTACCATATACCGCCTGCAGCATTAGATCTCTCAAAGACAGTCACTTCGATGCCTTCCTTCTTGAGATGTGCAGCAGTGGCGATGCCGCTGATACCTGCCCCAATGACAGCAACACGTTTGCCCGAGCTTGCCATCCTAACATGAAGCTTCAGTCACTGGCGTGCTGCTGAGTTGAGGTATGAGCGGCAGAACCCAGGTGGTACTACGCGGGCATAAGCCGGTGTAAGCCACGTGACGAGTATCGCGTCGTACATCCAGTCCAAGGTTACTCCATGAAAATGCTCGTGCTCCGACCGAGTATGCAAGATTTGAGTTTGTAAGCAAGCGTCACCCTTCCCACGCGTTCGTGCAGAGTTACGGTGCACTACTGGCGCCATAGTGGATGTTGATGGCACCATGGCCACCTTCTGAGGCGTCTAGGATGGTACGATTGTTCCGGAATGCCCAAGTCAGACGCCTTACCCTGGGTATCGAGTGCGGTGATGCTATGGTGGGGACTAACAATAACACAAATGGTTGCTCGTGTGATAAGTTCCGAGACGTTCACTGGATGTACGCTATTTTCCTGGCCGATGTCGTGATCGACCCCGCAACACCAACGCTGCAACCTGCACGCGATGCACTGACTTGGCCTGAATGACAGCTGCTATTGCATTAGTGAGCATGTCGATGACTAGTGAGCGTATGCGAGCCCGCGGATATAAGAAGAGTAGCAGATGGGGCTTGAGGTCAAGACTCAACGACCTCAACAACTGTCACAATGGCACCAATCGCAATCCCCATCCATGAAAGCATTCAAGAGAAAGACACTGTCCAGCCGATTAAGGACACACTGGGCCTTCCCGAACCAGCTAGGAAGAGATTAGAGAAAGCGGGCATTGACCTATCCAATGGCTATCCGTACAGGCCAGCGTGAGTGAGCTTGCGAACGAACGAAAGATGGAGATAGCTGAGCAGCCAAGTAAACCGTTGTATCTCCAAGATGTGTACAAAATCCGGGACTACGATCGCGAATTTGTCGATCCGGGCACGCGTGCAGATCCAGAAAAGAAGGCCCTCTTTGGCGCCGCGAAGGAAGTCATCCATTTGACCGCACATATCGGAACAGAGATTGTAGGATTACAATTGAAGGATCTGACGGCTCAGCAAAAAGACGAGCTTGGCCTGTTGATTGCTGAGCGAAGTGTTGTGTTCTTCCGAGACCAGGACATTTCACCTCAGCAGCAAAAGGCGCTGGGTGAATGGTACGGGGAGATCGAAGTCCATGTAAGTCTGCCAATCACGAGGTTGAAGTCGTAGCCTAACACCGAGAAGCCCCAAGTACCATCCGTGCCCGGTGTTGTTGGTACGACTGTCATATGGCCTGCGCTGCAGGCGACTGAGAGAGCTGCAAGCTTCCGACAGACCGGTGGCGCATCGCGTTGGCACACCGACCTGGTGCATGAGAGGCAACCGGCTGGTGTGACTCATCTGCACAATGATACGATCCCAAAGATTGGTGGCGATACGCTCTGGGCTTCAGGTTATGCAGCCTACGAGAAGCTCTCGCCTGGCTTCCGCAAGATCATCGATGGAAGAGAAGCTGTCTATATTTCTGCCCATCCCTACCTGGATCGCGAGAATCCTAATGCAGGACCAAAGTACGTCGAACGGGTGCATCCACTCGTTCGCGTCCACCCCGCGACTGGCTGGAAAGCTCTCTGGGTCAACCGTGCGATGACTGATCGTATCGTGGGTCTTGACAGGGCCGAAAGCGATGTTATCCTGAACTATTTATATGACGTTTACGAAAATAATGTAGACATTCAAGTCCGCTTCAAATGGACTCCTGGAACGTCGGCACTCTGGGACAACAGGATCACCATCCACAACGCGAGCTGGGACTACGAAGGGAACGAGCCGAGACACGGTACGAGGGTAACGGCGTTGGCAGAGAAGCCGTTCTTCAAGGCTGATGCACCGACGCGCAGGCAAGCGCTCGGTCTCGCTGGTCCTGAGGATGTTTGATGAATCACGTGACCCGACGCGGAACCGCATTGCCTGAGCTGAAGCTAGTTACTAAGCATTTATCCATCTTTTCCTCATGTCTCCAAGTTCGATCTTCTTTCCTCATTTCACCTTTGCCTAGCTATCTCCGTAATGTTGCCTAAGACCTATCTCCATGCTTCCGCCTCCGGATTTGAGATCCTTCATGTCGATACCATTGAGCTAACTATCTAGATAGTCCAATCATAAAGTAGTGTTCGACTTTCGGCCGAGCTCCACGTGGCTCTGTATGTCAGTCTTGGCTTCGCCCTGCGAAGGATCACTACAAGAATAAGCTCGGTAGAATGCTACGGCCGTACGGTGATTGTTGCCTGCATGTGAATGAGATTACAAGAGTAATAGATCTGGCGCATTGCACGTTGTGAATCGAACAGCGACTCGAGTGTAACGAATCAACGTTCGCGGAGATCAACTAAGCAATTCACACTAACCACATATCGGTACCTTCTAGGTCCGTAGATCTTCACAAATCACATATCAGAAGCTGCCGAGGTCACGTCTTTCCATCTTTCTATCGCCAACATCATAGAAAATTGATACGTTCGAAAATGGCATCCCCAAAATTTGTCGTCCACCATCTCCAAATCGGCCAAGGCGAGCGCATTCCCTGGCTGCTCGAAGAACTCGGCCTTCCCTACAAGCTAGAACTCTACAAGCGCTCTCCTCTACTCTCTCCACCGGAGCTCCAAGCCAAATACCCCATCGGCGCGGCCCCGCTTCTCGAGGACTTCACAGACCCCAGCAACCCCATCATTCTCGCAGAGTCGGGAGCGATATGTGAATACATCATCCACAAGTACGCTAACGGTCGCCTTGCTCTTCCACCCACCCACAAGAACTTCTCCGACTATTTGTACTGGTTCCATTTCTGCAATGCTACGCTCATGTCGCACGTCTTCCGGCGTGGACTGACGCGCGGCTGCGTTGGCGAAGACGACCCCAGATACAAGGGGAACGATGCGCGCGTGGTCACCGACTTAAAGCATCTTGACAACCGCCTCCTGGCCACGAATGCCTGGCTTGCGGGCGAAGAATTTACCGCCGCAGATGTAATGACAGGATTCTGCCTTACGACCATGCGCAAATTTGAACCCATTGACCTTACTGAGTACAAGGGCATTTTGGGATGGCTGAAGCGCGTTGGCGAGAGAGATGCGTACAGGCGTGCGATGAAGAAGGGCGATCCGGATCTTGATGTTGATGCGGGGTTGTCTGCAAAGGGTCCGGAGGTCATTCAAATGTTTGTCAATGCTATGGCGCTGAAGAAATAGGCGCTGATCAGCTTAGGGGGAGAAAGAAGGGCGCGCGCAAGCAGAAGTTGTGATGCGTGGTTGTAAAGAGATAAATAAACGAAGCTCACCTCGCTCAATATCAGAAGATGAACTCCTCAATCGACTCAGGCGCTTATGTCATGCAGGAACGAGAATCGTGTGAAGGAGGAATTGAGGCAGTGCAGTAATGCGCTTGAAAAAGAAATGATGAGTGTGCTTCAAGAGCTTCGGACGGAGTTAATGAATGAGCAGAGTAAATTGATTGAGACACACTAAGGTAATGACCATTTTCACGAGAGCTTCCACGCCATTAGTTCCAGTAAGACACCCCAAGCTCTTCACCCAGCTTCACTTGATCACCGTCGACGATTATCTTCTTAACAACAACGCCAATGGCGTCCCACTTGCTGTCCGTGTTGTTTACCTCAAGCGCAGAATCTCGCCTCTTGCTCGACTTGCCCTCCCAACCAAGTTCACGTACAACCTCATAGTTGCCATTGCCGACATCGACCAGGCGCGCACGCTTGTAGCTTGCGTTGGCAAGTTGGCGATTGGCGACCACGAAGCCAGCCTCATCCTGTTCCTTGATCCATTTCCTGGCTGCCCCGTCCGCCCACACCTTTTGAATAGCAGCTTCTGCGTCCTTGAGCAACCTCACATGTTGCTGCTCTGCCTCAATTGTGGCAGCCTCGGTGCCTTTGTCAAGTGGCCTCTGTAGGAGATGTGTGCCGCCGAAGCTCTCCACAAAGCGGCCGTCCTCGGTGTTGTAGAAGATGACGTCTTTGTACCACATGGTGCCGATGTCATCGTAGTCGCGGTCTTCGAGGGCCGTGGGGTTGTACTTTGAGCTTTTAGACACGAGCTGTCCGCAGGGAAGATCAGCAGCCGGGAGGGGTTGGGGTAGGAGCGCCAGCTCGGGGATGATTGAGGGCGAAAGTGGCTCGGACAGGTAACTCGGGCGGCGGGAGTACTTTGCAGCCATGTTTGAAGCTGTAGCTGGTGTAGTAGTATTGCTTTATGAGTAAGTGAGTCTCAATTGAGTGCGATATGAGGATATGGAAGCTGTTCGAAGCTGTAGAGTGCCCTCGTGCGTGAGGGGTTAGCAAGCTTTATACGATGTCGTCTCATTGGAACGATTCTCGTTCCACCCGTTGTCTGGTAGGCCCGACCCCGCTCGCGATGGCGAGGGCATGCGCAGGTCATGTGCCTGTACCTGAAATGGCAACAATGAGGCCACCGTGCTTATGGTCCGACGCGGCCATGCTGCAGAATGGGTGGTGTGAGCGATCAGGTGGATGTGAGGTTGGAGAGACATCGCGTGTATGCCTTGTGGGTCCGATAACGACCCGGACCGGACTAGGTATTTTCCGATCTCTTCCGAGCGTCCTCGATGCCTTCTTCAAAATACTGCATCTTTTTCACCACAACCACTCATCTCAAGCTGCACTCAGCATGTCTCGGCGCGTGCATCGAAAATAGTCAAGAGATGCCCTAAGCCATATGCCAGCACTCTTCGGTAGAGCAATTGCTCGAACGTCACCTCGATCAACGGCCAAGAATGTTAAGCAAGAATTGTAGATTAGTGGACTCATCTTGAACTGAGACATATCTATGCTTCTACGGCGAACAGAATGCTCGCCTTCAATTAGTACATGATGTGTGTCGTGCGCGTTCCTCCATCCGTACGCCACACTCTCGATTTGAAGACTACATCTTGCTTCGGTAGCAAGGATCTTCACACTATGAGTTTCAGCTCTACGTTGCTTTTTCGCACACCACCGAGGTACATCTTTTACTCTGATTATAAACGCTCAACTTCAAGACAAAACAAGCAACACATCTTGTTCAGCTTGCCTAGCCGATGGCGTAGATGCAGTACATCTGGGCTCGGTGCAATTGAAGCCCACTAATCATTATCCACTACACTCGGCAACTGGGGCAAACACGTCTCCTATACGCTGTTACTCATTTCTGCGGCAGAAGATGTCCTGAGACGTGACCTATGGCATGTGTGCGGCGAAGAGATGGGTATGAGACATGAACCCGACTCGTCTAGTATCCACATGGGCGGTAACTTCCTTCCGTGAGGTGTTGATTCTAGACTTCGAGCTGCACTCTTAATCGAGAATAATGGTCTTGTCGCTGCCAGACCGAAACTGTGCTTGCCGACTCAGCCATGCCGACTCAGCCATGGCGCAAAAGCTGGACGTATATTCGCGGGAAGAGAGCAAGACTGCACAATTGATAGCATCAATGTGTCTTGCAACCTTGAGAAACTATATGGCGCTCGCTAGTGCAAGCTTTCAAGCTGATGTGTCCCAGTATCGTCACCTCGTCTGCCTGAATAGCACGTCAGCCTTCTCTGTATTAAGCATGGACTCGTCAATCATGCCTACTGCGGCCGAACAGCTAGGCTCAGGCTACCCGCCCACCGAGCTGACCTGAGTTCTATCACATCAATCACATCACGATATGCATGCATTTGGACATGCAAATTAAAGTATTTGTTGAATTGATCAAGGATGGCGCGAGCTCGGAAGGTTTGCTGCTGCGTCATCTGGATCAGGGGACGGAGATCAGCTCCGCAGCGTCAGGATGCGCACCATAAAAGCAGATGAGCTTCTCCCATCTTGCTCAAACTCATCACCAATATCAATCAACTCTCTGCAGTCTTGCAATCTTCCGACACGATGAAGTTTCTGTCAGCTCTGGCACTCCTTGTGCTCGCTCCTCTGGCTGTGGCCGACACTACCAAGAGTCTGTCCAAGTGCTACACTGGACTCGGCAAGTCCTCAACAGCGAAGGTTGGACCCAATTTATACGCCCTATCCTTCAACTCAAGGTGGTTCAGACGAAGATTGTCACGCCGTCAACAACCATTACGCCAAAGGCTTTCACCCTCAAAACCACTCTAGTGTCTCTTCAGACTACTACCACCTCTCTTCCTCGGATCACGGACACCTTCACCAGCACTATGCTGGAGGTGACCACGCAGATATCTACCCTCATCCTCCCTACGGGTAAGCTACTCTCATTTTGAACAAGGAGCCGCTGGCTAATCGATGCAGTCACCTCAAAGATTGACGTTGCTGTGACCTCAACTGTCATCTCAACCTCGACCGTGGTCACTGCAAGCGGCTTCGTCCCTCTGCGATCCCAGTTCCCCAACGCCAGACGTGGCGTTTCTGAAGAACGCACCGGTCGTCTCAATCTCCGAGCAGCCGAGAAGTCTCTCAGATACACCGCTTGAGTAGTGCTTGGACATGTTCGGATGTTTAATGTTTAATACTTTGGGGTAGAAAAGGGTAGTAAAAAAAAATTGTGCTTCTCAACTCGATCTGCGTGTGACTTGACCAAGAAATACCGAGCAAGGATTTACTGTTTGCGAATTTCCCCGTGGCACTTACCTTGTCCTTGTGTCCGGACAGCAAGCAAACAAAAGACAGGGTATAAATGTGTATGCAAGTCTCCGAGATTTCGAAATAGTTCACTACACTTCATTATTGCCAGAAGCTCTCGTGGAAAGGCTCGTGCGACATCGCACATACAACACCTCAAGAGTCTTCAAACCTCGTTCGTCGCCCTTGACCTCACCGACGCGCAAAAGGACAAAGAAAGCGGACAGGAAGCTTGGCCGTGCATTTTGGGAAAAGGTGCTTGCAGGTCATCGTGGGTATGAGGCAGGCAGAAAAAACCGCAGCAAAAATAACGACAAACCGGTTGATGATGATGAACGCCAGCAGCCGCTGGCCTTCTGCTTTTTGGATTTGCCCGCTAAGATACGCAATGCTGTCTACATGATCTATCTTGAAGGTGCAAAAGATATCGAGACTGGTAATGACATCCGTCGGAAACGCCGCGAAAAGATCAGGCTCCTCCCTCCCTCCCAACTCCGTACGCAAGGGAAGAGGAGAGATTGCGAACAAACCTTCAACGACGTCTCTCTCATTCTGGAGGAAAGCGAGGAAGATGACATAATGAATACTGTGGAAGAGACGTTAAGGGACTATGTGGCAGCATACAAGAATTTTCGCACACAATATTGCAACCACGATGTCCATCGGGTTGAAAATGTTGTGAACATCAACGACCGCGGTAACCTATGTGGGGATCTGCCCTTTCTTGCCCTCACCTGCCGTCAGGTCCTTACGGAGATGAGGGGCTGGTGTTTCTCGAGAGTCTCCACATTTCCCCAACTTTAACCCGTGGAGAAGGTCGAAGAATCGACGCGAAAAGCTTTGACTAAGCTAAACTACACAGTGAATGTGAAGAACTTCGACTACTTTCCACTACTAAGATTTCTTCAGATGCTGCATCGACTGAAGATCAAAGTTCAAGACAAGCAGGTAAGCATCACACTACTTGACTACACTGGACAGCCGGCGACTTGCGACTCAAAGAACGAAAAGGTGTATCGACTGGTCGAACAGCACTTTCTGAGTGACCTACCGCTGTGGGTTTGCTTGACAGGACTCCGTGAGGAGGAAATAGAAGGCATACCTGTCTAAACGCGCGTTCTGGAAACGACTTTATGCCGTGCGTCAAATTGTCGCCTTTTACCATCTCGATCGAGCCAAATGGCTTCACACCTCCATCCAATACCTCAATCAGAAGGAGTTCGTCGAGTTTGCGGGGGAAGCAGAAGAGACACGAATATGGACGAAAGACGATCCAGAAGAAGAGATTTTCGAAGCCATCATTGATTCCTTGGGCAGATCTATGGAATATGCATGCGGATATCATGGCAGCTGGGATCATGTAGAAGATGAGTCGGACGACTACGACTATGGGCGAGTTTATTATGGTAGACTACGTTGGAAAGAGGGGTACTTCCGTTATGAAGCGGATCCGAAGAAGACGACTGCGCACGAGATGGAGCATGCTTTCGTTCATCTGGCAAACCAGTACTACGCACGCATCAGCGGGTTGCTCAAAGCTGAGCTTGGAGACGAGATGGGAAAGTGGGATGACTCGGAGGACGAGAAGGTTGTTCCATTCAACATTCTGCTGTGATGCACAGCTTGTAGGCAAAAGAAAGGACGGCACAATATGAACTCGACGTTGCTTCAGTGACTCATGTTATGGCTCCAGGAAGTCGTCACACTTCTATTGCAAATACATTAGATCACACTTCATCATTTAATTCATGTCATCTCGAAAAGTGTCGCATTGCCCGTTTAGCTTGCTTGATCAACAAGTGCTTAGGGGGGAACTAGAAGATCCTACCGCTTGTTTCTATTGAGACCTTGTTGCACTCGTCTATTTATTGAGCGCAAGACACTGAATAACCCGTGCTGCTTAATCGCGTAATCTCTGATTGCTAGAGGCAAATACTGAGCAAGGCTCGTGGCTGCGCTCGTGTCCACGTAGCAAGCTAACACAGATGAATAGACATATAGGAGCCCCTGGAACTTGAAGATAGCTGGGAAGGCACCACATAAATGAAGGAACCAACTGACACAACGCACCCAAACACTTCACGCTCCCTGGCAGAGTCGCACATGCAACACCTGAAGATGCTTCAAACGTCATTCGTTCCACTACCTCTTACTGACAAGCAAAAAACGTGGTAAACATGAACGAAAGCTGGGACGAGAGTTGTGGGAAGAAGTTCTAGAGGAGTATCGTGGTGCCTCAGGCTCTCCGGAGATCGAAGAAGAGCGCCAACAGTGCCAGCCCTTCCGCTTTTTGGATCTACCCGCTGAATTGCGCAACATCATATACCTGTATTACCTCAAAGACACTCAGATTATCGAGAACAAGAATGACATGCAGGAGGCGCGCCAACGCGGGATAGCGGATGGTATGGGACGAGCGGACAGGTTTTCGCTGAAGTGGCTACCTACCATGTATCAAAGAACGCGTTATCAATCGAAAGAGGAAGAGGTCCAGAACAATATCAAGAAGCTCATGCCTGATCATGAGGAGTTTGCCGAAACGGCATACAATGCTTGCAACAGCTACATGCCCAGGTGGCGGCGCATAACGTAGAAATGAAAAAGCTCTGCGAACACGAAAAACATAGCCACCCGAACGTCATACGCATCAACAAACCAGGAAACATCTGCGACGATTTGCCTTTTCTAGCACAGACCTGCCACAAGATCCTCGGCGAGATGTGGATATCGTGCTTCTCGAAACTGGAGTCCATTGGCCCCGAGATAAAAAAGGCAGAGAAAGCGCAAGTATTGGCGAAGATCGAATACGAGGCCAAGGTGAAGAACTTCGACTACTTCCCGCTTTTTCGCTTCTTCCAGATGCTGCACCGCAAGGAAAGGGGCGTCGACGTCAAGGGGCACATGGTCCGCGTTCTGCTGGTTGACGACTCCGCGGAGGAAGCCACATGGAACACAAAGTTTTCCAAGGTCGAGCGTCTGCTAGAGATGCACTGGCTTGATAATCTACCACTCTGGGGCTGTTTGACTGGTCTCAAGAAAGTGGATGGACTTAAAGCCATTTTTCAAGGAAGAAGAGCCAACTTATCGGCCGGCAGAATCGGCAGTAGAAGAGGCAGATGCAAAAACTATATAGTGAGAGTGTTTTCGTTCGCGGAAGAGGGTTGCCGCTTTATACCACATCAGCCGTCCAGTCTGGCACGACATGTCAATCAAGTATCTGAAGTGCTGGGACAATTTCGTGGATGATGACACTGTTCAGAAGACACCCTGGGCAGACACAACACTCGACGAGATGATCGTGGAGGCGATCGCTTGCTTCTTGAGTGACGCCATCAAAATTCGTTGCGGTAACTTCGGTAGTTGGGCCTACAACGTCGGCCCAAATCCTGAATATTTCCACATTGCGGAGTCGTACAAGACATTCATATTGGATCATGGAAACGTCCATTTGACGGGTCGATACTGCTTGAAGGTCGAGGAGGCTATCGAGAAAGAGCTCGGAGCTCGCTTTGAGGAGTAGGAGAAGATGGAAGATGAGAAATTCATCCCGCTCGAGATTCTGTTGTGATGTACAGTTCATGCAATAGGAAACTAATGGCAAGCAGTTGGACCTGTGTAAGAAGGCGAAGACTGAGGAGGTCGACGGTTCCTGTAGTACTTGTGAATATTTAGGTAGTGCTTGGGACAATACGCGGTGCTGTTGGCGCAGATTTACGTATTTCAATTTCATATATAGATAACTTATTGGCCAATCTCTTGTTTCAATCTTCGTTGTCATATGAAAAACTGTTCTTTCCTAACGCAATCAAACGTCTACCATCCAAACCCATCCTCCCATATTCCGCCATATCAACTCCAGCCTCCCTAAACTACAGACCCTGTCGGCGCAAATCCATCCACCGTATCATACCCCTATTCGTACTCTCCATAGCAATACATCTCCTCAATCTCCACCAGACCCTTATACAGTGCCTTGACCTTCAACCGCCCACCCTTGATGTACAACGCCCACCCCGCGCCTTTTGGCCTCCCCAAACCCTCCTTGAAGTCCGTAACCAGGCTCAAACCAACACCATTCAGGCACACCCAGCGACGCAGGCTGTAAAGGTTGCACACCCATCTGGCCGGGATGTAATCCTCCCTCTCATCTCCCGGATGCGGCCCGCGCGACCACTCGCGGTGAACACTCCACGTGACCAAAAGTTTGAGGAACTCTCGAATAAAGTCCACTGTCTCATGTACCGTGTACTGAATCTCGAACCGA
Source organism: Parastagonospora avenae f. sp. tritici 18332-5 (assembly GCA_022559985.1). Lineage (NCBI taxonomy): Eukaryota > Fungi > Ascomycota > Dothideomycetes > Pleosporales > Phaeosphaeriaceae > Parastagonospora > Parastagonospora avenae. Next base: position 58,455 of record JAFJTR010000058.1, on the reverse strand, counting down.
TCGGTATGTGTCGGGTACTTGAAGAGCGGGAGAAGCGGGAGATCAGGATCGTACATGATTGCGCTATCATGGAAGAAGAATTTGCGCAACTCGCAGTGTTTGTCTATGAAGTATTCGCCTGGTTGGGGTCCGGGCGGATTGAGGCTGCTCAGTGAGACTTTGGACCAGGGCATGGCGAGGACGGGGGTGAGGGTCGCCCTGAGTTCGTCGAGGACATCGATTTCCCTCTGTCGCTGAAGTTCAAACTGTGTGCATGGTATGCGGATTTGGAGTTCACGCCGCTTATGGCTGCCGTCTTTGATCTCGAGGACTTTCAAGTCTATGGCTAAGGCCCCAGGTTCTAGTTTCTTCCAGTTGTACTTGGCCTGTAGCAGAGTCCGGATCTTCGCAATAAAATCGACCTCCATTTCGTGGTGAATCTGGCGATAGGTTATGAATAACCCCGAGATGTCTGTGAGATGGCCATCGGCCAAGCAGTTCTCGACGAGAGACTTGTATACCTCGACTCTCGACTCGGCTGGAAGGACATAGATACTAGGGGTTTGATTGGCGTCCATATTGGTTTTGCGTGGAGTTGGAATTTAGTCTGTGAGCTGACTGTGGTCTGACGTGGTCGTGGGGTTGGTATTGAGCCGTAACAGTTGAGACAATCGTTGAGGGTTCGATCGGGCTTTGGCAGATGAGAGGAAAGGTGTCGCAGGCTCTAATCTCATCTCGGGGCTGCACTAGCGCAACGAAGGTGTTGGTAGGAGCGTCGGGGAAGAGTAGCGCCTAGACTTGACGGTGCGTGAAATGATTCACTCATACTTCTGTAGCACTTAGCAGATATAATATTGAAGCTTGAAGATAGATAGATCTGAGTGAATTGAGTCGAGATCCGTCCCCAGTAAATAGCTACCTAGTCGTAGTCTTAATGCTGTTTGCTACATCGTAGGCGAAGGAGCAATGATTATGCTAGATCAATCCTAAACACATCAGATAGTATAGTCAGGAAACTAATTGCCAAGTTGTATCCTACCGATTGTAATTCAAGAAGTGCATAACAAGCGAACATTGGGAATAGATCGGGTTTCGTTGTGTAGAACTTGCATTTACTTTAGGAATCTGAGTCTGCGAGATTCTTGTTCGCTGCTCTTTTTTGCTCCTATTTTGGTTTCTGGTGCGCTTCTCAACCCACCAAACATCCAACGTTCACATTCTGCCATCAGCCTTGCCTTCTCTTGGACTACGTTCTCTGAATATTCCGGACTACTTTCGCCACTCTCGCTCATACTCGCGAAAGTACCGTCTGTAGGTGATCATACGTCCCAATTTAAAGGTCAATAGTCCACTCGATGTCGAAATTGTCGAAATCAAAACAATCGTGGAAAGACTCTTCCTCCAGATCACTGAACAGTCTGTTGACTCTGCAGAAAGATTCATACTTTTTCGTCTCCCACAAGGCTCCTACCGCTGCGCTCTTACCCTGCTTGAAGTCTAGGGTGAAGCGTCACCCCTGATTGCTTCTCGCACAAGGCCTCGAGATCCAACCGCAGACCACCATTCGTGGGACCTTAAGCTGTCGGAACCGCCATCTAAGGTCACAGGAAGCTGGCCATAGTTCTCCGAAAATGTTACGCGACACCGGAGCTCGGTGATGCCCATAGTCCAATACCAGTCGATCGGTACCTCCAAGGGGCTGAGATGCCTTGACAGTGTGGAAGATGTGGTCGAAGAGTTGATAGAAAAGCTGAACCTCATACTCTACGAACGACAGCTCCAGCGGTGGTTCACTAACGAAGCTCAGTGAGGATGGACCATGGGGAAGCGAAGACTGGGCCGACCGCCCGGGCGATGGTTGTATCTCTTGACCGAAATTGTTGCATCCATTAGGGATGGAGCGTAGCGCAGACTTCCCTATAGGAAGGCTAATAGCCAGCGCGATTTTTCCTGTCTTGACATTGAGGCTGTGATTCAACTTGAAGCTGATAATGCCGTCCTTGAAGCTAGTCGACTCCCACTCGTATTTGGCTGTCAACAGCGGTCGTACTCTGGCCATGATCTCTGCCTCTAACTCTTGCTGAACTTCCCGACAGCAAAGGTAGAGCCCGGCAACATCGGAAACCTCGCCGTTGGATAGGCAGTCCTCGAACAGGTACCGATAGACATCCAGACGGAGCTCAGTCGGCATGGCGAGCAAGGCGGGTCAAGCTCGGTATAGAACGGCGGGTTAGCGGCACCGGATCGCTCATTGTGTCCAGAATGCTGGGCTTGGTGATAACAGGTAGCACAGGTCGGTCTCAGTCGAGTATAGACGGCGGTATTGAAGGCCGCTCTGAGGGAGAGCTATGCTGTAGCGAAGCTTCCGTTGACAAGAGCTTGTACGAGTGCTGTATAAGCTGTGCACGTTCACTGGATCCGTAATTGACGTCGAGGTTGGTGTTGCAAGGTAGGTGGGGGTAAAGATCGCCGGGTACAACAGCTAGAATATAGCAAAAGCCACGTCGACTGGAGCGCGTACGAGTGTTCGACCGGCTGTGGACGTGCGCTGAAGCCGCTGTCGGCGTTGGGAATGGTGTCGTATTTAGTGCAGTCATCAATAGTGAGCACGCTCAAAGGTCGCCACGAAAGCGCGGATGCGTAATCGTCGTCGAAATCGCCGTGTAGACAGGTGGGAAGAGAAGACGCGGTCCAAGCAACGTTATCAACTTCCTCACTAGCGCCGATCTTGTCAAACGCGCAGTCGCCAGAGATCCCGTCACGTGCCTGCTCTTTCCCCCAACCTTGGAAGCTTCCACCTGACGCAACAACAAACACATTTTCTTCATCACACCGCAAAACCCACGGCTGACATAAGAACTTCTGAAATTCGCGTGGGATATCTGTCTATATCTACAAGTCCTTCCCGACCTGATCCATCTCGTCAAAATAAAAGAAACGAAGATGTTCCAACTATATACTCCACCCAAGTCATATCAAATCTCCCTCCGGCAAAACGCCTCATGTTGGTAAAAGCACCCTATTCCAGACTGACTATACGTCTGTTAACTTGAGAAGAAAAATGAAAAAGATATGCCAGATATGATCAAGTCATCAATGCAAACGCTAATGCTGTGCGCGCCGCCCATGCTTTTGAAGTGAAAAAAATGCGTCGGATCCGCTCCTTCTCAAGGTTTCGCTTGGTCCTTGCTCATCCTTTTGACGGGATGTAATAACATGCCTGGCATGCACATGCGCTCTTCTTGCAGCTTGCCGTCGAAACCGGTACCCCCGTCGATTTGCTCTTCTTGGCCCCAGTCTTGTCGGACAATTGGCCAGTTCAGCCATCGTCGGTACAAGTTGCGTGGGAATCGGCTAGCATAGTACCAACTCCAGCCTTGCATGTTGTACTCCCGGTCGTGGTTGTAGGGTGAATCTGCCTCTTCGCACCATGCGCCTTGTCTCCTCTCAACCGTGTCGCCAGTCTCCTCGTCCACGGTTGATGCGGCATCAAAGATTGCTTCGCTGTAGGCGGCGGGCCAGTGGCGGTCGTTGAAGATTGGATGGGGCGCGTATACGGCTTTGAGACCATGCTGGAGTGCGACTGTTGAAGGCCACATCTCGGCTTGCATACTTCTTCCTACAATGTTCTCCTCATGCATCGCCTGGAGCATGCGCTTGCTGAATCGGACAACAGTGTTGATGAACACTCGGCGGTCAATATCGACAAAACCGGGGTGTGTGAAAGAATCAGCGTGCCCGTCCTCTGGAGTGAAGATGGGTCGGACATTGGGCAGGTAGTTCCAGATCTTGTCCTTGTATGACCAGGTCGTATTTCGCGGATCCCACATAGGAAGCAAGGTAATAAAGTCTGCGGGTTCATTGACACCCCACTTGAAGTCGTCGTCCTCGAAGCTTGTAGGTGGAGTAGGACCTAGAGGTCGCTGCGGGGGTTCCGCCTTCACAAAAGGTCGTGGTCCCCATACCGGTGCTGGAATCAGCGAATTTGCGGATGCGTTCAGCACGTCCTTGTGGGTCTGCTCAACAAATGACTGGTAATCGCCATGCACGCTCGGCATGTAGTAACGCTTGTTGCGCTCCCAGAGAAGTTTCCTAGGCTGCTTGTCCGCAAACTCACTAACCTTCTCGAAGAAATGGTAGTGATGACCGGTGTATCGAGCATCTGTTTCCCAGTTCCAGATGTAATCGAATTCAGGATGCGCGATGCTGAAGAACTGGAGGCACATGAATTGCTGCCAGTAAACCTGCCAGTCTCCAACCTTGGGATACCACTGCGGAAAGATGGATTCGGACCAAAGAAGAGCAATATCGCGAAGTTCCTCCGGAACGTGCTCCTCAAGAATCTGGTCGTACAGATCTTGGTCGTCGAAAATTCGCTGATTGCGGTCCTTGACGTGGACGTAGAGGAAGACCTGGTATTCTCCGCCAGACTGCAGCGAGAGCTCAGAGACCATGGCCCGGATGGCAGTAATGTCATTCTCTTCATAATGGTAGCCGGTCCAGGCACGGATTAAGATCGCAGTTCGGTGATGGTACTTCTTTTCTTGAGATTCACGGTTCTCAAGATTGCTCCTGCTCGTGTCGGTTGGTATCGCAAAGGCCGACGAAGCTACCTGGGGCTCCGGCAATACAGTACTGGGGACCTTTACGGTCGGGGTTCGCGCTCCTGGGCGGAATCGGTTCTTGTTGCGCTCAAGGCAGTCATTCTGCAACTCTCCCCATCTGACCTCGCTCCACTCAGGAATCGTCTCCGGCGCCTTCCAGTGCCTAACGTTCTCGGGGAATTCATCGTCGCCGTATCCGTACGGACCATATCGTGAGTACCGGTCGAAGCAAACGTCTTCATCCAGTCCCACAACGTCATAGCCACCAATGTAGACTGGTGGGAAGTTCCTGGGAACACCACGGTAAGCCTGAACCACATCGTCCGTACTCTCATTCAGAGGCAAAGCCCTGGGTCCTACGCAGGCGACGTGCTCGCCATGCCACCTCTTCTTCCATTCGGGGCTGTTGTATTGCGGGAACGGTTTGTATGCGATCGGATCGGCCGCGTCATCGTATTTCAGTTTGTCGTGGCCTGCTTCGTAGACGCGGTAGTCCCTGCGCTGTTAGCCTCTACGACGCAGACAATGTGTGATCGAACTTACATCTCGAACTGCTCCCATCGGTTCGGGTCATACGCCTTGTTGATGTAGTCGTTGAAAGGCGGCCAGTGTCCATCCCAAGACGGTCGGCTCCACTTGAGCATCTTCTTCATGTACTCCTTCATGTTCGACGGGCGCGTGAAAGCCGGAGCAGGAGGTGCCGTTCTCGCAGGATCCGTCACCCACGGCGGATGCGAGCCAGTCGGTTTCCCGTTGTTGACAGGCACGACCAGCGTTCTCGTGGGCTCCGTGGGCTCGACAGATGCGATCGACGTCACCTCTTCCTTGCCGCCATCTTTCCCACCCACACCAGAGATCCCCGCTGGAATCGCATACTGCCATGCATCTTCAATGTGCGCCTGGATCTTCTCTCCACTCGTTCCAACAATCTCCGTCAAATTGACCCGGCTGCTCGACTTGAACAGCGGCGGTAACTGCTCGTATACACGCTCCTGCGTCCACGGACTGTTCTGTACAACTGCGAATATGAAGACAAAAGCAACAAAGGAAAGAATCATAAATCTGCGCGGCGATCGGACGAGCATGGTGCCGGCTCGTATTCGTGTACACTAAGCGCGATAGTGTAGTCGTGAGGTTTTACCGATAAAGTTCCAGCAGCATCGCTCGCAGTGTAAGACTGAAGGAATGTAAGCGCGAAACCTTTCTCCCGCTCAACTTTGTAGGGACCGTGGTGCTGGGGAAACTGTTGAACAGTATGGAAATGAGGTGATTTCGGCCGGCCGTTTGGAGACGCAGAAAGCGGAAGGAGCGTTGCGCTGGCAGGAAGGAAGGAAAAGCACACCACAGCTATCTGGGGAAAGAGCGACGACACAAAAGCGCAAAAGCAGAAAGGAGAAACACCGATCGTGGGGGATGCCACCAACTGAATAAGGTACAGTAACGAAGAAACCAAGCAACAAGGCGCGGTAACGTCGAACAATCTCAAACCCACAGTACACGTTCAAGAAACTATTCGGACCGCCTTTCTTGATAGAAGGAAAGAAAAAACGGACCCACCAGCCTCGCACACCACTTGCCCCGTGGGCTTGGGGGCCTGGGATTACGCGTATGGATAGGCCCATGTCGCATCATCTCTTTCCAACAGCATGCGGCGTTCCATCATCGCCCCATGGCATCAATCAAAAGGGCCCGAAGCTCATCTCAACCCTGGGCAAAAGGCCGCGTCGCACGCCCCACGGCTGCTCTGCCGATCGCGCACCAATTAGTTGCGCCCGCAGCGCAGTGGGTGGGACTTGCGGCGTGGTTTCGCAATTGCTGGCGGGCTGCAACATGTGATTTGGCGGAGCGGCCAGCGTGTTTCGCAAAGGGACTGTGCGTGCACGGGTTCGACGTCACACCATGAGTCGCAGACGACTTCATTTACCCAAAGCACTCGATCGGCGGGCCAAGACCGTTCATCGTCATTTATGATCGTGCAGGATGCGCCTCAATTTGAATCGCGGACTGCAGATAAGCTGCGAGCGACGGTGTTCGGGGAGTTGTTCAGATCGGGGAGGGCGAGTGCGAATCGCACCAGTGATATATTACACGTGCGACGATTGCATTTGCGCGGCTGGCTGGTGCTGGGTTTGAGAACGGCGCCAAGGGGAGGGATTGATGCTGGTTAACAAAAGTCCCGTCCACGGATCGAGAGAAAGGCGACATGCAGCCAAGCCTGTCCTTGAAGGAACCGAAGCTGGGTAAAACTCCAGCTGTGGATGAACGCGACAACTCGCCAAGCTTCTCTTGAATAGGGCATGCATAAACTCAAATACTCCTGCTGGAAAAAGAACAGCGTTGCATTTCGGTTCCATCTTGCCAGGGAAATAATCGATCTTACTTTCACTCTTGGGTGTAGAATTTTGTATTCCGGCTTACTCCCCGAGATCTATATCCAACATACGGCGTCAATCGCGTTGTACTATTTGGAGAGAACATCATCCACAGCGCTTATCCCTTCGACAGACAAACGTGCAGTTTCCAAGGCGTTCGATTACTTCAAAAGACTAAACCTGCAAGCCGTTCACGTCATGACACGGGCAAGTGCGCAATCTATTAGCTCACAGCGTGATACCATACCACAAGTTCACAGAACCACATCGCAGGGACTGCGAAACGGCGCATGTCACCACCACACTGAGCAGTATACTTTCGATCCGATAGATCTTCAAAACTCAATTCCTCTATCTGCTCGATACCGTATTCAGCTCTCCCTTCACAAAAGAAAGGTGCCATAGCCGTCGCCCGTCGCCGTTGCCGTCTCACCTCGCATCCCCTGCCCATCCGTATCCGCATCCGCGCATCACCTCGTTTCGAACCTTATCCCACGGCTCGTCTCGCCTCTCTAAAGTGCACAGATCCCATCCCGAGCCGCGCCCATGGAGATTCTAGAAGACATAGTGAACCCCTCACCATGGTGTAACACTGCAAACGTCAAGTTGAACCTGGACGCAATATAAGTTAGATGAATCATGACGGCAAGCTAGAAACACACGGAGTGTTTGCTCCGTGGGTCTTTATTGGTGATGTAGAAACTAATGCTGATTCAAAGTAACCGTGACTTGTGATCTGTTCCGATGGCTAGAATGCTGTTCTGTTGTGCATACTGTGCACCGCCAAACCGTCAACATCTAGCTCACATCACACCGTACCAGGTCTCTATTTCCACTTCTGGACCACGACGCCGCCGCGCTTGAACTCCGACATGTCGCCCAAGACCTGCGCCTTGTCCTCGAGCTCCTTCGAAGGAAACGTCGTCATCAGCGCATACGCGCGCTCCTGACTCGCAGGACTAGCGCGGTCTACAAATTCGTAGACGTCGCCAATGGTGTGTGTGGTGTTGAAGCGCGACTGCAGACGGGTACCGTCGCCGAGTCGGATCTGGAGTGTGATGGTGGGCGCCGAAGCATCGACATCAACCGAGGGTGCCGCGGGAGTGGTTGAGGTGGAGGCCGCCGTGGTACTTGAGGACGGTGCAGCCGTCATCGGGGCACTTGCAGAGCTCACACCCGGAGTCGGGCTACCCAGACGGTTGCCGGATCCTGAGAAGGGAACATACTTCTTCTTTGGCTGCTTATAGTCCTCGTCCTTGTGCGCGTGAACTTCAACATCTACCTCTTGACCGTGCTCGACGTTCAGGATGTGTAGTGGAGCATGACCCGTGTTGATCATTTCTAGGGTGCGCGCATTTGCGGGGTCATCGTAGCGGAAGAGGGCACCGTCGTCGACCGAGAAGCCGTCGCGCCACAAGTGCAGCTCGCGGTGAGCACGCTCTGGGGGAGCTGCGGCAGCTGCGGCCGCATCGGGGTCGGGAATGGTACGCGAGGGCGCATCGTCGCCACCAAGTGTAGTACCCGTACCGCGGAAGAATGAGCTCGGTCGCTCGTCGTCGCCGCCCGGTCGTGGAGCATTCCTGTTGCTGTTAGCTTTGACGTTGCTACTGCAAACTATAGCCAGACTTACTGTCGCGCGCGCTTGAGGATGTTGTTGATCTGGTCGCGAGGGTTTGCTGCATTTGGGTTCTGCACCGCCAGCCCCGACTTCTCACCACCCGTGAAGAAGTCCTGGTTCTCGTCGTCTTGGTCATCATCCGAGCTATGATCGCCATCTCCGTGGGCATGGCCATGTCCGCCTCCGCCACCCGACGACTGCAGGTCCTTGAGCGTCCTCAGACCCGCTACACCACGCTGCTGTGGAGCCTGTCTGCTGGACGAAGGCTGTGATGATGAGGACGATGCTGCAGCCGCGGGCGGGTCAACATATGTGCCATCGAGCCTGCGAGCACCACCGGGTACAGGCTGCTGAGGAGAGTTGGGAGTCGGGTCGGTAGTTTGCTCGTCGCCAGCCATTTCGACGTCTGCTTCTGAGCCCTGCTCTTGTTCTTGGTGTTCGTCGAAGTAGAGGGAAGCAGCGAGGGTGAGATCGCCGTTGGATGCGTTCAAGTAGCGCTCTGCCTGCAGCCAGTATTAGTGAGAGCTCCGAGATTCTACGAGATTCTACTTACAGTCGCAGGATCGAGACCAGTCAAGCTTGCGAGTTGTGCTATCTGAGCGTCTTGATTCTCGGCGCCTTCAGACATATCAGGTCGATTATGGTAGAGGTAGAGTGAGGGTGGTGTTGTGGTTGAGGAGCTCGGCGAGAAAGTGCTGGAGCTCTAATGGAGTGGGGGCGTCGAACGTGGAGGCGGCAGTGGCTGACGTCGATACTCGTTTGCTCTCACTCGGGCAGGAAGGCAACCCTCAGAGCTCTAACAAGAGCGGAAGATGAAGTCAGTTCAGACTGCAACTATGTGAGAGCAGCAGTCAAGCAATGAAAGTAACTAGAACACCAATTCAATTCCTGTCAATCCAATGCAAAGTACCCTTCAATACACACGTCAAAGTCCTAGCTCCACCAACGCCAAGCGCGGGCGGGATGCACGACCCCAGAGCCTCACGAATCCTCCCCATCACCACCAAGCCCTGCAACCTCGGAAGCCGGCCAAAATCCCACCACGCGCCTTTGACACCCGCATCAGACCCCAATTACCCCACGCGGCATCCAAGCGGCCGAAAACCAAAATAAAATCCGGCAACCGCTTCATACATACCCATCCGACACCATCATCACCGCCGCGGGACATCTCCAACACTCCTCTCAACACCTCACACCCACACAGCCTACAATGGACGACCCAACCGCCCTCACGGCCTCCGGCCTCACAATTCCCACCGACAGCGAGTCCTACTCCGCACCCGCAGACTCGCAATCCTCCTCGCCGCCCTCCTCATCCCCCATGATCCTCTACGCCCCGCCCACCCTCTGGGGCCTCCTCCGCGGCGCCGCGATAAACCTCTTCCTGCCGTTCGTCAACGGGCTGATGCTGGGCTTTGGAGAGCTGGTGGCCAATGAGGCGGCGTTTAGGTTGGGGTGGGGTGGGACTAAGGTACGTTTTGTATTTCTCAATGGGCGAGGGGAGAGAAGATGGGGGGATTGAATTTTTTTTTTGGTTTTGGTGTATGAGATGTGGCTGACTTTTTGGGATTCAGGTTTTCCCGACGCATAGAGGGGATGCAAGACGTGTTGGGCCGGGGGTCGAGATGAGGGCGGATCCGGTGGAGAGGAGGAGGAGGAATGGGCAGGAACTGGATATGTATACGAGTTTGGAGTAGGTGGATCGGGAACGAAAATGTTTGTGGGATGATAGGACATAGCCGGGAAGATGTGGCATGGGAGTGTACATATGAATCGGAACACGATCATTGCATGAAGGAATATACCGGATGTACAGGACACCGCATCGAGCGAGTTGTAACATCATCTGATGCGAGAGCATATGCATCGATATTGTACAAGAAAGACCCTACAAAAGCCCTTGAGACTCACCAAGAGCCATTATAATGTACAACTACTGCCACAATCCCCATCCCGGTATCTCATAATCATTTCCTGTTCTCGAATCTCCTCCTCCTTTCAATCTCATACTGCTCCGCACGGATCTTCCTCTTTCGCTGCGCATCGGTGATCTTCGCGCCCCCATAACCCATTTTCTGCAACGACTTCTCAATGCTACCCTGCATGCGTCTGTAAATGTACGCAAGGCGGTAATTCCTGCGGTAGTAGCTCATCTTCTCCATCATCGTGCCCTGGGCACCTGCCTCGAAGTCCTCATCACGGTCGTTGCGCTCGCTGCTTTCCTTCACTGGTTCCACGACCTTGAGGTGAGCGGGCACAGCCAAGCCCTCGCGGAGCTTGATGCCAGGGAGAGTAGCCGCCGAGCGACGGTTTGTCGGAGCAGTCGGCGCTTGGTATCTGACCTTTCCGTCCTTGCTCTTAATCTGGGAGAGCCTGACCTCACCCTTTACAACCTTGCTATAGATCTCTGCGCTCTTTTTGCTGGGGAGTTGGCGGATGTGGATCATGCGTCTGAACCAGTTTTGGCGGAGTAGGTAACCGGTTCCAGCACCTAGGATACTAGTGGTGACGAAGTAAAGTTGCAGAACAGCAGGTTGAAACGAGGTGATAATACCCATGAAGAAGGCAAGTCCCGTCATCATGCCCTGTCGAATCCCATTCTGCTGGCCAGCAGCTTCGGCCGAGACACCCGTTTCACCGCCCATCTAGGAGAGGTTAGTTGGAAGACTGGGCATGTAGAGGGTGATCGTACCTTGAAGAGACCATACAAGATAGCGGTAATGGTTGCAGGAAGGATGTAGTACGGGTCATGAACGGTAAGGTCCTTGAACCAGAAGAAGCCATCGTTCACCATGCCAGGCACAGGTAGTGCTCCCATGGCTCGAAGACATCTGAAAGCACCAAAACCAATCCAAGCCTGTATAATCATGAATCCTCCCATGGAGAACATACCGCCCATGTGCGGTGCCATGACTTGAGCTTGCTGCATTTTGTACATCTGCTCGGCCTGCTTGTCGCCTCGTGCAATTGCGGCCGTCAGCTTCTCTTGTATAGGCTCTGTGAGAGGCTTAAGAGCGGCCAACGCGGCCATCCTATCTGAACTGAGGGCCTGGAAGAAAAAGGTAGCACCACGAACTGCTACAGAGGCAAGCATGATGGATCCTGCCCAACCGAAGCCAGAATTCAGATAGACTGTTTCGACGATCCTCTCGAAGACTGTTGTGAGGCCCCAGCCAAAGTCCAGACCCAGCTCTTTCAGCTGTCCAGCATGATCGATGAGGGCGGTCGGGTCGATTTCGGCTTTGGTGGCTATGACGTCTGATGTAGGCTCTAGGCCGAGCAGGTCATCGATTGTCTTCGCGTCGCTGAAGGTGGTCACGCTGTCGGCGGCCGTGCTTGTTGCATCCGAGGTGCTGTTGAGTACAGGAGCCTTGTCTATTCCTGCGGGCGCGAGTTCTGGTGTTGTCGACGTTACGGCGGGTTCGATGTGATGTGAGACGGGATCATTTATGAACTCGGCGATTGGAACTTGCTCTGTTCCAGAGGCGGGCGCGTTGCCAGAGGGAGTGCTGGATTTGCCCCAGCTCCATGGAGCGTACCAGGAGCCATTGCGCACAGAGGAAGCAGTCAGCACAACAGGTGAACGACCGGTTGCGCCAGTCCTCCACCTAGCCGACTGAAGTGGGCTTGCGCGGCATGAGGGTGCGGACAGGCCAGCGGTACGTGGTAATGAAGAGAACTGGGCGTGTCATATCAGTATCAGGTCTGAATATTTTTTGTACAAGCGGTGGGTGCAGCGCAGGCGGTGCAGACGCAGAGTTGCGGCATGCGGAGGTGACCGCGGAGACGTGATGAACCAGCCATGCGGGGATTTAAGTATGCGCACCTTTCTTGAAGCACTGGACCGAAGTGATACTGGCTGTCGTGAACTTGACGCCATGAATTGGGCGGGCCGCAACCCTCTACTTGGTAGCATTGTGTGATGGCGTCCAAAGTCGTTGTTGGAGCTCGAGGTGGTCCATCTTTTTCCAAAGTTCCGAGTGCCAAGCCTGACATCCACTTAGACCAGAACCGCATCTTCTGCTTCCACTTCGCTGCGTCATCACCGTTCAGCACGAGCACAAGGTAGAATAATTGCAAAATGCTGAAATATCCATTCATCGATTATCGAAATACAAGAACACCTCTACACACCGCGTGTCGGGTATTTGACCTAGTACTACACCATAACACCCAGTATAATGCAGCAACAACAGTTTTTGACTGGCTCGGATTATCGTGCTGAGGCGATCCTGCAGCAGAAATTCGCAGCCGAATGATCCCTACTATCCGGTCGGTGAAAAAGAAACAGACGAATACATATACAGAAACATATGACATCGTACAAGCAGCTCATTAAACAGGTGTATGCCAGAGCAGATCGCGGATAATCGTTTTCTTTTTGGAGAATGGCAAGGCAGGTCGTGAAAAGGAGTCGTGCCGAAATCGTCGTGAGATCGCATGGGTATCGGAAGGTCTGCTGACATGAACTACTAATCCATGTAGTTGCCTTCCGTTGCAGCCAAAGCCTCTTCTGCTTGGCCGCCACCCATGTCCATGGCTTCGCCAAACATCTCGTGCCCGTTGCCGGAGCTCTTGAAGGGGTCTTGCATCGGGCTTGTTGGGGCTGGGCCAGATGTCTCAAACAGGCCGGGGTCGATGGGCGCAATTGACGAGCCACCGCCGAAGCTCAGGGGAGCATTGGTAGCAAAGGTTGGTGAGTTGTTGAAGGCGGACGTGGGCACGGTGCTAGAATTGAAGTAGTCGTTATCGCCAAATTCGCCACGGCGAGGGTCACCAGGTGGGGTGTGCGATTGTTCGGGCGCAGGCTGAAGCTGAGGTTTCGTAGGATCCTCCACCGACTTGCTCTTGGTGAACTGTTGTGTCTTTGGCTTCAGGTGCTGTGGTAAGTCATCGGGATTGGTCAAACCCAACTGGTTCATAAGCTTCTGCTGCTTAGTAGGCCGTGGCTTGCGCGTCGACAGCGACATCTGCAGAATGGGTGGAGGTGACGGAGCGACAGGAGCCCATTTGTGCAACTCTTGTCGGAAGAAGTTAATCTCGTTGGCTAGGAGAATCTCTGCACCCTCGAGCTTTCGCAGGTAGAAGCGCTGAGTTGTGAGTTCATCGGGACTTGACATCAGCGGGTTGATGTACTGTGCGACGTACTCGCGGAACTTTGTGCCATGATGAATAAGGGACTCTAAAGTGTCTTCCTCCTCCGGCTGAAAAGGAAGATCAGGCAACATGTCTTGCCACCTCTGAAGGTCTTCGAGTTTGGGACGAGTGGCGTCACGAGGAATCTTGACCCGGTAGTCGCAGATGGGGCAGGTGTACTTGTCATCCTCCTTGAGTTTGCCGCGGGCGATCTTCAGGCATTTGCCGTGGTACCTTTTTGATATTAGCGATTGACGCGATTTACGATAATGAAGAGCTCACCATTCGTGACACAGCTCACATTCAATCATCATGCCCGCTTCCTTTTGACGACAGATGCAGAATACTCCGCGGTTTGAGCCGGAGCCTTCTACGCTATCTTCTCCATCGACGGGGGTTGCCTCGCGAGACGCAGGCTCGACCGGCATTCTAGGCTGGTCGGACAGGTCAAAACACGACTGATTCCGCTCGTCAACTTGCTTCATGTGCGCGTGAAGGATATGCAAAGGTGCGTTGGCTTTGCCGAACAGCTTCTTTCCGGTACGCATCCAGTCTTCATGACGTTTCTGCTCCTTCTCGAGGTCGATGGTACCGGGTGGCTTACTATTCAACACACTCAGGCCTTCAATCGCATTCTTGACGTCCATGTACTTAGGGCGCTTCGAGAAGTCGGGGTCCTTGCTGCGTTCATAGAGTGACATTATCAACTCCTGTGCATCTCTTTGTTTCTTCAAGATGGCATCAACTGCGGCGCGGGTCTCGGGCGTGACAGGTAAGCTCGCAGCTTGCTTCGACAAGGCGTCTAGCTGCTGGTAGTGGACGTTCTCGACAGCCATGAGCTCTTTTGCCTTGGTCTCCCAGAATTCGCCTTGGTCCTTCTTACTTTGCAAGAACTGTATCTCGAGATTATTGTCCGGTATACCAAGTTCAGCACCGCGGGTGATCAATTCGCCCACCTCCTTCAAAGTCGTCACTTGCTTAAATTTGAAGTCTTCGATCTCCTGAAGCCACTTCAGCTGTTGCGCAACCTTTTCAAGCGCTTCGAGCTCGGGCAAGTCGACATTGAACCCCTTGCCTTCTTCGAGAAGTTCGTCCAGTCGAGCGATGTTTTGTTGATTTGGTCGTTCGCGCAAGGTCGTTCGCGCCTTGTCCTGGAATGATGCGATGCTTTCTGCACGTTCGCGGAGAGAAGTAATCTCTGGGCAGTCAAAGCCGAGTTCTTTCGCCTGGTTAAGGAGCTTTTGGATGTTCTCAACGCTGCGATACTCTTTTTCTTTCTCGTCGGCTTCAATCGCTGCTGCTTGTTTGCCCGCGCCGCGCCCTTTCCAGACTCGCTCATTTTTGCGTCGATTCTGCTGCTTTCGAGTGATGTAATTGATGGCATTGTCTGCAACCTCCTGGCACTTCTCTACAAAGTCTTTCAGATCTGGTAGGCCCCGAAGATCCCAATCAATCTTCTCGCCTTCGTTCAAGAGAGAGCGCAAAGATTTGAGTTGCGGCTGGGGACCTTCGGATAGAAGAGCTTCCATCTTCTCTTCCCAAGCTTCAGGGGTACCGGCCTTGTCAACGACTTTCTGGACAATGGATTCTAGAGCATCGGTCGGCATGCGATAGATGAGCACATGCTCGCCACGAGCTCCAGTGAAGCGATCTGCCTCGAGGCTCCCAGGACAGCACTCGTACCATCCCGCATGTTGCAGACACACGACCTTCTTTGTGTTGCGGCAGTAAAAGCGAGACAGGTAACCGTACGCCTTGCAGTGCGTACAGATCTGCTCGTCTTCGTGGATGTCGGTGTCGTCGACGATGAATTCCAGCTCGCACTGGACTTCGGAATCGCCAGTGTTATCAATCTTGCACGAGTGCTCCTTTGCGGCCTTGTGTTTCTCCAGGAAAGACGCACGCACGCTGACTTCACGATCGCGCATTCGCTCCAGTGCGGGCCCAAGCCATTTTGCAGTCTTGATCGTTGTGTCCTTGCGCGCTGCCGCTGCCAGAAGTAGCTCATCGTGCGAGAAACATGGCTGCCTCCTATAGTCCCGGAGGCGTTGGACACCAAACTCGCCAAAGGGCTCCCAGTCTGATGGCGCAAAGTTGACAGCTTCGTTCATGTTGAAGCCATGGTTAAAGCCAGCGTGATAAGCTTGAGGGAAGGTAATGACGAACTCTCCAGCCCGCTGATCGAGTGCATAGACTCGGACACCAGCCTTCTGCAGTTGTTCAGGGGTGAGAAGAGTGACAAGCTGGAATAGGAGATCTGGCTGCGACTCGAACAATTCCGGCACTGCCTCGCGCATTGCTTGCTCGAACTTCTCGGTATCCTCAGCTGGGATGCCATACCAAGTCTTTGTAGCGCCGAAATGCTGGTAATTGGCCGAGTACGTGTAGTGGTCTTCGGCATGCCAGCAGAAGGTCGAAAAGACCATACCGACATACAGCCACGGTACAGTCATACCTGAGATGTCGGACTTGATGTGGCGGAAGAGCGAGTCGGGGGCGTAGGGAAGGATGTTCAAATTCCAGGGGTCAGTCGAGTAGGGGTCTCGTGGGTTCTTCTCGATCGTGGGGAAGCCGCTTCCATGTGTTGTTGAATGTACGTCGGCTCCGTATTCGACTTCGATGGTCTCAGTCAGATTCCCGACACATCGCCAGAATTCACTCTCGACGTCTTCTTCAGTCACGGCCCGTGGCGCATTCGTAACAGGATCGAAGGCTGTCTTGTTGGCGAAGTGCGCCTGTTTGAAGTTGTGCGCCTTCTCCTGGAACTGCTTGAGAGAGTACACGCCACCCTCCTCGAAACCAAACTCGCCCGTGCCGACGAGGCATCGTGGACAATGCCAGTCAAAGGTAGGAATGGCCTTGATAGGCGGATCGAGGCAGTAACCGTGGTAGCCAGCATCGCAGCTGTCGCAGAGCAAGATGTTTTGCGGATCGTTGTCGGTACCGCAGGTCTCACATCGCTAGCAGGGGATTAGTATCTTGAGGTGCGATAGCGTGACTGCACTTACATCTCCGGGTCTCTCATCTGCGGCACGTGCACGAGGGTTGAAAGTCGAGCCTGGTGTCGACTGTCGCGGCTGCGTCATGTGCGAGCCTGCAACGGTGGGCGCCGCATCTGCAGCATGGTGCGTTAGCGAGGTCCATTACCCAATGAGACGTGCAGCTCCCGTCTCACCCGTGCCTGGATCTGGACGGACGCGCTGACACGACATCCCTGTTCTGACGGCGGGTGGAGCGAGACTGCATAGGAAAATGTGCTTACCTTTCTTTAGCCGCTTGCTACGTCGCCCGTTCTCGTCTACATCGCCGTTCGAGCTGTCTTCCGCATCTTGCGATAGTGTGCGCTTGAGCTGGTTGAACATCTGGCCACTCGACAGTGGAGTCGAGCCGAGCGCAGCCGGCCGCAGATCTGGCGTGTTGTGCGCAGACAGCATGGGGCTTCCACCATTGCGCAGCGGCGTAGCGGTGCGAGAATCAACATGGTCGCGATGGAAGCCATTTGGAGTGTTGACTGCAGAGAAAGAGCTTGATGTCGGTGGATGTCCTGGAGTTGCTTGTGGGGTTTGAGAGTTGACTGCTGTGAAGCCTCCAGCGGAATTTACAGGTGTGAAGCCAGACGCCATGACAGGCCGAGGCAATTCCGTGGGTGGAACCTGCACAGCATCACCATGCAGCGTAGCATTCAGAGCTGCCGACGCTCTCATTGCAGGTGAGTCGGACGTATTCGCGACGGGTGTGCCCTGCGCCGATTTCTTCAAGGGCGAATGCGCAGGCGATGGGGTGAAGGGCCCGCCGTGCTCGAATTCAAGCATCTGCTGCACTCCAGGCTTCACAACGCGCAGGTACTCTTCATATGGATGCAACCATTTCTGGTATGAGTTCTTCAGCGAAGTCGACAGCGAAGACATGATCTTGCCACTATAGCCGAGATCTCGTCCAATTTCGGCCCACTTCTTCTGCTTGCAGACACGCTCGAAGCCGCCTCTGGTCTCCACAGCCTTCTTGAGCTTATACAGATCCAGTGGTCGTTTGTCCACACTGGGGAAACGAGTGAGGCTGTGGCCATGTTGTTTGTGGAATTTGGCAAGTTGGTCTAAATAATTCAGATTGGCACGTGTACCTGGCTGCATTAGTACATTTAAAAAGCCATGGTTGGTGGAAGATACACACCTCCTTCGACAGAGTTGAGCTCCTGCCGCCGCGTGCGGAAATGGAAGCGCTGTCGCATGTTAGCTCAATTGCACATGGATGATTTTGAAAAAGTTGAAGATTGACAAAGCTTCAATCACTAGAAACTGCGCTACACGTACTTCTGTGTCGATGGCGAATGAAGGGGTCCAGCTGTCGGGCGGGATGATCTTGACGATGCCGTACTGTTGCGCCTCCTCACGAATGCTCTGGATATATTGCACTGGGTCCTTGAACTGCTCGGCAGTCGGGCGATACGTGGGCGATTCCTTCAGGCCAAACATGCGATTTGACTTTGGTGGCTGGTTGTTTGGTGCGCCAAAGCCTCTGCGCTCAACCGTCGCAAGATCTAGCGGCTGTGCCTTGCGGGCGCTCAAAGGAATGGTGACCATGCCGTTCGGCTGCGCACCATTGGCAGGAGGCATCGCAACTCCGCTCATTCTGGATCTTGGTGCAGGCGATGCGCCATCTGGCATTCCGTTGTCTGTGACCCGGAACGTGGTCATAGTTGCGCCCGTGGATGGCCCTGCTTGGGGCATGATGTCGACCATGACACCTTTCTCGCCGCTGCACCCGGCGCAACTGCCAGTCCGACCCCGGTAGGAGCTTTATAACGAATTCGAAGGCAGTTGGATATGTTTAGGGCTCGTTGTGAAGGTTGAATCGGGCGGTTGTGGTGGTTATCGTAGGAATATATGGCGCGGCATAGGGCCGTATCAACGGCAGGCAACTGTTTTCGGCTCGACGAAGTTGGTGTACTCGAGTGCTGTGTCTAACGAACGACTATCGAAGGTCTACGGCGGCTCGGCACCGACAGTCGCTGTCTAGCCGGCGTGGTCGTGTTCTGTTACAGGCGATGTGTGGTGGAGTGAGAGGGAAGGGCAGGTGCGGGAAGCGGAGATGGTGAGCGAGAGAGAGCGTGCATTGCCCTTTCCCGCTCGCTAATGGCCTCTAGGCCCCGAACCAAGAACTTCCAACCATTACATCAACCACTGCCTTTTTCGACAATATAGGGTTCTTTGGTGCACAAACTTTGAACAACTGACTGCAGCATCGCAGACGCGAAAACACTTTAATTTTTACCCGGTGTGTAAGCTGAAAAAGTCCGATATCAGTTTTGCGCCTGGACGTGTCGTCGGCCAGGATGAGACATACCCAGTCGCTCACGCAAGGCTGCCGACCTCATCTCTTGCCTCTGGTCTTGACATGCATTTCATCTCGTCACCCAACTTGATAGCACTATTTCCTTTCATCGCATTGTGCGTCAACACTTCTGCTTACATCTGCTCTCGAAGTCTTGACGCACACGGCACTATCCGACCAGCTGCGTGGTCACGTCACCGAAAGGCTGCACACCTCAGTCGTTGGGACTGGGCACTCATAGAACGGAGGCTCAGTTGTAAGCAGCTTAATTCCTCTCGCTGTCCTCTTTTGCGCATCGTGCATCTCATTAGCAAGCAACTAAGCCGAAGTTGCGGCGCTCCAGAGACTTGAAGTCGGCAGCAAGGATCCACCATCGATAGCCTAACCCCCGGCCAATAAGACCCCGACCGCATCCGGCTGCATCCCGGCAGCCCTGTGGCGTTGGTACTCGACCCGTTGCCATCAACAACAACATCAACCACCATCGATGATCATGTCAGAGGCTCTCAAAATCGAGAGCAGGCCAATTCCAGCATTTTACTGCTGCTATCTGCTGCGATCGAAGAATCGCAAATCTTACTACATCGGTAGCACACCCAACCCTGCACGTCGCCTGGGTCAGCACAATGGGTCGAGCAAGGGCGGCGCGAAACGTACATCGATGCAGGGGAAGCGGCCGTGGGAGATGACTTGCATTGTTACAGGTTTTCCGTCCAAGTTTGCAGCCCTCCAGTTTGAGTGGGCGTGGCAAAATACGCACGCGACACGACATATCGACAAAGATGTGCGAGATGCAAGGGCCGAGGAATTACAAAAGGGCAAGAAGAAAGCCGCCTCGCCTGGAAGAAGGAGAAAGAGACCGCCCATGTCACTCGAAGCAAGGCTGAAGAACCTGCATCATCTACTGGGTGTGGACAGCTTCTGCCGGTGGCCCCTGAACTTGAGGTTCTTCGCGCCGGATGTCTTTGTGCAGTGGGAGAGACACATCGCGAAATTGACCGCGACGTTGAGGAAGAGTGTCACAATACAGTTGATGCCAGCTGAGATTCCTAAATTAGCCAGCGACGTGTCGAGTGAGCTACAGACACACTTTATCCCGGAAGTGATCAGAGCTATCCCTGTCGCATACGAAGACTGCAAGCCGTATATCGAAAAGTCGAGAAGAGTACTTGAAGATGACCGTCAACTGGGCTGCGGTGTATGTAAGAAGCCGGCGGATATGTCATCATCGCTGGTACTGGTTTGCCCAGTCGAGTCATGTCAGACAATATCACATCTGTCTTGTTTGTCGAACAAGTTCCTCGCTGAAGGAGGTGAGCATGAAAGTCTCGTCCCATTAGAGGGTACATGTCCTGGATGTCGCAGCTCTATCAAATGGGTAACAATGATCAAAGAGCTCAGCCTGCGCACAAACGGCGAAGAAGAGCTTAAGCTTCTCTTCAAACCCAAGCGGAAGAGGAAATCAGACAACCCCGCAGATTCAGACACAGCTGATGGGCAGGAGCTCGACCAAGAGGATGAGGAGCTTGACGAGACATGGATGGAAGACATGAGTCAAGACGAAGAGCCGTCTCCAGTCAAGAAATCGAGATGATTCTCTACCACTCCTCCACCACCCGCAGCGGTAAATCTTCCCTATCCACCCGCTCAATACACCGATCAACCTCATCCCTGACCTTCTTCTGCACCTCCTCTAAGCTCGCACCAGCATCAATCCGCACAAAATCTTCGCCCTCCTTCCTGCCCATCAGCGTCTCAAACAACTCCCGCACGCGATCCTGCATCTCCTTCTTCTCATACTTCTCCGTCCCATACCCGCCTCTCTTCGCCGCATCTTCCGCCGAAATATCCAGAAAGACGCACAGATCCGGCCGTGGCAGACCGACATCTGGTTTTCTGCACCACTCGAGCGTCATACTGGGATTGTGCTTGGCAGCGGAGTACACGCAGCCGCTGTAGTAGTACCGATCAATTATAATTGTTGTTCCGGCTTGCAGGTCAGCTTGGATAGACGCACTATCATAAATCAATCCCAACATTTCTTGTCCTTTCAAACGACCATGTACTCACGCAGCTTCCCACCGATTCGCAGAGAATAATAGATGGATAACGTGATCTTCAGACTCAGTGTCGCCAGCCAAGTACGCGTTGATCATCTGTCCGATGGGCGTTGTTCGATCTGAGATATTGTAAGCTACACAGTTACTTCCAATACACGATTGGTTCCTTGTACCGGGAAATCTCATATACCGCACTTTCACGCCAGCGTCCTGCAGCGACGATACGAGGAGTTGGCATTGTGTGGATTTTCCGGCGCGGTCGAGACCTTCGAGGACGATGAGTTTGCCGCGAGCCATTGTAGACGCTTAAATAACAGGAAGTGTCTATTATCAGATCCACCGGAGTTGTAATCAAGATTGAGACGCGTTGGTGGAGGACTGATCGGATCTCTGGGATTGTTGCTAGCGCGATGTTGGGTGACAGGGGTGTGGCGGCTAGTGCGGCGCTACTGGTAATGGTGGGGCTAGGGTATTGTCGACATCGTCTAGTGATTTCAATGTCGCGCTGTTTGTGTTTGTCTGACGCGATTGATGTACACCAAAGAAGACATAGATGTCATATAGCCGTATACTCTGAGTTGCGGTATGTTTTGACATGCCGGCGTAGCTCAAAGGTTCGCTGCTTGTCTTTCCGACAGGACTACATGACACTCACGACGCGTGGTATCGGAATTCTATAGAATCAGGAACGAAGGCTCGGTTCTGAAGAGACTCCTGAAGCTCTTCGATTTGGCCACCTGCGCTTTGTGCCTCGACCCTTGCCGTTAAGAGTCTCTCAGGTTGCAGAATAAGCCGGATACAATCCACGCCGCAAGATCCACGCAGCAAGACTCCTACAATAGTCTATAAAGTTAAGATGATAGCAAAATAAAAGTATAAATAGGTCTAGGACCTTCTAAGGCTTCTCTTAAGAAGCACATTAAATCTTAGTTATAGCATACCATATTTGCACACAATGCCTTGGAGCTGTTGTATCTGGCTTTTTCTGCAACGTGAGAGACAGTCTCAAGATCTTGGCGCAGCGACGTCGCTCTCTTACGGCTTCCTTTCGAGTTCTTGGAGGTCTCGGCCAGCGACGCATCAGTCGCTTGTAGCTTTGTCACGAGTGCATCCTGGGAGTTGATCACCATCGTGAACTGTCCAAACAGTTGACTGGCTCGCGTTTGGCGCTCCTTTAGCTGAAGCTACAGCATGGACGTACTTATTGCGAAATATCGCAAGACTGTGTAGGCTGTGTCCAAGCGTTGCTGTAGGACCAGCGATTTGCGATGCTGACGCAACAGCAGAGTCGCAAATGCGCGACGGAGACCACATTGTTCTTGTAGCATCTCATCTGAATGACAAAGTGCTTCGACTAGAATGTCGATGATTTCTGTGGCTTCCTTATGCTTCTGGGTAACTTGCGTGAGACATTCGACTTCGTCCTTCAGCTCCACGACACGGGACGCAAAGCGTAGGGCATTCTTGTCTGCTTTCACGTTCTCCCCGCTAATAGTTTGACACTTTCGCTGCGAAATGTTCAGCTCACAGTCCAAGCGACGCTCTTCGTCTTCTGCCCGACTGCGATCGAACTGGATGCGTGCGTAAAGATTGAGGATGGTGCGGTTATTCAGCTTCGACTCAAAGAGACGAGTGGCGCGGGCTGTGTCGATCATATTCTTGGCTAACTTCAATTAGTGTTTCTCGGACTCCATAGCCTTCTCCAACGATGTACTGCTCTCGCACATCTTCCTCCCCCAGGTCGTTTCGGCAGCCAGCTTCTCTTGCAGGTTCCTGATCACTCCATCACGTTTGACGATCTTGTCTCCAAGGCTGTGTGCTTTCGTATCGGACTCAGGAAGGCTCTTCTCATTCATTTCGATTGCCCCACCCAACTCTTTGTTGTCCTGGAGTGTCTTTTCGTGTGCAGCCTTTTCAGCAGCCAGCTTGTTCTCCAGGGCCTCGGTCACTTGTTCCCGTTTCGAGACGTCTTCCCTCAGGCTGCGTACTGTCGCCTCGGCTCGAGAGAGTCCTAGCTCCTTTGATGTTGCAGTCTCCTGCAAAGACATGTTGTTCTGGTCCATCTCGTGCTTTGCGACCGTTTCGGCATCAAGCTTGCTTTGCAAGTCCCAGTCGCTCGAACATGATTGGGGATATCTCCCTGCAGGCTATCTCTTCGGTTGTAGAAGGAGAAAGAAGTAGCTGATGTAGCTAAACTGTGACAGTAGTCTGAGATAAAAGAGAACATAACTAAAAAAACTGCGAATACCTCTATGGAGTCTTTTAACTCTGCCTAACATAGAGAATGGTAGAGCTGCCTATAAATAAGCAAACAATATAGTTCTGGATGTAAGATTTATGAAGCTGCTGAGCCCTGCCGTTTCTCCAACTTGAGGGTCTTTGTGTTGTCTCTTCCCCTTAAAAGAGTTAACGCTTAAGGCATGTACTCCTTTTGGGCTTCTCATATGCGCCTGATCTGAGAGTGACAATCTCGGTCCGGAGCTTCCAAGCAAGTGTTCAGCTTCTTTCAGAGCCTTGCGAGCGATTCAAGAGAGCCATCAGGCTGCTATATGACGCTATACCCAAAACTGAGATCATCTAAGCAACGAGGCTGAGGAAGTTTCCTTAATCTTTCGACGCTTACTGATCGAATTCTCAGTTGGTTTTAGAAGTTCTGCTCCTTTTCAGTAGCCGCGGCCAGTCCCCCGTCGAGATGCGTGCTTGTAATTCGGCGTCCTCGACGGCAGTGTTCTCAAGCGAAAGCTCGATGCTTTTCCTCTCGACGCCTTGGTCTATCGCTTCTAAACCCGGGTCTTCTACTTGAATCGTTTCAGGTCGCGATCGTAGCTTCATTCCACTACACAAATTAGCATGGTACAGTATGTCAATAGGTGCTACTAACGAAGTTTGAACATAGCCGGATGGGTCACGGTTTGTGGCCGGATCGGGGAACCCGCTGTGCTGAGTCTGGGTTTCGTCGATGGCAGCATGGATAGGGTGCTTGCCGGGACGGTTTTTTACCTCGTGATTGGCATTGCGCTTGCGAGGGATGATGGGAGTGTTGTTGCCGCTCATGTTGGATTGTTTGTTCGTGACAGTAGCAAAGTGTCTAGGCGATGTCGATGGCATTCTACGTCATGAAATCAGAATGGAAGGCGCACCTTGGTTTCATCACCCACCATGTTCATAGCATGACCAGTGTATGCCGTATGCCATTTTTGGCAACCGATGATGCTATACAGGTGCAATGCTCTATCATATGCCTGTCCCCGCATTCCAGCTTGGGGACCGGCCCTGATACCTCACTTCACGTGATGCAAATCTGTCGTGTTCCCAATCGGCCTAGCGTGCTTTGTACCCGAGGATCGCTGAGATCGTTTGCTATCCTTGTGTGGAGGCGGTGATTTTAGACTCCCAGATGCTTTAAAGGTAAGCTTCCTTCCTATATTTTTGCTCTCTCCCATCGCAACTCTAATCGCAACTCCACACGTTAGAAATCACTTAACTCTACCTGCGACTTGATACCTCAGCTCTTGTCGCCTCACCTCAATATGGCAACCGGCTTCTTTGTTCTCCCGCCAGAGCTGCTCCTCGAGATCTATCACCAAGTCGTAACCACCTCGATGGCCTCGGGCAAGATTTCCGACGTGAGCGGTCTACTCTTCAGTTGCCGTGAGATCTACAAATAGATGACGACAGACTACATGTCACGAGTTTGCCACCATTTGCGTGCATCCGTACCTGTTACCAAGCGTCTCTTCTCCTCTATCCGATGCGTTGCTAGAATGGTAAATGATATTCGTGACCTACTGTAGCAGTTCAGTCTTCAAATACCTTCAAACCCCTCGCCCTACTCTTTGCCAGGTCATCTTCTTGTACTCTGCCAACTCCTCCCGCCCTACGAGACCCTCTCCATCTCCCCCAGTCATGTCTCTCAACAGTTCCGCCACATTCACCTCCGTCTTCCGCTCTCCCCGCAAAGTCGGCAAATCCATCTCAATAACACCCACGTGTTCGAACAGCACCTTTCCACATGAGAACCAATCACTCTGATCAAAAAAGCCAGTTCCTCTGACGGCCGCACACAAACATGCCCACATGGAGTAATAATCATTATCCAACTCATCGTACTCGTGAGGCCGACTACTCTCGTGGACCCGCCTGTGTATTGGCAATACTATATCGATAGCGAGAGTTTTGATAATGATGTGCCGATGCTCTTGATCTGCATCGACGTCACCCATCGGCCCGGCTTTGATGAAGCGCTCCAGGATGCTGTACATTTGCCAGCGGATATTCGGTCCCAAGATTTTTTGTTCGATAAGGGCTAGAAGGCAATTGTGTGGAAACTTTGAGTACGGCCCGGTGGGAGTGTCTTTGTTCCAATCGTAGCGGCCTTTGAGGCGGATTGTGACTTTGAGTTTGTCGATTTTGGTGCTGAGGCGGGGGACGAACAGCCAAGTGACGAGGGGAACAATCTCGTCGAGGATTGCGACGTCGAGTTTGTATGTGATTTTTTCGAGATTTAATAAGCTGAGACTCTCTAAAACTTCGGCGCGTAACTGATGGTTTACGAGTACTAGGTTGGTGGTGTTTGTAATGGCGCCTCTGGGGTCGTAAAGAACCGAGCGGTCCTGACTGTCTAAGACTGGGCTGTATAGGACTCTCCGGGTTTTTACCAACTCTTCAAAATTCTGATCCAAATCTGGAGGATTAGAGTAATGAGGTCGGATTATATATGAGATGATCTGGTTGCGTATCTCGCGCGGTAGTGCCAAAAGGGAAGTCATTTCGGCATAGACGAGACGAGTTGCACAAGCACCCTGTTATACCGTTTTTTTCTTTAAGACACTGTCGGCGTCCTAAACGTGAAGTTTGGTGTGTCTGCCTTCCTTTCTCAAGGCAGTAGACTTGGGCATCCAGAATCCAATTGTCGAGAAACATGCGACTCGAATCAGTAGGTACACGTAGTAGATGTGAAATGAGAAGAAAGACGTGGAGAGTAGAACTGGGTAAGACTAGATGCATTCACTGCACCCACCTTCATAGGTACGACATCTAAAGATACATGTGTAACGCTGATGGCGGGCAGAAAATTCATTGGCCTGTCAGCCTGCAGCAAGCCGCAGCAACCCCCTCGGTCCAGCCTTGGTCCTTCTGCCTCGCCCAACACCAAGTTTCAGCTTCCGCTTCACTCCGACTCCGATGTATATTCTGGCTCTCAACAACCTGGTCTCTATCTTTGAAGTCCTCTCTGTACATTCAACAGCCTCCCGGGAGCAGAGCGGGACGAACCACAAAGGGTTTGACATCGTAGACCTGGGTACGCAACATCTGGGCTATTGTCCCACCGCTTCGGAACCTCATGGACCCACTATCGATCTCGGTATCCTGCATTAACTTAATCACGACAATAGCGCAGGTATCTGTCGCCGTGACGAACTTTGTCCGGGAAGTTCGCGATGCACGTGGAGACCTGGATGCGATCTCACGGGAACTGGTCTCGCTCAAATTTGTGCTCGAGCTACTCGCTGAAGACACGGAGGGGTCTCACAGTTCCACGATACCTGAAAGGCTGAAAGAT
This sequence comes from Parastagonospora avenae f. sp. tritici 18332-5, assembly GCA_022559985.1. Classification (NCBI taxonomy): domain Eukaryota; kingdom Fungi; phylum Ascomycota; class Dothideomycetes; order Pleosporales; family Phaeosphaeriaceae; genus Parastagonospora; species Parastagonospora avenae. Next base: position 31,789 of record JAFJTR010000058.1, on the reverse strand, counting down.
CAGATTCTCGACATTTTAAAGAATTGCAGACATGTTGTCACCGATGTTGAGGCCTTGCTTAGAAAGCATAGTGTCTCGAGGCTGGGAAGAGCGGGACATTGGGCTGTGGGTGGGGGCAAAGGCGACATGACAAAGTTTAGATCGAGTTTAGAGACGCATAAAACTGCGCTCGGTCTTGCGCTCGACATGGTTGCTATCACGATCAGTCGGGACATCAAGGACGACACCCAGGAGCTTCTCAAGGATGCTGCAGCGATCAAAGACGATACGGCGTTGATACTGGAAAAGATCGCACAGCTGCAGGACCAACTGCCGCGGAGTGTCATGAAGGACACATCGAATCACATGCTCCACAGATATCTCGATGACCTTTCAAACTCTGCAGAGCTGATGTCTAATGCGACGGAAGATGAGCCAGAGACATCAAGGATTGTGAACAGTGAGGACGAGAACGAGGAAGAGAACGAGGACAAGGACGAGGACGAAACTGCATCTTCGCCTGACTCTGTTCCGAAGGATCCTGACGTCTCTCGTCGGCGACCGTCATCCTTGTTAAGCAAGATGTATACCGGGTTATCTGGCACATCTACAGCGCCTGAACATGCTCCAATACAGACGGGCGCTCCTGATACAAAAACGATCGAACAGACCTTTGCTACAAGGCAAGAGGATGACTCGCCACAACCACGCCAAAATTCTAAACAACATCCCATCCCACGATCTTCTAGCACCATTCCGAAGAACGATGAGCCACCACCATTTCGCCGAAGCTCCGAAATGTCTCCTATCCCACCCTCAAAACCTAAACCCACCACTAAAGATCAAAGTCCACCACCACGGTTCCAGCAGAGTGTGACTATGCCTTCTGTTCCTGACTCAAAATTCAAGCCCACCACCAGAGATGAAAGCCCACCGCCACAGTTTCAGCGAGGTTTGACTATGCCTTCTACTCCACGCTCGGAACAGGGGCCCACCGCTAGGGATCGTAGTCCACCACCACAATTTCACCGGAGTGTGACTATGCCTTCTGTTCCTTACTCAAAGTCCAAGCCCACCACCAGAGATGAAAGCCCACCCCCTCAATTTCACCGATATTCTCATGCGTACCGAACTCCATCAAAACCCAACCGCACCGCGGAGGACAATGGTCCATCACGATTCGAAAAAGGCTCTACTATGCCCAGAGCTCTATTCCCAGACCAGAAGCCTACCACAAAGGACGATCATGCAGCCAGTCCCCCACCACAATTCATCCGGGACTCTTACTTACCCTCGATTCCAGCTTTTGACCCGGCACCTTCCCCTGCTATAACGCCAAGTGCTCCCCAAAGATCAACCGAAGAAGCATATATGGCAACCTGGTTAGACGCGCAAGAACGATGGTTGCGTGGTGGATCTCGAAAAGAACAGGACCTTAAGTTGACGGCGTCGAAGAGGCCTCGCAAGAAGAGAAGACCGGTTGGCTTGTTCACGTTATTCGGCGCCTGACTAGATCCAAACCTCGATTATTCTATTCCTAGGCAACCTAGACTGTCACGCCGTCCAGCGAGCCGGCCTATATGGCGGCATTGCGGAGAACCATAGACATCCGTTTGCAAATCTATCACCTATTGTATATTCCATACTCTACAGTCTACATATTGATCATAACATCGCTCCGCCCACGCCTATCTCATCCTCCCACTCAATGCTCATGCCCATGATGTTCATGCCCCTCCTTCTCCCCAAAATCAATCCTCCACCCCCTCCCAACACCAACACCCGGTTTCCTGACCACCGCCCACGCCGCCTTCTTACCCTCCGCCGCATGCCACTCCATCTTCGTCGGCCTCCTCCTCTTCGTCTCCTTACTGCCCTCCTCCATGACAACCACACTCTCCTTGCCCTTCCACGCCTTGGGCGCGCCAACGATGATGATCTTCTCGATTTTGACTTTGTCCATGCTCTTGATGTATTTCTGCGCCTTGGAGCTGGGCGCGCTGGTGTCGAGGTTGGCGGAGGTCAGGATCTGGCGGCTGCCGTCGAAGTTGAAGGTGCGGTGGATGAAGGCGCCGGATTGGTAGTCGAAGGTTTCGCCGTCGTCGATGTAGAGGGTGCCCGAGGCATTGCCGTCTTTGTCGAGAACGACGACGAGCGTGAAGGGGTCGTATTTCATTAGGCCTGAGGAGCGGCGGGGACGGTCGCGGCGCGGGATAATGTGGCCGCCTTGCATGAGGAGAGGGATCTTCTCGAGAGGTGCGGGGATGGTGTGGTGCCCGGCGCCGCTGTAGGTGGTGTAGTCGAAGTAGTCGTAGTAGGGCTGGTTGTCGGCGATGTAGACGGAGACGCTGTCCGCACCCTCCTTGGTCACTGGCTTGGCGAGAAGACCAGTGGAGCCGATGTACAGCTGGTCGTCAACGGCGAAACCTCTCTCGTCCTCAGGGTGTACGTAGAAGTTGGGTCGGACAATGGGTGCACCATTGGTGGCTGCCTCGTGGAAGGCGGTGTACCAGGCAGGGAGCAGCTGGTAACGTAGACGCAGGGCCTGAGTGATGATCTCAGTGTAAGGTGAGCCGGCAATGTAGGGCTCACGGCGGCGAGTGTCGATGTGAGCGTGGCCTCGGAAGAAGGGGTAGTAGATACCAGCCTGGTACCAACGAGTCAAAAGCTCCTTGCTAGGGTTACCGAAGAAACCCCCGACATCTGCACCAGCGAAGGGGAAGCCAGAGATACCCTGGTTGAGGACCATGGGCAGCGAGGCCTCGAGATGAGCCCACTCTGCCAGATTGTCACCAGTCCACATGGCAGCACTACGCTGGCTACCTGAGTAGAAAGCGCGAGTGAGAACAAAAGGACGGCGAACCTCTCCCTTCTTGCGCTCGACAATGGCCTGGTACGTGGCATTGTGGAAGGTCATACCATTGATGTTGTGAACATCGCGATGCTCCCAGTTACCGTGATGCAGGTTGTCCTTGGGCATGGTAGTCTCGGGTCCGTTGAAAACGGAAGGCTCGTTCATGTCGTTCCAGATGAAGGTGTTGTGTGCAGTGCCCTTGAACTTGTCGTATTTGAACAGACCCTTCCACCAGTCGATGGCAGCTGGGTTGAAGCAGTCGACCCACATGGAAGATCCCGGCCAGCACCAGCCTTCGTACTGGCCGCCATCCTTGTTCTTGACAGCCAAGTCTTTCTTCTTGAGCTCATCGATAATGGGATAGCTGTCAGTGTTCTTGATGTGCGGGTCGATGATAGCTACCAGCTTGCGCTCCCTCTTGTCAAGCTGCTTTTGCATCGTGTCAGGGTTGACGAAAGTAAGAGGATCCCAAGTAAAGTACTTCTTCTCCTGTGTGTACTCAATGTCGAGCCAGATGACATCGTATGGGATGTTGAACTTGTCGAAGCGGCGATCAACATCCTTGACATCTTCATCGGTGACGTAGTTCCATCGACACTGATGGTAAGCAATAGCGAAGGACTGCGGCATGGCAGTGAAGCCAGTGAGCTCGCCATACTGACGGGTCATGTCCTGAGGCGTAGGTCCAAGGAACACAAAGACGTCCATGATACCACTTTCGGACATCCAGTGGGTCTGAGTGTCAGTGTGGCCCTTGGTGCCCAGAGAGAGTGGGTTGGCGGTGTTCTTGGTCTTGACGATATCGATCCATGTCTCAGCAGCGTTGAGCCAGAAGACACCAACGGTCGATCCCTTACGATGCGCCTGCATGAAGGGAATTGCGCCGTAGAGAGTCATTGGGCTGTCTAATTCGTACTCGAATACGTCAGCGTTGTATAGGCGATAGGGCTCCGTGTAAGCATTGTCGCCGCCCCTGCATGTTTGTCAGCACTCATCTTCTCGATCTCCACCAGATGCTTCTTACTTGGTAGTTTTCAATGATAACCCGGTGGCATGCTCTGGGATACCAAAGACGTGTTCATAGCCGGGGAACGAGATATCCAGGGCAACAGCCTCAGGGCCTCGCGGCTTGCTGTCCGTGTTGCCACCAAATGTCTCTTCCCACCATGTGCTCTCATCCGGCCCTTGTGCTTCTGGTGTCTTCTCTTCTTCCTTGGTCTCCTCCTCGTCCTCTTTCTTCTCTACGACGGGTTTCTCTACCTTTGGTCGCCAGTGTTCCATGTTCATGAAGCCTCGCTCGTTAAACTTGACCTGTGTCTCGCCATCACGCTGGAAGTCGATTGAGAAAGGCGCGTGTCGAATGATAGCCTGGTGGTTGCCACCATTGCCATAGACGACTTTGGTGAACCCAGCATCAGCTGTCTCGCTCAATGCCGCACCCAAGGCTGGGTTCAGGCCTCCAACGATTGCCCACTGTCCAGCCTCATTGTATCGCTCCTTCCTGGCCTTGCTCTCATGCCTGAGCTCAACCTGTCCCTTTGCCCTCTTCTCCTCGTCGAGTGTGACGCGCGCAAGGCCTGATTCGAGGAACGTGATGGTGAGCGGGAGAGACACCTTCTCACCGCTTTCTTGTACAGTCTTGAGGACAACAGCCTCTAATTGGCCTTTGTTGAATCTGACAGACGCGGGTTCAAGTGCATACGGTGATGTCCAGGAGCTCGAGGCGGATACATCGTCGGCGAATTGGCGATTACGCTTACAGAAGCCGGACTGGTCGCAAGTCTTGAAATTCTCGTGCTTCACAGCAGCTGCAATGGTCAGTTAGCATTCTTAACACGATATAGAGGCCCAGAAGTGGTGTATATGGGCGATTGAAGCTCCGGGACGCGGGAACATACCAGCTGGAGCGAACACGCTGCAGAGCACCGCCCATAGCAGAAACAAAGCCGTCCACCGGGGAGCGGCACTATATGTCAACGAGATCATGGCTGGCAGCTAACAAAATCACCATTCGCAAGCCAGCCCAAACTTATCTTGACCGTCTTCCAACGTCACAGCGATGTTGAAACGTGTAGCTCGTTACATAAGCACCCTTGGCGTGCATAACTCAGACCCTGTTTGCACAAAGTTATGCACTTAGCTCCAGGTCGTGCTACCCCTCGAATGCCCAGACCCAGCGAGCGCCAGCGTAGCATACCCCACCTTACCTACGACAAAATTTACATGTCCGACCCTTCTTCTTCCTCTTCTGATCCACCAATCTTCAAAAGACTTGGACCTAAAGACAGATCCTATTTACAAAAGAATATCGACGCACTACAAGCCGCCAATATGAGCAACGAGCAGACGTACGTTTGATGATTATGCTGAGATGGAGGGGTACTCGACAAACAACTAACTGTTGGGATAGCTTCATTGCCATCAAGCCTGATGGCGTCCAGGTACGTCAATTGCCCGAGTATCTCTCATCGAATGCCTCAAGTCCATTGAGCAGCGATGAGGGGTAGCCATCTATCTATCATTGAAGACGCAGCACTAACACTCTCCCAGCGCGGCCTGATCGGCCCCATCATCTCCCGCTTCGAGAACCGCGGCTTCAAGCTCGCCGCCATCAAGCTCATCACCCCCTCCAAGGAGCACCTGGAGAAGCACTACGAGGACTTGAGCGACAAGCCCTTCTTCCCCGGTCTAATTGCCTGTACGTCCCCAATCCCTCATTCCCCACCACCCCTTTATAACCCCCAACCCCCCAACACCATACTAACATCACCTAGACATGGGCTCCGGCCCCGTCTGCGCCATGGTCTGGGAAGGCCGCGACGCCGTCAAGACCGGCCGCTCCATCCTCGGCGCCACCAACCCGCTCGCCTCCGCGCCCGGCACCATCCGCGGCGACTACGCGCTCGACGTCGGCCGCAACGTGTGCCACGGCTCCGACTCGGTCGAGAACGGCAAGAAGGAGATTGCCCTGTGGTTCAAGGAGGGCGAGGTCCAGAGCTGGAAGTCGGCACAGTTCGACTGGGTCTACGAGAAGCCGTAAGCGTGTCATGCTGATGGGGAAAATTGGCATGAGTTGTGGACATGAGGTGAAAGCTGGATGGAGCTTGTCTGGTAGCTAGAATGGCGAAGGGCATGGGATGTCTGGTCGAGTAGCCGTGTGTCTACGATGAAGGTGCTGATTATACTCTGATGCTGGCTGGCTATGAGGATATGATTGAGATGAAAAGGTACATGATGTAGAATCGAATGGGACACAATGCATGATCTCAAGGACTGTACCAGCTCGTATGATATGATCGATGGGAGAGACTTGAAATGCTCCATGCATGCTGGCACCCTGTGCTAACAATATGCTTCCAAAGTCCATGCAAACGCCTTGTGCCATCCAGGCATGCAAATCCATATCCAAAGGCCATGATCCCCCTCAACCATCTAAATGCCTATCCCTACTCCTCGTAATTCTCTGACTCCCCTCCACCTCCACCATCTCCTGCCCCTCTCTCCTATCCTGACTTCTCGTATGCACCTTCTCCTCCAACTCCCCCTTAGCCTTCCCAACGAACCATCCCCTAATCTTCTCCACCTCCCTCCACTCGCCCTCGCCCCTCTCTACCACCGGCCCCTTAACCTCTTCCCTCGCTCTCACCTCCCCAAACGCACCGCGCTTCGCGCCCCAAACAGGTTTCGCATAGCGCCACACACACCAACTACTCTCGTCCGCGGAGGTGAGCGTGGGGTGGCGATTGAGGCTCTTGACGGCGAAGGCACGTAGGAGGATGACGTCGCCGGTGTCGGCGGCTGGGAGGGCGTTTTGGTAGGGGCGGAAGATGTTGACGGTTGTTGTGGCTGGGTAGGTGGATGTGTCGGTGATGTGCAGTGTTGTGGTCCAGTCTTTGCGGCCTTTGGTGGAGCATTGGGGCGGTGTGGTGGCGGAGGTGACGAGAGCGAGAACATCAGGGTTCGAGGAGGTGTGGAATTGTGAGGAGCGGTTGAGAAAGTATGTGAGTGCGCTGAGGGGGGTGTAGTATGCTAGTGGCGTGGAGAGGCCGATGGAAGGTTCGTCGGGTTCTTCGACGGCGGTGATGGAGTGGTCGGAGGATACGTCGGGTGAGTGCACTCTTGGCGTTGTGGAAGGGGAGGCGACGTCAGTTTGGACAGCACTGCGGCGAGGTGTTGATCTTGTGACGCGGGTAGGAGAGGGCTTGGCGGGAGTCTCAATCGCAGTACTTTCAGCTGTCATGGATTTCTTGAACGAGCGCAACCCTGCCGACGTGGCTTGGGTGAGCTGGGGTGTAATCGGCAAGGTTTGTTGTTGCTGGCCGATGATAGCGCTGTTCTGCGAGTTCATGTTGGCCTGCTGCGTCGCGTCCGGAGTGATAGGCCTGTTGCTGTCCATGATCGACTGGTGGTTGAGTGATTGAGGAAGCTTATGAGCTGCAGGAGAGCTCCGCATGTTTTCGTCGATGTTGGCTGACGCCGGAGGTGAACTTGGCAGCTCAATGAGCTCGCCTTCACCAGCAAGCGAGGGGTCTGTGAATCGCTTTGCTTTGGGCGTTGCTGAGTCTGAAAGGTTGTCTGATTGCTGTGATGCCAAGGAGATGTTGCGCGAATGCTGCCTCGTTACTCGTGTGATGCGAGGGCTGGATGATATAGCCTCCGTCGGGCCTCCTGAACGCAGATTTCGACTAGGGCTGCCTTGAGGTATTAGGTCGACCATCGAGAAATCTGAACGAGCCGGGCTACTCTTGCTGGGTACAGCTTGCGTTCCGCTCCTCTTCCATTCTGTCCTCACCGCTGCTCGAGTTTCAGCTTGCGGCGCACTTGCAGGAGGAGGCTTCAAGTGTGCGAATTCATCCTGTTCATGCTCGGCCATTGGATCACTGAAGTTCGTGAACGTGTTCCATTCGTCCGAGTACTTCACAGTAGATAGCGAGTGCTCAGAGTGTAGACTCTCCTCTTCTGAGTCCTTGATGAAGGATACATTTGAGTATCGACCCTGAGAAGCATCAAGCTCTTGTGAGGGTTGGGAGTCTTTCAGAAAATTGTCCATGTCGTGTGACTGAGAGCTGCCAACGTCAGGTATGGACTCTACACTTCCTTGCGAGGTATGTTTGCGAGGACTGCGATGTGCGGCGGTAGATATAATAGCTGATGTACCCTTGATCGGGGAGAGCAGTTTCGATTGCGAACGTAGACTGTATGGCGAGGTGTGGCTCCCGTCCACCGACGGTGACATTGTAGATCGATCTTGAGTCACGGGTGGGGACATGGTCGTTCGTACAAGAGGAGTCACGGACGCCTTGGATTTCGTCGACCTAGTAGTACGCTTTGGCGGAGAGATATCTTCCTTGGCAGGCGATGCAGATGTTTTAGCTTTGGACCTAGTATTTCTTGCGGGCCCGGTAGCAGGCACGACAATGGTCTGCAGTTCCCCAACTTTGTGGCCCTCCCCAGGCACTTCGATCAGGATCTCTCCAGACGGGTTCATGGTTTCTTGTCCTTGTGTTTCTAGCTCGCCCACCCGGAACACCGATCCCTCCTCGATTGACTCTAGCTTCACATCAGGATGCAACCCCTCTACATCCTCTGTTCCCCACTGCTCGCTATAAAAAGAATCGGCCTCGAGTAAAGTTCCCTCCATGAACGTGTCCGGAATTTCCATTGCCGGGTACGGTCCAGAAAGGTCCATCATTGACGGCTGGTCATCCTCATTGGCCTCCATGATGGCCTGAGATCCTTCCTGTGTTGGTGTGTGAGTAGTTGCTATTTCCTGAGTGTTTGTGGTAAAGTCTGGAAACACAGGCGCGTACTCCATGGCCATTAACTCACTATATCTCTCATCATTATGCGAATCCACTAGCCGGGTGTGCGATGGGGCGGCATCATCCTGATCCCGAGGAGAAGCATCAAGGGCATTCTGGGCGCCTTCACGATCGGCCTGTCCAGCGTTCCCGTAATCCAGAGTCTTTGGTATCATATCTTCTACATCGCTGCTAGCTGGTGGTGACCCTAAGTCAAAAATCGTGGATACAGGAGCGGATTGACCAGTCCCAATTGGCTTGTCATCCTCTGTCTCGATCTCGTCCGCAGGTGGGGCTTCATGGTGCTGGGCTTGTTCCTCGATTTCGTCTTCATCAGAGCCCTCTGAATCAGAGTCGGAAGACAGTTCGATGATATCAGGCGCTGCTTGCCTGACTTTCGGAGATTCAGTCGCAAACGCTTGCAAACGCTTGCTCGGAAGCTCATCGACCATGTCAGCTTCTGCTGCTGGGCTACTCGCCGAGTTTACAGCGTCCACATTGTCGGATGTCTTCGGTTCGAAAGTGGTATTGTCCGACATGGTTTCCGGTATCTCGTCCAAACCACCTGCAGCAGGAGATTCGCCATCGTCCTGAGCAAGCTCGATCGATCTTGTTTTGGCGGCTTCCGGTGCCGGCGAAGATAGATCTAATGGTCCACTGTAGCCAGCGCCATCCATGCCAAACGTGAAGCGCACAGGTGTAAAAGCCGACTCGTGGTCTGGGTGGAACGCGTTCGTCTTTGACGATCCAATCGAGCTGAAGAACGAGTTCTCCACGATGTAGCTAGCTTCACTCGGCGGCCTCTCTTCTTCCACCGTCTCGAGCTCCATCGCTGGTGCGCTAGTCGAGACATCATCGAAATATGATCCGACGTTGGGCTCACGTTCTCCGGGGAACGGCGAAGGCAGAGGGAGAAGAGCTGAATCCAGAGGTTTTAGAGTTGGACTTGCCGGCTCTTTTCCTATAGGTGTGAGCACGCCTGGGGATGTGGGCACATTGAAGCTCGTATTGAGAGATGAGAGATGCGGCGGCGGCATAGCGATCCTGGGTACTGTCTCTGTCTTTCTCGCGCATTCAGAGTCAGCGTCGTCTATCGTGACTTGCACAACATCTCGGGTCTGCGACTCTGCAAGGGCATTCTCGTCTTGGACTCCAGGAAGTCCTTGACTTGTGAGCTGGGGCGACTTCTTCGCCGTGTTACCGTCCGGCTCTTGACTGTCTTGCTCCATATCTCCAGTGGCAGCCTTGGTCGGACTGATGCTAGCAGCATCTGTATCCTCCAGTGTTTCTTCCTCTGTGTTGGCTTCTGTGTCTCCTCCAAACGCGTACTGTGAGTCTATGGGTCGATCTTCGTCAGGTCCAGCATACAGGTCGTAGTACTCGTCGTCTCGAACAAAGTCGTCAGTATTCGGTATTTGCGGTGCTTTCGTATCCACTCCTTGTACGCTTGGGACTGTGGCCGGTCCTGCTTGAAGCTTGGCATTGTCCAAAACTTCTGTGCCTGCAGCAAGTGACACTGATTGTGATTTCGATGGGGAAATGGGAGTTCGCGGTAGTTGTGATGGGTGACTGGGTGATGCGTCCATTTCCTCCAGCTCCTCTTCAGTCCCGACATCACCCTTCTCAGGCGATGGCGTCCGCGCATTATATGTCCACGCCTTCCAGTCTCTGTAAGACTTCCGCCTCCTCTTCTTATCATGCCCGTCTGCGTTCTCGTCTGCGTTCTCGTCTGCTAAAGGGTCGTATGGAGCTTCGAAGAACGGGCCATCAGACAGTCGTGCGCGCTTCAGGAATGCCGGAGAGGACCACTGCTGGGTAGAACCGGGATTACAACCGGTTGATTGGCGAACAGGCGACAGTCTCGCTGGTGTTGGTGCTGCATCGTACAGCTCGATGTTCGCGATTTCGGCGCCTTCGCGAAAGACCTGAACCGCCACAGTTTGTTTATATTCCAGCTCCCAATCGATACTCCTTCCCGGCGTGCTAACGGTATCTTCCTGCACGAACTGTGCGCCTCTTAAGCTTAAGATGACCTCATCTCCAATTCCCACGCCCGTTGTCGCAAGTGCTTTCGCGCTAGAACCGGAGAATCGGACCCGGACCTGGCCCTTCTTGCGCCGTGATCGGAAGTCGGGTTCGGCGAGGAGTAGCGCAAATTGCCGTTGTGAGGAGGAGTAGGGCCATATGAGGGTGACGGCGGCTTTGAACTGCTTCGTGTCGCGTGAGGACAGCTCTGGGTTGAGCTCCGCGATGTGTATGATGTCCATGTTGAAGTGCGCGTCGAATGCGCATTAGGTGTTATGATATCGACATTTTTATCGTATTATGATTCGTATTTCACAGCTTGTCGGCAAGTGATGCGTGAAGTGCTGAAAGATGGTCGAGTGCAAGCTGGGCGGCTGTTTCCGTCATCTCAACGCGACATTCCGCGCTAGTCGGCGCCTTTGCCGGTTCCAGTTACTCTCTTTTTCGACAACATCAATGTTTCTTTCACCTCTTCATCTCACAAAGCAGACGTCGTTCATGAACCTTTTGGCTGTTGCGCTTCGCCCATTACTATCGTTGCTTACTGTCCAAATGTAGACCGCACATATAACTCTTGTTTAGAAAGCTGCCGGTGTATCCTGCTCTCAATTCTGGTTTTCTATCACTGCATGACATCTACATACTCCGTGTACCGCCACTTTTAATGGATGATCGTCCTCATTTTCTACGATGTGGCAGAAGGCATGCGAGTGTCGAAAGGAGACGAGACGAGATCCTGGACAGACCTTCCGAGCTCTGAAAACGCCGCAGGACAGGTTTCCTCGCTATGGTCGCTGAATGCTATGAGCCTACTAATTTCCAGTAGCAAAAGAATACTCAATCGGTTATGTGTCGGACGGCAAGCCAAGATCCACTGAACCAGTCAATGCTCCCTGCAGTACGCGCATTACTCTCGCATCTTGCTTGCGACAGCCCGAACTGCCTTCGACTTGCCAGACCGCCTCGACACTCTCTGTTGTTAAAACCCGTCGAAATAGGCATTTCCTTGTCGGTGGGTGGGCTATAGTATGATGGAAATCATCCGCTTTGGTTCTGCCTACAATCGGCATGCGGACAACAATGCGACGCACATTCACCTCTTCGCGAAGAATCCTTGCAATAACCCAGTAAAGCAACGAGATCGTGCGCGATCCGTTGAAGTCGTGCGCAGAAACTATGTTAAGGGTGGCTGGATGGAGCTTGCACAGTGGCAAGAGTTGATTGTAACCAAATCCGGAGAACCGTATGTCGGGAGAGTCAAGTTGTCGCATGTGACACACGTGGAGGTGTTAACGTATGAGGAAAGAGCCCTGGATGGTGAGATAAGCCGTCTCGATGGAAGCTTGGAGAGCGATGATATGGGCGTGCATGATTGGAAGACATTCGCTGTCGATCTCGGATTTGATCTGGTGGCATGAGAGGTAGATGCCGAGGTAGGAGGTGAAGGGAGCGGAGACAGGGATCTCCGTTGCCATGTCGCCATATACATAGCAGCGGAGCTTGATGGCGAGGTCGAGGAAGGACGTCATGATGACGGGCGATCGGATTGGGACAAGTACGGAGTGAAGGTGATGGTTGGGGACAAAGCGGGCGGGGGTTGAGCACTGGAAGCTAGAGCTGCTGACTCATCGCTGCGACGTTTACACGAAGCCATATTAGAAGTGTGAGAGACAAGATCATAGGGTTCGAACGGCGTCTGACATGATTAACAACGTAGCTACAGGCTCGTTGCGCTAGCTACACACGTATTGCCGATTCATATAGCATGCAGGTTACCACTTCTTCTCCCGTCGATATTCAATCGCTGGAGGTCCTCAATCCGGCTGGTGGGGGAGTGTCATTTGTCTTCTCAATGTCGACACCAGGCAGCGCCAAAATGCGTGTCCCCTCTGCACATGCACGAAATGATTAGTAGTCTTTAGGAACACACTTGTAATACGAGAAATGGGTTTGAATATGTGCACGACTACAAGATACCTCACATGATTCTACAGAAACTTTCCAACATATCCAGGCTACCTGAACCTCTTCTCATTGAGAGAAGGCGGACGGGAACTCTGCTGTCGCCTGGTACCGACTTTACGCATCTACTTAGTCTCCCACATGACTGTGACTTTGCCGTTGAGGTTCTTGTACCACCAGAACTTAGACGCGTTGCCGGCGGAGCTATCTCTCTCCGCCTCCGCAATGCCATGATCCCGACATCTCTCTGTTAAGCGTTCACTCATTTCCGGTATCTGGACTCAAGTCAGCCTTGCTTCTGGTGACTCCCGAGCTCTGCACTGCGCACTTGCCTCCAATGTGATGCAACCCGCGTTCACGACCTTGCGGCGAACCATACTTCCAAGAAAAGAGATAACTGCCATGGTGTTGACAAGCAAGAAGTCGTCCGGCAGTAATTTGAATTCAAGCTGAGCAAGATGCAGCTTACAGACTTGCAGAAAACCTGGGTTTGGCGTGTTGAACTTCGTGCCTGTGAACAGGGAGTTTATGGATATTTGAACGTGTTGTTTTGCGAAGACTGAGGGGTCGAACTTGATAGTCCCGACAGGCAGAGAAAGTCCAAGGTGATTAAGGTGCTTTTTTAGTATGGAGCCGCATTCTAGGTTCATCTCGTTTCGAGCTTGGTGGCACGAGAGGTAGAGTCCATGGTAAGTGGAGAAGTAAGTGGATCTCGGGATGGAGGTGTAAGAGTACACCTGATAGCGCAATTCTAGCGGTAGATCGAGGAAAGAAGTCATGTTGTGCGGTGAGTTGCGTCGTACTTGAAGTTAGGTAGTCGGAGACAAAATGTTTGTTCGTGGCACATGCCTAAGGTGGGTGCGCTAGCGCGGTTTTGGGTTTCGTCTTTGAGACATTTCAACTGGTTCAAATGTTGTCACCTCCCCTCTTCTCACTCAGAACTACGACATCACGCTGACAGTCGAGCGATACCGCATCCTTTCACCAAGATCTACCTTCGGGCGGTACGAAGTATGTGCGATACTGCTGCATCCTCTACGACGTCTACGTTTCCCTTCCTCAAGCTTCCACTTGAGCTTAGGCTCCATGTTTATGGCCACATCGCAAAAGCAGTACCCCTTACCGCATACATGTCCGAATACGCAGGTCGATACCTCTCGTCTCATTAGATCAAGGCAGAATATGAGGCCGAGTACATGAAAGCCTCGGAACCTTACTTCACTAAGCTTGCCGATGCGCTACGAGGATAGACAGTCGTTGCCTTTCCCACTGCGATCAAATTTGGAACACGGCAGCGGTTTAATATGAGGACTCCTGTATCGATCCGGTCTCAACACCATTGGAGGGGTATGCAGGGCATTCCGGATGACAGCTGGAACACGATCAAGCCATTCTTCGCCTCACACCTGGAATCTCTGTACTTATTGCTTGAGGGAACAGACGTTGGTGCATGCTCTTGGTATGAATGGATAGTTGATGTCCTGTTGTGAAGATGAAAGAGGTGGGCATGGTCAACATCAAGCAGATTTCGATCAAGGTCGAATCGGGAGGTCGATCCGAAAAGAAATTATCGAACACCTATTTTTCAGGCTCTATTCTTGGAGGAGTGTGGAACGGGAAGGAACGTGTCAAGCATGGGAATACATTATACTACACTTGGGTGCGTGTGGGAGCTAGACCCAAACATTGATGCATCATGCATGGTCCGACCATGTAGCAAGATCGTTGAGTTACATTGGAGCACACGAAACAGCATTCAAGATGGCAAATTCAAGTCTTCAGAAAGGCAAAATACTCATAGGGAGATGACATAAAATTCAAGTCTGGTGAATTCGTTACTCGTCCACACTTGTACTGCCAATCTATAAACGCAACCCAATTGTCTGGGGTCGTGATGCAGGGTATATGAAGCTACCACCTTATGCCAATTTCTTGACCAAACCAGGAGGCCGCCACGCCTCCTGTATTCCTGGATTTATCTGGCCCTGGTGAATCTCATACATAGTTTCTCAAGTAAGTAGGAGGAATAATAAAATGCGAAACTTCATGTTGTGGGAGTTAGACGTGTCATGAATAGAGTCAGACTACAAAAGACTTACAAGACAGAGAGATGACATGTACAGAGAGCGCTTCAAACAATTGATTTTGCAGGAGATCGTTCGAATTATGAGAGCACACTGCAGCTTAGGAAGACGTGAAGTTACGAACACAGGTTAATTGAAGAATCACGCTTCGAATTGTACATCAACTGTGACGTTGATAAGTGCATGTTTAAATCTTACAAGCGGTAGTGATTTTGAACCTGGCGGTTGAAACGAAGCATAGTGGTCTCTTGGCTAGGAGTTTGAAGCATCCGTAGAGCCCTGACTAGCGGTGGTCGCGCTCGTAACGCTTCTGCAGCGACAGTTCTTTTGTCAGCCAGTTCCACGATTCTAGTAATTCGTCTAATCACCCCAAGTCAACTTCCACACGCTCAATCGCCTGCCATCCCAGGAGCGCTTCATTCCCGTCGAGCACATAATGTGGCTTGCGAAAGAGCTCTGTAAGACAAACGGAGCAAGTATGGCTTTGACGCTGACACGCATGGACCCAGGATGCTAGACAGTCTTGGCAGTACAAGTGTCCACAAGGCTTGGTTGCGACGGCCGGAGGCGTTGGATTGTCGGAACAGATGATGCAGTCGCTGTCAGCCATGTCGTCCGCTGATGCGGGAGTAGACACTTCGCAAACGTCAATTGGCTCACCGTTCCATTTCAATTGAACGTCTGGATATAGTGACTCCAAGTCTCTCTGAAATGACTCATGCGCGGCGGAGAACTCTGTTTGCAGCTTCTTAAACTCGCTCCGGAAGCTCCAGTCAGAAGGAATGCTAGATTGCTCTCGGAGGCGCTCTAGCTCGATACTGTACTCTTTCATAGTTTGACCAGCCATACGATTACAGTAGAATACTAAGCGCGCGTTCAGAGTCCAAGTAAGACAGAACGATAGCCGGGTCTCACAACTGGGCGGAGATGGCTTCGCCATTGCGTCCTGCCAGAGCGAGCGTTGCGCTACAAACGCTTCGCTCGCCAACTTTGAGATCATAACCATGCATTCAGACAAACGAGTTGATGTAGACGCAGAAGGAAGAGCAGCATATGGATCTAGGAATGTCAGCACGTCGATACCGTACTCATCGTCTTCGTCTCCGAACAAGTTGTGGAAAGCTACCACATAGTCCTCTTCGAGAATACCAGCCATAAGACATCGTACCATGTTTACCCTGAGAAACTCGCTGCTGATGTCGCGATAACCTTGCTCAGAATGGTAAGCGATTGTCCACACCCAATGGTGTGGGTTGTTAGTGACGATACTTAAGGAAGGCTGTGCTCGGATGGTCAACCGACTTCATGGTGACAAGGCTAAATTATCTGCCAATGCGTGGAAAAGTGGCAGTTCTCTTATGTCCCCGTCTCCTAAGTGCTGCTCGAGGTAGGACATGGCTTCATCCGGTAGCGGCCCTTCAGATGCCTTCCAATTGTCAAAGGACGTCGTCAAAATTGAAGCAGTCATTTTGTCGATCAGAGTTTTGTAGTGAAGAGATTGAATGCGAGACTGGATTGGAAAGATTGTTCAATTTTAAGGCGCTCGGATTGCGACCATTGTGAGCTTCCAGCGTGCAATACTGAGACGACGACCACATCACAATGAGTGTTGTGAAAACACAGGGTAGAATGACCTCAAAATGATTTGTTCGAGGCACTGATCGGACGTGACTCATCAGTATGACATTAAGCATATTTCGCTCTCCATGCGCTTCCAATTCTTGACCTCGGTCAAGCTGTGAGCTTCACTGTTGGTGTCGTGTCATGGCGCTTGTCCGGGTTTAACGCGGGTTTCTCTCAGCGTGTCAACTACCCCTCTCGAACCAGCCACGAAGCGTCCTCCTATCATCACTCTCACTTCGGTGACTGATGTAGAGTGAGCTGATAAGCAATCATGTCCCTGGAAAAACTTTCCCTACACTATACCTCGCTCATTTAGACTGCGCGAACAACTCACCACTCGACAACAATGGTGTCGACGCGTTTGACCTTCAGATCCTTACATTCTACCTTCGCCGCGGAATTCCTTGGCGTTGATTTCGCACAAGCATTGTCCGCCAAAACGGTGGAAGAGATCCGCTCTGGACTGGCCGCGTACGGCGTGCTCGTTTTTCGTCACGCCCAGCTCGATGATGCACGACATGTTGCCTTTGCGGCTCAACTAGGCGAGCTTGATGACTCCACGCCGTACATCAAAGCGGGCCGCAAGCACCGTCTGGCGCCGTATACCGAATTGTTCGATGTGAGTAACCTAGATGATGATGGCAATCTCTTATCGACCGATAGCTTGCGCTTCCAGCTTGGTCTAGGCAACGGGCTTTTCCATGTCGATTCGGCATTCAACCCTCGCCACACCGGGTATTCCGTTCTCAGAGCTCATGAGATACCTCCGAAGGGCACCGGTGGCGTAACTGCTTTCGCAGATACACGGACAGCATACGCAGATCTTGATGAGGATACTAAAGTGAAGCTCAAGGATTATGTAGTCAGTCATTCTTTGTGGCACAGTCGACGCTTGGCAGCGCCCGATTGTGAGTTGCTTCAGGGTATGAGACCCGGGGATCATTTCATGGCGCGTCATCGTCTTGTACAGACGTACGAGGCTAGTGGTCGAACAAATTTGTATATTGCTCACCATGCCCATCATATTGATGGGTTGTCACAAGATGCTGGCCAAGAAATCACTCGGAATTTGCTAAGCCATGCCACACAAGAGAAGTACAAGATCGAAGTTGAGTGGGAGAGCAACGGGATATTATCATATGGGTGAGTCTGATCATTGTACTGCGGGAAGAGTTCTTGACGACTATAGGACAATAATTGCGTCATGCACGCTGCCCGTCGAGGAGCCTTTGAGGGCAAATACGTGCGTGACATGCGAAGAGCAACAGTACACGATCAGTCTTCTACAGCTTGGAGTCTCAATGAACGTACGGATTATCGTGCTGGAATTCCATAAAATTCTCATATGGAGAAACATTCTTCAGTACCATCAACAAAGATGGAATGTGTCGCTTTCACCAACGCCGCGCAAGGCATCAGTGCATACGCTCAGATCGCAGTGACCTTGCTGATCCCCCCTAGATTTCTTGGCTAACCCTGTGCCATTAGATCGTCGCTATATGCATTCCACACGACAAGATCACGCTTTGTGCAACATGCCACCATGTCTATCTTGGCAATTCCCCACCAAGGCCTGGATGTAGTTCGTCCAGCGCCGGGTCGTCCAAGCTTGTTGTGATTTCAAAATTGAAGAATTCAACAGGAGAATTTATATCAAAGTAACGCGTTGTATCTCACACAATGCCTAGGCCAAGCTTTCTTCTCGTCACTCATTTGACCGCTACGATCTCTCCCACAGGTCTTGCGCATACACTCCTTATCTTGTTTCATCAGCGTTAGCCCACTATGAAGGTCCTTATGCTTGGCACGTTGCTGCTGCAGACGCTGAATGCGCAGACAGACGGCGAACTACCAACAACTGAGACGGACCTTGACAGTAATATGATCTCCACTGGTACAGCGGACGTTATTCTGGACCCAGAGTTCGGTGCAGATGCAACCGCTGGTCCTGGCTTTACTTTTCCGATCCTGAGCGCGATCGAGACTCCCGTCGAACCTGACCCCGCGTCCATCATTGTGTCGATAACCGGCGAGGAGGTCACCGATGTGGTTGAGGCGCCCACCACGACCTCTGAAGTGGAAAGTGCTGCTGCGCCAGACGCCACTGATTTACCTTTCGATGAAGAATGCCCAGCTTCCTGCTATGAAGGCAACAGCAGGCTTCGTCGACGCCAGGATGTGCCATCGTCCAATGGAGGATTCGCAGCTTTCCAGTGGCCCGGAGACACAATGAGTGCAGCTGCCGACGATGAATGCAGCGATGATATCCCCGATTGGCTTCTTGAGTCTTCTGGAAGAAACCGGGAGGCTTGTCAGCCAGTGCAGAGGCAAGAGTGTCCCGAGATATGCTACGAAGCCACCCCTGGCACCACCGCTCTGGACGCTGGCGACGTGTACACTGACGAAAACGGCAACGAGTATACGGAGGGAGAAACAGAGGTATACAATGACGGCTCTAAAATATATGAGTACTACACTGAGGTTACCACGAACCAGTACACGGACGAGTACCCTGAGGACACTTTTACGGATCAGTACCCAGAAGACACCTTCACAGATGAGTATCCGGAAGATACTATCACGGATGAATACCCAGAAGACACTTTTACGGATGAGTACCCAGAAGATACCTTCACCGACGAGTATCCAGAGGAAACAAACACGGACGAATACCCCGAGGATACGAACACCGACGAGTACCCTGAGGAAACCACAACGGATGAGGGCTATCCCGTACAGTCCTCTAAGAAGCCCTATAGTAACTCCAGTGTTTCTTCCATGGAAGGCTACGGCTACTATTCCAAGACAACCTTCATCACATCAACCAAGACAGCTCCCCCAGGTGGCTATGGTACGCCTGGATACGAAAGTTCGACCATTGCCAGTATCTGCCCCAAGCAATGCAACCCTTTCGATCCAGCCCAGAACAAGTGCGACATCACCACAAGCTGCACCACAACAGGAAAGGACAAGTACTACTGTGCCTGCAGGGCAGGGTTCAGGGCGAGCGCGTGGAACCCCAAGGATTTCACCAAGCAGTTCAAGTTCGCAGCTCAGCCGTACGTGTACGTGGCGCCAGGCGAGGTGTGCGACCAGGTGTGCAGCGATCAGACTTGTACCGAAGTGATGATGAGGCCAGCTTGCCAATAGACGGAGTTTCCAGAATAACGGGTTGGAGATCAAAAGCGCTAGGTGGTAGTGCATATCTTTCTGTAATGCGTTTTTATATATGCGAGTCTTGCATGGCGGAGTTGGGGCTATAAGAGGATGTAATTTCGTACACAGTGAATACACATCGGTGTTCCCCAGTATCTGTGTCTCCAAACATGCAATGAACATGTGCCAAAGCTCATGCTGATGAAGTGTGAGGAAGTCCAGACAGGGTCGAAATAACCTTTTGTGCTACTGTGCCAAGCCGAGCGGACCTCCGATCGCGCCCGCAACGCCACTTCTTGCTATGATGATTTCAAAGCGCTCCACTTGCGACCTTCACCCACGCCATGCGCCTTCACCAAACCCTCGCGCCAGACTTCTCCAGGACATCTTCACGCGCACCGGACTGATACCCTACAATGCCGCTTGACAATGTTCGCAACATCGTGCTCGTCCTCTCCGGCAAAGGCGGGGTCGGCAAAAGCAGCATAACAACACAACTCGCCCTCACGCTATCGCTGCAGGGCCACACGGTCGGCGTCTTGGATATTGATTTGACTGGACCTAGTATACCGCGCTTCTTTGGCATCGAGGAGAGCAAAGTGCGCCAAGCGCCTGGTGGTTGGATACCCGTCGATGTACACGCGCAGCAAACATTATCCGCGCATCGATTGCAGAAGAATGCGGAGGGCCAAGAGATAGGTGCATTGTCTTGCATGTCTCTGGGATTTATTCTGCCAAACCGTAGTGATGCCGTCATCTGGCGTGGCCCCAAGAAGACAGCCATGGTGCGCCAGTTTCTCACAGATGTCCTGTGGCCAAAGGTCGACTACCTCCTCATCGACACACCACCTGGCACTTCGGACGAACACATTTCGCTCCTTGAGACGCTACTCAAGAACACTTCGCCGACGCCGCATGCGTCCCTCCCGTACCTTGCTGGCGCTGTAGTTGTGACTACCCCACAGGCTATTTCGATATCCGACGTGAAGAAGGAACTTAATTTCTGCAAGAAGACTGGCATAAGGGTACTTGGTGTGGTGGAAAATATGGCCGGCTTCGTGTGTCCGAACTGCTCGGAGTGCACGAATGTCTTCAGCAAAGGCGGGGGAGAAGTTATGGCGAGAGATTTCTATGTGCCATTCCTGGGCTCGGTACCGATCGACCCGGCATTCGTACGGCTGGTAGAGGAAGGGACGAGGCCTTTGTACCCTGAAGGAACCATAATGGCCGGTACAGATGTCAGCTCAGAGCAAAATGGTAAAGAAGGTGGTTCGATTACACATGGCAGCAAGGAGGGACTTTTTGTTGACAAGTACCGGGATTGTTCCCTGTACCCTCTCTTCGACGGATTCGTGACAAGGCTACTGGGCGATCTAAAAAGCGGCAGTACGACATAACAGCTTTATAGACAGAAGAAATCCCCAAGAACGGAGTGAACGCATTTATCACATCGATTCCTTCGTCGAATTCGCTCATCATTCACTACTTGCCGATTGGGCAGTCTACTCTCGTGTCTTCCATCCCGCTCAGGTTACGGAACCGGTCGCAGCCGACATTACGCACGCCATTGCTTGTGCTTCTGATATTGAGCTTGCTTGGCACCGCACGTCTTGTCTGAATATTGCATTTCACTGCTCTTGTTCGCCTTCTCAAGCTCTCTTCAAATCTGCTCCAAATTCGCATCAAATTGCTCACGAGTAATATTCCAGTGTTCCTATTCGTACTTACCCTTGAAGTTGGGAAAGTCTTTTTCACTTTCAGATAGCCGCTAATAACAGGCAGACTCGTCATTTGCCAGTGACGCTGCGCAAAATTGTTCTAGCCAATAGTTTGTCGGGCACACTGCTTGTTCGTGCTTTGAGGTAAAGGCAGAGCCTGTAATCGCTAGCTGCGCAATATTGCCAGTCCCTATATAAAGCTTCTCCCCCACTGTCCTCCCTCTCTCTTGCACCCCGCTCTCCACCCACCATAGCCTCGATTCCAGCTGAGGCCACTGAGCTCAAATTGACGAGCCATAGTCACAGTGCCACGACTCTCATCTCTTGGAGGTGCATAAATCCTCTGTCGCAAGAATAACTCTCTTCAAGCTCGTCTTGCACGCGGCATGGACTCTCATGACGACATGAGCGAGCTCAACCCTCACGCGGCCACTGCGTCCAGCACGAACTCACAACAGCCGATGAGCGAGGAGCGCCAGAACAGCGGCGATAGTGTCGCATCCCCGACTAGCCATGCCCCACAAGATGGTACAAACCAAGAGTCGAACGTGGCGGCGCAGCAGCAGCCTATGAAGGGAGAGCTTCAAGACCGCATTGAACAGCTGAAGATTGCGGTGGAGGGGCCTAGCAAACAGCCAGAGCTTCTGCAGCAAGATACTTTCAATCTGCCTGATTCGCAGAACCACCCCATTACCCAAGCCCAGGGAATCCCGGAGACCGATAAAGTCGAAGTGAGTGCGGATCATGACGCTTCTCCAATCCACACCGAAGCCACCATACCGGCCACCAAGAGCGTCATCCAAGAGCCGAAGGCAAGCGAGATGGAGCCTGTGCCTACCGACACCTCAACGACGGTGCCTCTATCCGCCACTCCCGAGTCACTCAGGGGTAATCCTTATAGACTCTCAGGGTCTCTTGTCGCCACAGACCTTGGACATGAAGGAACCAAACATGGTGTGGAGACACCTGAGGTCAGCGATGTGCAACATCAGGAGGCGACCAGATGTCCAATGCAAGAGGCTGCAACGGGCGCCCAAGAAGTCGCAGAATTCAGCCAAGATTACGAAGACGGTTCCTCAGTCGAAGAAGATATGAGCGACGCCGAGAGCCTTCTAGGCGACACTCACGACCGTTCGACCTCCAATCAATGTCCGCAATCGAAGGATAATGGATGCGAATCATCTGATGATGAGCCTTCTTATGATGAGCATGACTGCGGCGATGGTGAAGAAGATGAAAGAGATGGCGAATGGAATGGCGAGTATTATCGGCAGTTGGCGACCCAAATCCGTGAGGAAGTCGCTACTCGTCCTGGGCTCAATCGTCGCGAAGGACATGTGCAAGACGGTGTAGGCTACATTATGCCACACCAGGACCCTCGCCAAATGCAGCTGAACGGCCAACACAGCTTCCCGGGCTTCGCAAACTCAAACTATGGTCAGCAACAGCCATCACAGGCGTTTGATGCTCGTACATTTCCGGGCATGCAGGACCCAAGGAGCTTTCAGCAGCATGGTATGCAGCAACACCCGGGCTTCCAACAGGTGGGACAGCAGGCTCATCAAGGTGCGAACAACTTTGTGCAAGGCTCAAGTCCCATGTCGCCTTTCTTCCAGGGCGTCCCACAGAACCACCCACAGTATGCTGCACACCGTCAGCACATGATGGGCTTCCGGAGTCCTTCCTATGCGATGCAACCTAACGGTCAAAATTCGCCTATGACAGCTTACGACCAGTTCCCAGGATCTCCATATGCAACGCAGGCTCGGCCATCCGCTCCTGCCCTGTTGAATCAGCGACCACCAGCATCTGCGCCCGTTGCACCTCGACCTGATGCGCGTCAACAAAGTTTGCGAAGGTCCACAGCAGTCCAAGAGTTTGACAGTAGCGAGGACGATGAACCGTTACGTAAGCGTATCGCTCATCATCCTTCCCCTCCCAGCGACTCTGTTATCGGTCGCTCGTCTTCATCACAAGTGGCTGCAGTGAAGGGCAAGCAGCGAAAGGATCAAGGCAAAGAGTCTGAGGTCGAGTTTGTGGCATCCAAACCTAAGATGGGTTCCAAGACGACGAAGGAAAAGAAAGCAGTGCCCACGCAGGGTCTTGTGCCTTCCACTGCTAAGGATGTCGGACCAGTTCCTCAGGGATCGCCGTCAAGTGCCGGCAGCATCGACTGGACCCTACCACGGTATGAAGCGCAGTTCGAGCCTGGAGCAACTAAGAACGATCCCACTGTTGCTAAAGTCTCAATTCCCGGCATGGTTCGAGAAGAGATTTTCCTTTCCCCAGATCATGCTGAGCAGGAGACTCATCTTCTCCTCCACATCTTCCTACCCAACCAGCAAAGGCTCGAAACCCCAGACACTCACCCCGCAATCGCCGTCCTCAACTTCCATACCGTCGCCGTCATGGTCATCGAAGCCTTCGTACAGTTCGAAATTGGCGATGAGTTCGGACTAGGTCGTGGTCATTGGCACAACGATCACGACGAAGACGGCGTCGCCGAGTACCAGCGCGTGCGCGACGCCAAGGACGCCGACCCCGACGACATCTTCTTCGCCGTGATTGATCGCTGGCGCGCCGGCCTGGAGTCCAACAAGCAGCCCTCAAAGCTGATTCGCGGGAGCCAGGAGTTCTGCGACATTGCGCTCGATATCATCTACTACATCAGGGAGAACGGACTCTTGAAGGAGAGGCAGCGCGCGGTGAGGTCCGACAAGGGCGCCAATCGTGGTGCGAAGAAGGCCGAAGAGCAAGAGCAGTCTGAGGATGAGGACACTCCGATGAAGGGTACTAAGCGCGGTGCAGGCAAGTTCCACGAACCCAAGGTCACGAAGAAGGCCAAGGTACAGCCCAAGCCTAAGACGCCGACCAAGCCGAAGCCTAGGAAGTCAAGGGCGAAGGGTGCGGCTGTCACTGTCATTCGGAAGACCAGATAGCGTGGTGGTATGAATGGCTCGGTGCTACGGTATTAAGAACAGGCGTTTCGGGGGATTGCATAGTAAGAAGAGATTTTGGGCAGATTTGCGAGTGCAAGTTGGTGGAGTTCATGGATCTTTCTGAGCAGTTTTGACTTTTTACGATCTCAGGAGTAGCTACTCCACACCACGATCTCGGACCTTGTAACAAGAACAATGAAATCATGTAAAATCCACATCCCTCCCTCATCATCATCCATCGATTACATCATCCCATGCAACCCCACCTCCCTAACACACCCCTGCGCACACCTTTGTAACTCCGGATACTCCCCCGGCCTGCTCCACACCCACCCCAACATCTTCTCGGGCCAGAACGCTGCTGGGTCTTCCCCTGCTTCTTCCATGTCCGACTCTACTTTCAGCATCTCTGGGTGGCGCATGAATGTCTCGGAGCGCTGGGCGAATTCGAGGAACTCGGAGGCGTGGCTGAAGGGCGAGGAGAAGTAGGGGGATGAGCCGTATATTTGGGGCTGCATTGTGGTTCAATATAAGTCGCCGGAAGAGCGAGGGTGATGAGGAGTTGGCCAGAGGCATTTGGATGCGGGAAGTAGGTACATGATAGTGTGAAGTGCAGTCTTCAAGTTGGATGGAATAGCGGACAGCGAATGTGTTATTCACGGCATGTAGAATAGCTGACAGCGAATGTATTGCTCAGGGCGTATGGGAAGTTGGATAGCGCATGTGTATTGTATTGACTGCGTGGCAAGTGAGGGAATCGCGGAAGACAGCGCATGCCGTTGTGCTCACGGCAGGTCACATGCTTGACTTCCAAATCCTGCGCGCAGATCGGGTGTCATTTCTTCAACATCTTGGACAGCGAAAAATTGACATTTGTATTATTCTCTGGCTCAACGCTGTCCTTGCGACGGAAAATGTTCCAGGTGATTCTGCTGGATCGAACGAACGCAGTAGCGCGGCAACGACGATTCTCACTGACAATAATGGATCTTGTTGCAGTTTCATCTGCGGCACGCCAGACTTAACACACTCAACCGTCTTCCATGTGCGCTTCGATTTATATGCGAGCATGCTCGCGAATTTCGTGGCTGTCTTGATACGCCAATCTCTTCGCCCTCTGCAAGATTTTAGGTACTTCGCGAGATTGGCCGAAGAACTGTCGCTCTCGTGTTGGGACGGCTTTCCTTCTCCTTCTCCATTTGTATCCTGGTGGCGCAGAACTGTTCCAGCTTCTGAAAATTCGTTCTGGTTTGGCGATCCATCTTTGTCGCCGTCATGTCTTGGATCATGAGCGACTGAGCATTTAGGCTCCATCCCATAGCGCAAATAAACGAGCCAGCTCCTTGCATCCAATGCACGGTGTTATTCCGACGTCTTTGAGTTATATGTATGCTGCCAACGTTGAGAAAATGTACATTGAGCAAAGACTGCTGGCAATCGATGTCGACCATGAGCCTACGAAGGTGCTTATTGATCGGTGACGTATTTTGGCTTTCATTCAGTTGTAGCCTGGTATGAAGAAGATCTATAGTCCCGTCCACAAAGTATGCGGCTTGCCCGAAGTCCCACTTCATAGGCGATGGGTGAAAGCGATTGGTCCGGAATAGACATGTCAATTTGGAGACTGCCCAGGGAAGCAAGGGAGCGAGAACTCCTTCGAAAGCGGTGCCCTTGCCACCTTCGTAGAACAAGTCTCTTCGAGACAACACTTGAGACAGAAAACCGGTCCGAAGAACTGTCCGTCGTTCTTTCCAGTATGCGTCTATATCAAGATGTAACGAGAGGTGTATGATTTTGAGGTGCGGAAATTTGGTTGGCTGATGGGTGTATCCGGTGCCGTTGAAGAAGGCGGCTTCAATGGCGAAGACGCACTCGTGACTTAGCACATCACGCAGTGCTGTCTGAATGAGCTTGGGACATTCGTTGTCCATTTCATATTTGACCAGACGGCACGACGAGTAAAAGCCTCGCCAGTCGTCATAGTCCCAGCCAGAATGAGTGGGACTGATGTGCTGATAGACCTTGAGACGCAGTTCTGGTGGGAGATTGAAAAGTCCTCTGGAAGAGTTAGTCTTGGTCTCAGTAAGACTTGGAGGTTTTGTATAGGATGCCATCGCTCCCATATTCGACAGTGTTAGAGATCTTGAAAAGCGGGGGAAGTTTCTGGAAATGGAGGTGCTGTGAAGAGCGCTTGAGGGGCGGTTTCGAAGAAGATTTTCTCAGTTTCAAAGTGGTGAATGGAAAGCCGGCTTTTCGTCGTGCGGAGGTGAACCATTCCCAATACCCGCATCCCCATATTCACCACGACCGGACTCCACTAGCGCCCGAAACCTCGCAATCACGGTTGTACCAATCAGACTTTTCCACTAACACTAGTGAACCAGCACTTCCTGATAAAATTGTTCTCTTTCTACAATGTAGCACTTACAACTGCTCAACTTCATTTAAGCACAGTTTTCCGCCTCAATCACCACATTGTCTATTCTGATAGGCACACCGCAACAGTAATATCCACAACTATGCAAGCGGTAGCCAAACTTGCTTTTCAGGCTGACATGCGTGGTGGAAAGCGCACATTCGAACCATTCTACATGAGAAACACATTCCGCATAGAGACGATGGGCTCGCAAGAAGGTTCGGCCTTTATGGCTCTACCGACCGAAATCCGTCTCAACATTTACGACTTTATCTTCTTATCACAGCCACCTACCGGAAAGAGTAATCTCGCCACCCTCGCTGCATGTCGTCAAGTACACGGCGAGGCAATCGTTAAGGCCTTGAAGATGACATGTTTCCACCTGAGTCACACTTCGGATCTGGAATTCGAGTCCAGATTGCGGCGCCTCGGTCCTTTGCAATAAAATCTTCGCAACACACAAGTCTGTATGCCCATACAGTAGCTAAGTGCCAGAAGCGCGACCAACCCTTTCATCCTCACGCAATTGCCGCTCGATATCCTGCATCTTGACTTCGGGAAGATTGATGATACAGATCACTGGCTACGAGAGAATTACCTGTACCAGCGACTCATCTCGGCAGTGCTATACGGGACACCTCCGAGTACCATGGGGTCACAGGCTATCTCTCTTCATCATTCAGTTGTAGGCATGTGCGAGCGTATCATCGCTGGCACGTTGCTGCAGACATGGGCAACGAGGGAACACTTGTACCATCTGCTCTTTACCATGAAGACGAAGCGGGTATTGATGGAATGCAAGGACAATGGTAAAGACATTTTTTGGTCAGCCTGCAGGCATCTTGGCCTGGTGGATGACTGCTGCGGTATTCTTTGCCAACATGGTGGTGGGAGGGAGTACTACATGATGTTTGGTGACGACAATAACAAGAACTTCCTCGAGATGGGTCAGTGGTCGCCGTAGGGACAGTCATGAGCAGGAAGCGCTGCACAAATGGGATCACGGAGCGACTAGCGCGTGAGATCAGGATTGAGTTGTGTAAAAGTGCGCAGGGCATATCTAGGACAGAAGTTGACACATGGAGATAAATCTGTAATTGTATAGAGTCTTTGCTATTGCAATTACAGTTAATGTTTTAGGAAATCAGTAGCTGTCGCAGTTTACAATACAAGCATAATACCCATTACAACCACAGCCATCCAGCCCAACACTCCTTGTTTCAACACAACACCACCGCTGCCTAAGGGGAATTTTGTATCCTCCTTTCTCAGAAGGTCAGCTGCGTTGGCGGGTACAGCGCTGCCATCTTCAAAATCATCGTCAGGTCGCAAACAAAAGACCTCAAAACGCACATCGTCTGAGCTGTAACCGGGCTGTGGCCCGCTGGATCGGTTTGGCCAGAATGTCACAACGTCGATAAGCGGCATGCGGACAGCTTGGTCGTAATACAAGCTGCGGTCAGTGCCTCTCAAAATGTGCATGCTCGAGGTATTGACCGAACTGCACTCGGTATTTGGGCTGAAGCGTGAGTTAGGAATACCCCTACCGCTCTCCACTGAGTCCAAATAGGTGAGATTCATTTCTGCCTTCGCATCAGCGCATGCCTAGATGCAATGTGTTTTCAAAACTTACCCCGACTCTTGTCGAAGGATGAGGGCACTCCAGAGCACTCATCTGGTAAAGTGTTGTTCATTCCTGAACATTTCCCATATCTCATATTAAAATTGAGGGCCTCATTGAGTGCTCGATCCTTCAACGCTTGCACGCATTTCATGGTAAGCATCTCACTGCAGTCTTTGTTGTCGCCGACGCTACGCTCAAGGGTCGATTTCGGTAACAAGTATCCTTGAAAACCGCCAGACACTTGTATCGTCTGATGACAGGATCCTATGTTGGTCATATTGGAATCCTTCGTGTCTAGGAAAAGGGTCTGCTGGTATCCAGGGTCTTCGGGTGTCCGAGTTTCGTTGGACCAGAGTTGCGGCTGGACGCGAAGCGAGAGCTCCCATTTCTTTTCCGAGTCGTTTGTGAGAGTGTAGGCTTGGTCCTTGCCGAATCCGACTTTCAGGGCCTGAATCTCTCTTGTTGTAGAAGAATTCCAGGGGCGAGCAAAGGATTTCACGTCATCGCATGTAGCCGCTGAGCTGTTTTGCGCGCGGCTGCCGGAGAGGAGCAGTTGGGCTACAAACGCCCAAGTGGTGGGACCGTACATCTTGCACTTGGTATCTTGGTGTGGCGGTATTAGGATCTGAAAGAGAAGAAGGTCGAAATGGAGATGCGCGATTTGGTATGAAGTTTTGTGTGGATGGTCAGACCTAAGTGAATTCGGGCACTGAACAGTTTAAAGATGAAGGACCTTGTAATGTTAGGCGTACCAAGTGTGGCTCATGCTTGTTGTAGCACGACTAGCTGAACATCCACAGCCTACTACAAATCACCCTAAGCTGGCGCTCGGACCCTTCGTGTAGCCATCCTGCGAGGCGATAATGGCTGCTGTTGGCGTTTCGAATAATCCCTTGCTGCTCAAATGATTGATCGCAAGGCTAATAAGGCTGGTGACCTGCTTCATTGTTCCTCTGCAGATGACAACATAATTGGAATTGTACGGTATTTGATTCCCATATCACTGTTTACATTCAATTGAGGAACCAGACTGAGCTCAAATTCGTTGGTAGCCATCTTTCTTTAGGTCAACTCACCGATCCTGTGACGTCGATTGCACGCCTTAAAATTAAGAGCGCAGTGTTTCATTGGCCGCTCAGCCATGCAATGCTGATCTGCTCTGCGAAATCTCCAATGGGATAGAATCGCATTGTGGCTGTGACGAGATGTAAGGACAAGCACGGGTGAGGGTGGTAAATGACCTTGGCACTCCCGTCTTCCAAGTCCACTTAGCCAGACATAGTAAAGCGCCAACATGCTCCGCCACATCATGGACAGTGTGCTTGGTGGCCTAAAAAAAGAAATGTCATGGGCGTCCAGAGATTAATCTTGGGGACAGTGCGATTGGTTGATGGGGAAAGCTTTGTGCCTGATTTCCTTTTGCATTTTGTATCATTATGCGAGCCAAATACCTCTCGGTTACATGTTGCCGGTGTTCATGGGCAAGTCACAATGCAACCATTGCAATGTGACAGTCAATTAGTACGATTATCCATCATGAGACCGGAAAGACGTAAAGCTTTGCTATGCATTGTTATTCAATATGCTTGAGTATGTGCCATCCACCGTGTATTGTATTGCGAAATCGCAGAGAACGTATCTCGCTTGTGACTGGCACCTTCACAAGGGCCCTGCTCTTCCCTCATTATTTTGATACAGTGTTGTCCTCATCACGATGCGACCTGCACCTTTCGCCAATTCCTCTTGACTACTACTTCGGTCGTCCCAATAAGAATCCATTGTCTCGTTCATCTGTGGCGGCTTGACCCTGACAATACTCTTCAACTGTATGTCTTCGTTTGTCGGCTGCTTGAGATATCCGTGAGCGTCGTAGGAAGGTTTCTTGGAGGTGCTGAGGCGCTTGCGAATGAACACTGCGAATGCTGGACAGCAGCCTATTATGATTGCTGAGAGACACGTCAGTCGCGAACTGATGCAGGAGAATGAATATCTATAGGAATTACACGTACCTATCGAACACTCGAGCACCGTCCATAAGAGCATCCATTTCGGTTCTGGTGTTGTGGTATTGCCTCGCCCGTCAGTACCCAACTGGACGACTCGCAGCGTCGCAGATGCAATGCAAAGGAAACCGCTGCCGAAGAGGACGAATATACCAGCCTTCTGAGCCTTTGGCATCTGAAGGTTCCAGGTCAAGCGGATTGGTAAGAGCATGACTGTTTTGTGTCAGTGACATAGCTATTGAACACGAATCGTGAATGTAGTACTCGCAAGATCAGTGGCGACATCAACAGCATACGCAAAGTACAGGCTGAAGACGATCCTCTGGTTTTCATTCCCCGTTCCACCGCATTTGCCTTTCTCAAATTTTTCCTTCAGATTGTCGCAAGTAAAAACGCTACTTAGAACGCTTCCAATCCAAGCCTACATCGTTGTGAGCTGAGAGACGAAGATCGTTGATGCGCCTTACAAGTATACAGAAGCTGACCGTTGCCCACCGCAACCTCTTGTATATGACGGGAGTGGCCGCGAGTAGCTTGCGATAAAGTATCAATAATGACAGCTTAACCGAGAGAAGTAGCGTGTAAAAGCACATCTGCCCAGCGGTGAGAAGCCTCAGCATGAGAGCTGAATCTTCCAACATTGTCCTATACGGGGGTATCTCGCGGCCGATGACGGCGTACAGGTGGAACATCGGTGGTACGACAATGATGTAACAACTCCTACAAGACAAACATAATACGTCAGAACACCGGCTGTATTGTTAGATATATGTAATCACTTACCATAGCGCAATGTACAGTATGTAAGAAAGATAAATGAAGAAGTCAGGAAGTTCAAAGGCCCTGCGTTTTGAAACCTGAACCGCAGCACGAGCGAGAACAAAAAATGATGTAAGAGCAAGCATAGAACCATTAGTCCGCAATAGCTCTACACGACTGATAGGAGTCTTTGGAAGAGGCTGATGCGACGGCATCGTGACACGAATGATCAGGGAGTTGAGTGGCTGAAGCACTTCATTAAGCATACAGAGGGCAAGGTGGTTGGGGCGCGTCGGCTACTTATCCTCGATGGCCATGAGAGCCACCACTCCCTTGAGTTTCAAGAGCTTTGCAAGGAGAACAATATCTACAGGCTCTGCATGCCGCCCCACTCATCCCACCTGCTACAGCCGCTTGACGTTGGCTACTTCTCGCCATTGAAGCGCGCGTACAGCCGGGAGATCGAGGCGCTGATCCACGACCACATCAACCACATTACGCAGCTTGAATTTCTGCCAGCCTTTAAGGCAGCCTTCACGCGATCGTTTACGTCAGCCAATATCTGCTCAGCCTTTCGAGGCGCAGGCCTTGTCCCACTCCAGCCAGACGTTGTTCTGTCAAAGCTAGATGTGCGGCTCCGTACACCTACACCGGACGCTCTACTAGAGGCTCCCTGGGAAGCCAAAACGCCAAGCAACGTACGTGAGCTTGAGGCTCAATCAACGCTAATACGTGATTGCGTGCGGCGGCACAAGAGCTCATCGCCTGCCTCGATTATTCAGGCGATTGGCCAGCTTAAGAAGGGGGCAGAGGTGATAATGCTCTCGGCTGAGCTGATGCGCGATC
>JAFJTR010000057.1:0-217659 GCA_022559985.1 Parastagonospora avenae f. sp. tritici 18332-5 | reverse complement strand
TAACGCAAGTCGGGCCGAAGTAGGATCGAAGAAGGATCGAGTCAGCTCGGCGGTCAGTGTTGAGCAGACGACGTCCCTACCGATACTCACGATCCGACAAAATACTCAATTTCGGACTTTCTGTTTAAGGACCAGAATGTAAAGGAACAAAATATGATAAACTAACATCTTGGGCAGCTTGATTGCCGACAGTTTTTTTCCTCGGTCCCCTACATAAAACTCCTGATAACAAAGTAGTGTCACTTCCTCCATATTCGCCGAATCAGTGACTATTCTTCTTCACAAAGTTTGTCGGACCTGTTTGCAGTGCCCGTCCATGCATCAACCCGAACTGTTTGATATCAGCAACTCACATCAAACCAACCAACAATCCTGCATCATTCCGGTATAACTGCCTCGAGGCCACATTTCCAAATGCCAGTATCCGCCCATCTCCACCACGACCACCATACATAAACCGCACCACCATGACCTCCCACTACTCATACCACCACCGCCGCCACCGCCGCCACCGCCGCACCATCTCCTTCTCACCCGCCACAAAGCCCCACGACAACACCACCATGTACGGCCCACCACTACCACTCACACCACCCTTCGGCGCTCGCCGCCAAATTCGCCCCGCTGCTCCCTGGCACCATAATCCCCGCTACTACGAGCCCACTCTCTCCCGCACCCCTTCTCTCGAGGACGTCCGCAACCCCCGCCACGACCCAACCTTGCACTGCCACCAACCTAAGCCCCTCACCTTGCCTTCGCCATACAACCCTTCCACACGCCCGCACGACCTGCCCTCGCGCATTTCCGCGCTCAACCGCCGCGCCGCAGTTGTGTCGTCGCAGCTCGCGCATCTGACGGCTGTCGCGAGGCCGCTGGAGTCCATTAAGCCGGAGAGATTGAGTGAGACGCAGTTGTACGATATGCATCAGGAGGGCGTCGGATTGGTCAGGGCGTTGGGCATGTTGGAGGCGCAGGCGAAGGAGGTCTTGGAGATGTTGGCGGAGTTGTTGGGCGGACGGATAGAGGTGGAGAAGGAGGTGGATTGGATGTGGGAGGGGGGATGGCAGCGGGGGATGAGGGTTGGACGTGGGGAGAGGAAGTGAGGGATATTTGAGGGATGGGAAGGTAGAGTTTTGAGTGCGCGATGATGGTGCGATGGGGATGGAGAATTGAGTAATCTACTTATTTTACACTATGGATTTACTTGTATGCATCGAGATGAGGTTATTCTTGACCTGTCCCTAAACGGATTAGACTTTCATGGTGATTCGGATGCGCGAAGCATTTCATGACCACTTCCTCGCGATGTAGATCAATCATGCATGGAAGGATATCTGATCAAGTAAACATAACAGAGATCAACACACAATGAACACCGTACACCTCGGTTCATACACGCCCACTACTGTGTCCCAGAACTTTTGTACAACACCTCCCGTCCCCATTTCTCCGCCATCTCAGCCAATCCCTCCGCTCTCGCCGCCAACATCTTGAAGTAGCATTCCAAATGCTCTAGCGACTTCTGAAGAGCATCCTCCTCGCGTCCCGTGAGCAAGTCGAGTAGCTCATTGGCAAAGTCTTTGAACGTGCCAGTCGTGCTGGTTTCGAAATCTTCGATATTATCGATCATCTCGGTTAAGGCGGATAAGTTGGTTTCGAGGCGTGAGCGGAGCTCGGACGCGGTTCGCTTGGTGGACATGGTGGACATGGTGGAGCGGGTTCAGATGAGGGAGAGGATTGTGTTGGATCCGGGCGAAGATCCTATATTTGATGCCATGCGAGTGGAGCGATTTTCATTGCGAGTAGAAGCCCGCGTGTGCAGATCACGATAACGATCATCAGACATAGCAGCAAGCATCACCTGTATCATTTGCAATACTCACTCAAATCTCACGGTGTTGGTATTACAAAGCTCCTGGAGCCGAAGTAGGGGGTTTAAGCAGCCACGTGGACATCCCGACACACTTAATTCCATCTCCATTGGCAATGTGCTTCGGATTCCGTTTCTCACTCACACATCGCAAGCCGACTTGGGCTCCAAGTCCATGACCATCTTTCCACCCGGTTCTTGCTTGCGTGCTTGCTTGTATCAGACGACACGCCATGTGAACAGTAACCCAGCAAATTGATACCCACCTCGACTTCCTATATATCCCCCCCTTCCCTCTCTCCTCTTACTCCCCATGCCTCCCAGCTGCACGCACCCGCGCTCCCCCGAACCCACTCAAGCCGCGCGCCGACACTCTCTGGGAAAAGTCCAGCGCCCTGAGCACAGAGCTCGAACGCTTCCGCGACGCGTACAAAGCGCTGACTCGGCACTGCAAAGAGTGCGTCACGCAGCATGAATTGGGGCATTATCTGCACTGCATCGCGGAAATGGATGGG
The DNA here is from genome assembly GCA_022559985.1 of Parastagonospora avenae f. sp. tritici 18332-5. Taxonomy (NCBI): domain Eukaryota; kingdom Fungi; phylum Ascomycota; class Dothideomycetes; order Pleosporales; family Phaeosphaeriaceae; genus Parastagonospora; species Parastagonospora avenae. The sequence continues at coordinate 215,274 of JAFJTR010000057.1, read as the reverse complement.
GCGGTGAGTGCGTTCAAGCGCGCTAAGGAGGGACTGAAAGATGATGTTCTCGACATGCTGAGGCGCTGAACGATATGCGTGTTTGGAAAAAGATCTATATAGATGGTAGTACAAATGACTGATTACGACACCCTCGGCCTCTCCCACACTCTCCCTTCTTGCATCTCAATCCCCGCGTCGCCGACCTTCTTCCCGCCCAGCAACGCGTCGTCCAGTGGCACGGGGCTGGTGCTGATTTTGTCCTCGGGCCCGTCGCCCCAGACAAGATATTGCAGCGCGAGGCCAAGATCGCATGTAGCCTGGAACACGCCGCATGCTTTGAACGCCCAGGGTACTTCACCGCTGCTACTCGCGAAGAAAAACCACATCTTGAATGTGTCGCCGATGACCCAGTTTACGATCACGCTGGGCCGGAACCCCTTACATCCGCGCCGGGTGTAGTTGGAGTAGAGTTGTGGGAGCGGCAGGGTCGCTTCAATCGTCAACGCAACGGCACCCAGGATATCCGTGTACGGGATGAACATGCCCGTCGAGCCCATGAGCAAATGCATAACCAGTAACGCTCCCGTGAAATAACTCAGGAACGTCCAATACGGCCGCGGCTGCCTCCACTGCCAGAAATCGTACGGGCGTTTGCGCGCCCCGGGCGCGATTTGAAAGGGCAGATGAGACGGCGCGGGTCGATTGGTCAGCGCGACGTGCAGACACAGCACGTGGACGACGATCATGAGGAGGGCTTGGATCAGTAGCGAGGTGCTGAAATGCGAGCCGAACCAGTAGTATACTTTGAGGATGCTGGCGAGCAGCATGATCAGCGGGATGTCCAGGGAGAAGCCGGCGGACGAGCGCGTGCGGTGCATCGAGTAGATTTGGTCGCCATAGCTGGTTATCGGGGACGTGGCGATACTAGGTGGTGTTAGTGTAAGGTGGGTGAAATCTATCGGGGGAGGACGAACAATATCGGCGCGATGTTCTTGACGATTTCGTTGATGAAGCCCATGTTGTTGACGCGGGTCCGGGTCGAGCGGAAGGGGGCTGACGTAACAGAATCCGCCTCGAAGCTTAATTCCCCTCCTTTCGTCCTAATTTCCTCCGATATTGAAAGACGTTCGCTGGCACACGCGGCAGGTTGCCAAATGCGTGTGTCGAAGCGTGAATGAAGTCAAACGGCAAGGCGCGGAAAAAGGAGACATGGCATTTCCTTGCGATGCAGCTAAGCAACGGGAGCTCCCGCTGTGGGTCTCCCGATAAGCCTCCCATTCCTTATCGACTGTCATCTGAAGTCCATCCAGCCCAGACCATGAACCACCCCCATTGCAATTGAATGGATCTAACGACTCTCTACGCCTACCAAAATCCCAATTCCTCTAGTTCCAAATCATACCACCATAGAAGCAGCACCATGTCCCACACCGCCTTCTTCTACGGCACACTAATGGCCCCGCCCGTCCTGCACCGCGTCATCTGGGGCTCGCAAGACCCCCCAACACCCGCACATGCGTCCTTACTTCGCATCCGCCCCGCCATCCTCCACGCACACCAGCGCCACAAAGTCAAGCACGCAGACTACCCCGCCATACTGCCCACATCCACGCCGGCTAGCGTGCGCGGCACACTGGTCGAAGGACTCACAGACGGGGATATTTGGCGCCTGGATGTCTTTGAGGGCAGCGAGTATGCGCGGCGGAAAGTGGGGGTCAAGGTGCTGGCAGACGAGGGGGAAAGAGGGGGTCATGTTGAGGGCGAAGAAGTGCAAGCCGAGACATATATCTGGACCGCAGGCGCAGAGCGGCTGGAAGCCCAAGAGTGGGATTTCAGCGAGTTTGTGAGGGAGAAGATGAAGCGGTGGGTTGGTGACGAGGGGGCGGCGGCGGATGAGGGGTTTCAGGGTAAGCGTGGCAGTAATGCTATACCGAGGATTTATTTGTGACTAACGGCAGGAGCAGATGTTGATGATGCTATTAAAGCGCTGGGTGATCCGACGGGTGGACGGGGCGCGAATGGTAGTATTTCGCGGCAGCTTGAGAGTGGGGAGAAAGAGGGAGAGGTGCTGAGGAGTGCGGTGTGAGGTGTGTAACAATGGTTGTACGTAAGTTGGAGGGAAATGGGCAATACTTTTAGATACGCATTATGTGGTGAGGTAAGATTTAGAACTTGAGTATGCGACGGCGCTGGAGAACAGGTTGTAAGCAGTGCTGTTATGGAGCCAACACCATCTACTGATCAACACAGTGTTTTTTGCTTGGAGGATCATGCAAGAGGGCAAGTATGATGATTCGGCATGGAAGTGGGAGAGACGTGATCTGATACACTGATCCTTGTATTGCGCACATAGCGACACGACGAATATGCCCATGCTAACTACTTCAAAACACCCTCGCCATGCATGCCGTCCCTGATATACCTCGCCGAAGCGTAAGATAAGGAAAACCAAATGATAAACGCCAGATAAATGCTCACGGAAGACTATATGTATAAACATGCGTTTTTTTCACACTCCTCAGCTCAAAGAGGAAGTGGATCTCCCTTCTGCCACGGACTCTTAGTATGCGGACTGCCCCTTTGTGGCGATGGAGTTTCGCCAACGATATCGTCAGCAACGTCCATTGGGTCGTTGCCACGAGAATCAACGTCCATTGGCTCAACATCATATTCCTCGACATTGTCCAGATCCATTGGTGACTCTCTGGATCCCAGCTGCGGAGGCGCCAGATTCTGCCTTTGCTTGTCGTCGGCGTTGAGTTTGGCGACCAGTTTGTCGTCGACAGACTTCTGTATCGTGCTTGCCGGGAACGAAGAAATCTCCTCGATTGATGCGGCATGGGATAGTGTTGGTGCTGGACGAGGTGACCTAGAAGGCCGGTTTCGTTTGGCAGGCGAGTTGCGATGCACACTTCGGGGAGACTGCGTAGCCTTTGGTCGAGATTCTTGCGAATCCATGATTTCGATGGGGCGATCGGAATGGCCTTCCTGTGGAGCTGCAACCAGCGGACTAGCGAGCTTTCGTTCGACTGAGGTCTTCTTCTTTGGTGGCGTACGCAGCTCATCGTCTTCCCCTGAATCCCTTGCCCTCTTGAGCGGACTGATTGATCGACTGGCTGGCCTTGTCTGGCGTTGTACACCATTGGTCCGAGCCACTTCATGTCCAGCTACATGATTATGAAGGGGCAGATGCGACCCTGGAGAGTGCTTTGGGATCCGGACTTCTGGATGAGTGCGTTTTTCTGCCGTCCGCTGTTGCCCTGGGGTAGTGGTGACAGTCTTGGCAGGCGACACTGACGAAGACGCCTTCTGCTTGTCGAGAGCTTCGGACAGATTTGCATCGGACACAGACTTTGCTGTGGGCGTTCTGAGCTTGAACGGAGATCCCAGTCGCGGCACGGCAGGTTTGTGGGGTATATCCTCTGACGATGCCCCTGGCACGGGTACTGCGGCTACAGTCTCTCTTTGGACTGTCGATGTCTTGTGCGGAGTCGTGACCTTCGATGGCTCTGGCGGGGTTGGCGGGTTTGCAGGCTTGACAGGCTCTACGGTTGGCCGAGGTGGCGCAAGACTCAAACCCGCGGCCTTCTTGCCCCTCTTCTTCTTAGGTTCCGTAAGCTCTTGTTCATTCGCGAGTCCAAATAGAATGTCGCGGAGATTGTTCCTCATTTCTGCGGGCTTCAACTGAGGCCAATCCTCTTCTGCTGTCATCTCTCCGAGGAGCAGCTTCGTCTTGAATTCACCAGGGTCTTGGAAGAACCTCTCCGCGTAGCCCATCAGGTAGACGCCACAGTCGCTGAAGTTACTCTGCGTAGGGATCTGATCGCCCTTTGGATAGTAGCCGTTCTCGCGAATCACCGCCTCCATATTGCGTCTTTCCGCGCCCTCTGCTGCGACCCAATCTTTGAGAGCCCGTACTGCTGAACTCCGAGTTTGACTCAACGAGTCAAGGACAATGATGATAGGTTGATTGGGATCTTTCTTGGGCGCTATTGAGCGGCGCTTGGGCTTCTTCTTTGACGAGGTGTTCATATTGGAAAGTACTGTCCTGGGGCCGTCAGTCTGACTGAAAATCGTTGATGGTTCCTGGATAGTGCCATGATGCGTTGGCTGTGGCACAGGAGAGACGTGAGTAGACGCTTGCTGTTTCTCTTCTCCGGACCCAGCTTCGCGGTCGATGAGATCAAGCTCCGACTTTTCATCAAACAAGTTGATGTCGTTATCTGTTTGCTCGGAGGGTGCTCGCGAAGAGAGTGGCAGATTCAATATGTCAACCAGCTTTGCTTCTGCAGGCTTCTCGGTTGTCTCTGTTATATCTTGGCCGTCTTGCGCCGTGGGTTCAGCAGCGGCGTCGTGCGTTGAACTGTCGCCGAAATCTTCCTCAATAGCCTTCCGTTTTATGTTACCGATATTGCAGATGATGGCAAGGTACCAGTGAGTGTCTTCGTTGATAGGTACAACGATGTAATCGAAGTTGAAGATGTCGATCTTAGAGGTCCATCGCTTGACGGCGCTGTAGTTCATGGAAGCCCGACCAGTGTTTTCAGTAAGTCTACTATAGAAGAAGGTGTTGAAGAAGAAAACTTTGTCTTCGGGAACATTGTGCTGCTTGAAACAATAGATCATGTAGAAATCGATTAGATTGTCGTTCAGAAACTCTCCCTCATCCAGACGAAGCAAGTCATGGAAGTCAACAGTCGCTCTGAAACGACCTTCACTGAAGACGAGGGGATCGCGCCAACGCTTACCCAGGCCAACGACTTCCGAGTACTTTTCAGTACTATTTCTGTGCTCTTCATCTTCGACATCGTGTGTTGGCGCTGATGCGCGAGTTGAGCGAGTGGGTCGAATAGATGACTGCGCTGTTCCAGCCGGTGCTGTGGAGGCCAGAGAAGGGACATTGCGGTTCTGCAAGACCTTGATCACAGAACGTTTCTTAGGCAGATTTTCGGTCAACTCGCCGTCCGCTACCGGACTCGTTTCGTTGACGAGACTTGAAGTTCCGACCTTGTTATTCTTGTGTAGAGGGTTCTTGAATAATAGTTGCATGTGCTTTTCTTCTTTGGGCTGAGGAACGTCCTTGCCTAAGAGAGCGGCAACGTGATTATCGCGGAAGTCTTCGAAACCTGCTCCCGAGAAAAAGTTCAAGTCGACGATCCGCTGATTTCCATCCTGCGCACGCGATCCCTCCAATCGGATGTGACCCACAGCGTCTAACCAGACCTTGACTACGTCTTGAGACGTAAAAGATGCTTGTGTTTCGTAGTTACCACTAACGTCATCAAGGGATACAATACGAAATCCTTTTTGCCCATCTGGCTTGAGGTAAAGCATAAGTTCTCTGCCTTCGGACCTCGGGATCTGATGGCTGTCAAAGTCAAGATTCCGTGCCCATATGAGACGCCAGCCTTGCGCGGCCTTTGCAGCTTTGGATATCCGCTTTACGCCGCTATTTGCTGTCTGGGATGTGCTGGATCCTGAGCGCTGCTTTTTGCGCGGAGCTGCTTGAGGTTGTGACACGTCCATCGCAAGCTCGTCGTCGCTGATGGGATCGCTGCTTACCATCTTATTGTTCCTCCAGAAGGTTCGCAAAGTTTTGCTATCGCCGTTTAAACGCTGTCCATTCACGGGCTGTTCTTGTACAGCAGTCGATTCATTGATCCGAGCGTTTGGGAAGTGGTGTGAGACGGTAGCTCGCGCTTTCTTTGTTACGTTCTGCTCGGTTGGCGTACGATTTGGCACGCCTTGCTCGAAACCATCGAAGATTGATTCTCGCCGAGAGTCATGACTGCGTTCTGTTTCGTCATCACGGACAAGAATGGGGGTTCCTTGCGGACCAGGGGTGACAGAACCAGACTCCGAGCGTTCAGAGGAGAGCCGCCTTTGCTTTTCCAAAGTTCCATGCTTCCTAGACTTTGAGCGACTCGACTGCATCTGCTTTTCGATGAGTCGAAACTCATTCTTAGGTTGAGAACCAGATTGCCTTTCAACCACGGTCCGGTCACTGCCAACACTGTGCCGTGAGCGTGTTGAGTGCGACGAGCGTGGAAGACCATTCTGCGGCCGTGCAGGGGTGATGGGCACCTGGGAATATATAGTATCCTGTACGTCGTCGTCGACGTCATCACTAAGGTCGATGACTTCGTCTCCAGTTGTTTTCCGCCGTTTCGACGGCGAGGGTTTAGCGGGCCGTGTATCCTGTTCGCCGCGGATTGAAGACTGTCGAGAAGCAGTGCCCGGAGACCATTTATCTAGAAAAGCGATTTGTCCCGGTCCCTGCGCCTTGCCAATAGGAGGCACTGGCTTGCGGGACGACTTCCCGTATACTTTTTGCTTAGCTACTCCCGGTCGATTGGATAGTGTATCCAGAGGCTTGTAGCTGTGGCTAGAACCAGGCTGCAGAACGTTAGCACCTTATCCTGTTTCTCTCACATCAAGGCGTTGAGCAACATACCTTGGGCATTGCCTTTTTTTGAAAGTACGAGCCTGGGTGTGGCGCAGACACAGAGTCGGCGGGTACGCTGCCGGTTACGTTAGCTTCGTTCCTCCGCGAAGATTGTCTTGCGCGAGCGCATTCATACTCAAAATCGCCGACCAGTCTTTTCTCGTCTTCACTTCTACTGTTCTTGAGAAGGCTTGAACGGGCGCCTTTTGTCTGTGTGTCGCGTGGGTCGGAAGATCTGGAGCCTCTTTTAGGTGAGGTGAGATCTATGGGGGCGGTTGTAGCGGGTCTGGAGGCAGCGGGCGAAGGTGGAAAGAAAGGATTCGATGGGAGTGCGCCATCGTTTGTCTGGTGCGGCATGGCGTCAGCTTGTTGGCATATAGCGGTGGATTGGGTAATTTTCAGAGGGCGGTCAAAAACGCCGAGAGTCATAATCGAATAGAGCGAGCGTACGTCGTTTGCTTGTTCGTTGCTGTCCCCGGCTACGGCGTTCCAAGCTTCTTTTAGATGCGCGAAGATAGACATTAAGACCGAGTGGTGCGGGGCGGGCGAGCGATCATGATTCGGAGAGAGAAATAACGCGCTCGGTAGTGTTCGAGGGGTCTAAAGCGCGATTACGCGCGGCGGGGTACGCCGTAGTAAAACTGAGTTGCGCGACTGAAAGTGAAGTCGCGATCACGATGCACGGACCATCCGCCTCGAACAAGTAGTTACGGGAGCAGGACAAACGAAAGTATGAAAGAGCACAAGACCATTTTAGTCAATTCACTAGTCACTTCGGATTCTAGTAGCTATTCATTCCAAGCTTCTGCTATTGTGAACATTTGCGCACGCAACATCGCCCAACAGGACTCGATTCCACTCGTCCATAGCCCACGTCGCGGTTGCGTAGACCTGAAAACCAACTATGCAAAAGGCAAGGAAGCAGCGGGTTAACCTCGCATGCAAAGCGAAGACCCAGAGCACCTGGTGTAAATGCTGTCAACCAAAATGAACGCCGGTACCTCTCGACTGACAATGTCCGACAGCAGGTTATTTCGTGCGGATCGCAGACCATAAGGTGATCCAACCTGAGCGTATCCACTGTACAAGGTTCCTGCATAGCGTCGACCTCTGGCTCATGTTCTCGTCCACAATTCTTCGCTGGATTCGTGCATAACATCCTTGCCCGAGGCAGACTGCAAATCGCAGAAATGCGGGCCATGTTGTACATGATAGAGCGGCTCATGTGGTAAAAGGAAATTCGTACAGTAGGAGGATCCTGTGACAGTGGCATGCTCAAGCTCCCGTCGCAGGTGACAGGGAGTGTAAAGCTGAGAGACCCTCTGCAACGACATCTATGGTTTGCGAATGACGGCTGGACGGATCTCCTGCAAGGTGAGATAGGCGCACAACTCCCGCTTGTCGCATTTGTGTGCAGCCGGTGGAAGCCTAATGAGCACCCAATCGCAGCGCCCCACTTCACATCGCTGAATGTACATCAGCAACGCGAAGACCTAGGGAGGAAGCATAATCTATGAACCTCCCAAAGCCTTCTCTCGCTGCGACTCGTCTGTCGAGGTTACTCTCCGCTTTTCGTGGCCCTGGTGGTTTTTCTCATGGCGGGCTTGGTCTATTGCTGTTCTCTGCGCGATACTGTCGTCGTGACTCCGCCAGACGATCTGCGTACCATCTGGCAGATTTAGAACGCGCTTGACGGTTTCCCTATTTGGTTAGCGTCTGAGCAATGGACTGGAAGAAAGAACGCACCGAATCTTGATATTGCGTCCGCCGTCGTTCTTGGTCCAGATGCTGAAGACATCCTCGCCGCTCCGTACGCTCAATACGATGCCACAGACTTCCTCTCCAGCCTCCAAGAACTGGTCACCGACAATAGCCATGAGAAGCCACTCCCAGTAGCGGTCTGCGACTCCCTTCTTGAGGCGCATAATCCACTTTCCTCCTCGCTTGTTCTCTTCGTCCTCCCAAACTGGCCGTATTCCCTGTTTAAATACGTTGTAGTCGCTGACAGTGGGTAGACTAGACGGTCGCTTGAGGTGCGAGAAGACTTTCCAGAACTCTTGCGCTGTGCTGAATTTGAACACGGGTTGTATCGACTTTTCGTAATCGCTGCTCTTGGGTGTAGGAGGGCGGAACCATACCACCCAGGTGCACTTGAGCGGCCAAGGCGCTTTCGGATCCAGCTCTCCGGACGAGCTCATTGTGTCTTCGGGTATCGATGTGGATATTGACTCTTTTCGTGCGCTGTTGACGATCTTCCCAGGCGGCCTCTCCTTCTTGTCCGCGGGTGTCGTCGGTCTCGAGGTAGAAGTGGTGCTTGCAGCGGTCGACTTGAAATCAAAGGCCGTGCCTGGGGTCTTTGGCGTCTTAGCCGCGGAGCCAAAGGATGCAAACGCGCCAGATCCAAGGCCAAACGCCGAGGACCCTCCGGTTGTTGGAGAGGCAAGACCGCCGGGCGTCAGTGGGGAGACACCGTTAAAGGGATTCCTGCCACCATGCGACGAGTCGCCACCAAATCGCTTCGCTGTAGAGAAGGTGCGCTGGGGATGGTCGGTTTTCTCGATCTGTTGTTCTGAATGCGACATAGACAGAGAGAGCTTGCTAGTGCTAGAGCTCTGTTAGCTTTCGCAAACTGCATGTAGGGGACCGGCTGCATACTTGGAGCGACGAGTCCAGAGATTTTCCCTGTTGTCCATTGGAGATAAGCTACAGAACGTAACAGCAAGGAGAGACAAGTTACACTGCTTTTGGCTTGGTGGGGTGAACGAGTGAACAAGCAGCAGAGGAGCAAGTCAGATGGGCCGAAGTATGTCGATTTGCGGGGTGTGCGGTGTCCAGTGATTCGCGGGATAGATACAATTGCGGTTCAAAATGTTGGTACAGTCGCAGCAAGTAGTGACGTGTTGCGGGATGGGCGGCGGAGGGGTAGATGGGTGGGGTGTTGTGGTTTGCGAAGCTATATGGTGGTGCGTGTAGAGAAAACGTTTGAGATGGTGCACCTGCCCGAGTGGCTTCGCCCAAGCGCGCGTCTTGCGCGGCAGAAGGTCTTGGCACCCCGAACTGCATTTTTCTCGCGTGCTCCGCCCTCCGACCTTTCTCCTCCAACATCGGCCTCCTCGTTCAACAATCGCCAGCTCGAACCTCTCTACTCAGCTGGCGACTCCGAAGCTGGCCCAGAAGGAGCCAACCCTCTTCTAAAACCATCGTCACGAGGGCCGCCTTTGCGGCTTCCATGAAGCGATGATGACCAAATAGCAGGGACATTCTTTGTCACGCGCACGACGCGTTGCTTGCGCATAAGTCGATTTTCGTTGTATGTACATGTGCTTGTATCTACGGCGTCGTGCTGTCGGGATGACGGTCCAGTGGACCACTTCTGGTAAACTGAGTCTCAGCCAGAGCTAAAGTATTGCATTCGTGCGATTTCTTGGTTGAGTTTGAAGCTACAAGGCATTGTCTGAACACTTGCTGTGTCTCACTTTTTCTGCATTCTCTGGATTGAGCCTTGCTAACCTTTGCAAAGTTGGGCGCCATGATGGGTTTCTGCGGCTCTAGCATAGTGTCATTTCTAGTGTGATGACAGTATTCCGGCGAACAATGCCGCACGCGGTGGAGACATGTCATGACAGATCTATATATACGCGTGCCAGGCATTTGGGCTGTAGGATAGCTCTACTGTCGACCGAGAAGACATGGATGCCCAAGCTAGGATGTTAGAAAGAGACTACGAATAGACTACGCGTACAAGTTCAGACTACACTTGCAACTTGGCTACGTGACGGCTCTAAAATCTGCGGGCTAGACCTAGGTATGACTGTTTGTCAGTGAGGCATACTTCATCTTCCAGTCTTGTCAAACTTGACGGAAAACAAACTGGGTACTATGGCTGGCTTCATGTCTGATCTGAAGCCATGCGCAGTCGCAGTGTCTTGCCGTCGCATGAGAAGCCCACGATTACCATGTACTTCAGACTATCAATTCTTCGGTAATACTTGTTTTTTTCCCTCCAGGATTGACAACCTGCCGTATTGGGTTCATTGGCTATGGATACAGGACTGCACATGACAGCTATGGATATCGCGGTTGTGTCAAACATAGGGTTTGCTGGGATCGCATCTCCAAGAATGCTCGATCTGGAGGCAATCGCGGCAAGCAGCGACAACCATAGCCTGCGGGGAAAAGGTGGCTGAACAATGACATGCATGCGTCGGCTGTGAGGTACTGCACATGTGCGTCATCGCGCTCTCACTGCCCAGCCAACGAGACCCCACCACCACATGGTACTTTCCTTCTCCGCCGACTTGCAACCGACGAGTACCCTCTTTTCGACACCTCATAAACACGCCTGTCCCCTTGCACTGGTAGACACTTCCGACAGCGCATCACAGATATCACGCCGCGTCACCCCACATTCCCGCTTTCACGTGCGATAAACACAAACCTGTCTGCACTTTGCGATACAACATCCGCCCTAGCACACCACCCACTGCTAGAAAACAATGACGGGAGACTCGCCTCAAATGCATTCGCCGAGCTCGCATCCTGAGCGGCCCAAGGGTATGCACTTGCTGTGCGAAGCTTTCCGTGGTCATGATGGCTAACAAAGCCTCTAGGCATCCTCAAAAACTCCAACTCATACCGCTCGAATTCGCAGACCTCCCCCACCAGCGAAGTCGCACCGCCCCTCAGTCCGCCAAGCGAGAGGCCAGCGCTAGGCCGCGAGCTGTCAGAGAAGGAAATTGTCCTCGAGAACACGCTGCGCAATGCAGGCGCTCATCGTCGCTCGTCCTCGAACCCGCGTGGCCCGCCATCGAGGCGCCAATCAGGCGCAAGCCCCCACCTGGACGAGAACAACCCGCAATTGAAGTGGGACGAGGTCAACTTGTATCACAACGAGCAGAACCGCGACAGCACCATGAAGATCGACGAGCCCAAGACCCCATATGTCAAGCAGTACGACCCCACCGAAGATGAGGAGGAGGTTGAGATGCTGGATGCCGAACAGATCAAGGTCGATGAGCTCGACACCAAGCTCAAGCGCAAGCCCAAGATTGACGAGATCCCTGACTTCGACCTTGGCGAGCCGGAGCTGCGCGCACGAGGCGAGTCGCAAACGCCAGATAGCGAGAAGCGTGTCATGGTCGACGAGGACGCTGTTGGAGACGACGGATACCACGGCGAGCTCTTGCCAAATGCCACAGAGGAGGAGCGCGAGAAGCACCGCAAGTTTGAGGAGTTGCGCAAGAAGCACTACGAGATGCGCAATGTGCGGGACATACTTGGGTAAGTGAATATGATGTAGCCTCATCTCTATGTTACTGACAATACCTGCAGACACCCAGAGGACGAGGATGACGAGGATGAAGCTTCGAAAGTTCCTCGCGTGCCCAATGGTCAATAGTGGCGGGGTGTGCCAGGCTGCTAGGCCCCCTAACAGCTTTGCGCTACCTTGAGTCTCTTTCACGATTACGACGGACATGTACTGCATACTACCCTTTTCTTTTTTTGCGGCATCACGACGGAGTTCTCGATGTCACTGTACTGGAACACATGGGTTCGGGTGTTAACAAACGTACCGATCACGCGCAAATGCGGAGACGCCAGATAGAAACAAACGTATACTGCATGCTCTTGTATACCTACCTTCGTTTCCTGACTACAATGTGATGCGCGATGCGCGATGGCCGATGCTCTTGTCGCATTCGTTCAATGCGGCATGTAGATCAGCCGGATGTGGTACACTAACACCTGTCATACCGAGGGACAGTTCTGTGCTTGTCCAAGAGCATCCGGTGGTACTTGAGCTTGGAGACGCGATTCGCTTTGCGGACTTCCGATCTCCGACGTGTGATAGGTATCCGTTGGAGAAAGTATGGGGGTGGATACTTGCCCTATTGCAGATAGCTCCGTATCCACCGCGGCTCGTGATACAGCCATGCATCACGACGTCAAGCCTCATTCCAGACGCACCTCCAACACCGAACACTTTCCCCCTTCACTCTTCATCCCCAAAGCTGCATCGAAGCCACTATGACCCGCAACCCCCCAAGTCTTCGCAAGACGGCCTCAAATGCCGACCTCTACTCCGATCCGTCTCCGCCGCGCCCGCTGCGCCACGCGTACTCTACCCTCTCCCGCTCGCATACCACCGCCTCGCTCTCCCACCGTCCCAAGGCAGAGAAGGCCGCAGAGAGGGTAGTGAATCGGGCAGCTCTTGCCGATTTCAGGCAGAGGCACAGCATAGCCGGGCCATCGTACAACCTGATCGACATCGAGGAGGACTTCCAGCCGCTATCGAGGCAGCATCAAAACCCGCCACCTGTCCCACCTAAGATTCCCGAGGTACCTGAGCAGCAGGACGAGCCCAAAGTGGCACGCCCCGCTGCTTCACACCCATGGCACCCGGTTGTAAGGTCAAAAGACGATGCAGCCAAGTACACCAAGCCCTTCACCGACTGGATGACCGCCAACCCGACCATCTTCCACGCTGTAGATGCTGTGGCGCAGCAGTTGGAAAAGGAGGGATACAAGAAGCTCTCCGAGCGAGATGAGTGGGATCTCAAGGCTGGCGGCAAGTACTATGTCGCTCGCAATGGGACGTCGCTCATCGCTTTTGCTGTTGGCGGTGGATATACGGTTGGAAATGGTGCCGCCATCGTCGCGGGACATATCGATGCCCTGACCGCGAAGCTTAAGCCTATTCCCAAGTTGCGCAACAAGGCTGGCTACGTTCAGCTCGGCGTTGCGCCCTACGCTGGTGCACTGAGCGACACGTGGTGGGACCGTGACCTCGGCATTGGTGGACGTGTACTTGTTAGGGAGAACGGAAAGATCGTGACCAAGCTGGTCAGGCTGGGCTGGCCCATTGCGAAGATCCCTACGCTTGCACCGCATTTTGGAGCAGCTGCTGTTGGTCCCTTCAACAAGGAGACCAATATGGTTCCTATCATTGGCATCGACAATTCTGACCTTTCTGCTACATCAAACAATGAGGAGGAGTGGAAAGCTGGCATGCTGGGTGGGGAAGGCACATTTGCTGCTACCCAGCCACCGAGGTTGATGAAGGTCATCGCACGCGAGCTCGGCATCACAGACTGTATGTCTCCTACCTAGATACCATTGTGCTACAATTAACATCTTCCAGACTCCTCCATTGTAAACTGGGAGCTCGAACTCTTCGACACCCAACCCGCCTGCACTGGCGGCCTGGACCACGAATTCATCTTTGCTGGCCGTATTGATGACAAACTTTGCTCGTGGGCCGCCGTCCAAGCGCTCATCAACTCCGCTTCATCTGTCTCCGACTCCTCGCAGATCCGCATGATCGCCCTCTTCGACGACGAAGAAGTTGGCTCTCTCCTCCGCCAAGGCGCTCGCGGCAACTTTCTGCCCAGCGTCATGGAGCGCATCGTCGAGGAATTCGACGGCAAGAAGAGCGCCCTCGGCCGCACGTATGCCAACTCCTTCCTCGTCTCCAGCGACGTCATCCACGCCGTCAACCCCAACTTCCTCAACGCGTACCTGGAAAACCACTCCCCGCGCCTCAACGTCGGACCCGCCATCAGCGCCGACAGCAACGCACACATGACAACCGACGCCGTCTCCACGGCTATCTTGCAGCGGTGTGTGGACAGCGATGTCGGTGCGCGCGCCCAGGACCCGAAATTACAGGTCTTCCAGATCCGCAATGATAGCAGGAGTGGAGGCACTGTTGGGCCCATGCTCTCTGCTGCGACGGGTATTCGCGCGATTGACTGCGGTATCCCGCAGTTGAGCATGCATAGCATCCGCGCCACGACGGGGAGTCTGGACCCGGGACTGGGCGTGTTTGCGTTCCAGAGCTTCTTGGAGCGGTTTGAGGGTGTGGATAAGGAGTTTAAGGAATAGACATGTACATGACGCGGATTATACATGAATCCAAGCCCTAACTTAAATTTACATATTTGCATCTGCATTCCCTTGGTCCTGGTAGTTCAGCATGATTGCAAAGTAGTACGAGACGTGATGCACATCCTAGCTCGTCATATTTGTCCTGTCTCATCTCATATCTCGTCCTTTCTCCAAATGTTTGACTTTTTGGTTTCTTTCTTTCCTTCCTGACCACTCTTAAACCCCCCTCCTTTCCCTTCCCTCCTCATCTCCATATCTCCATCTCCATCGCATCCACAATGCCGATCCCACACCCTGCGCCCCATCGATCGGCCGGAAACCAAAAGGCAGCAAAGTACCGCGGACTCGATCGATTTTGCCGGGGCCGTGGGGCAGGAGAAGGGGTTGGGGTATAGGGCGAAGGGCGAAGGGCGAAGGGGAGGGTTGGTGGGATAAGGAATGCGCCGCCTGTGGGTGGGGCGAGGAGGTGGTGGTGCAGATGAGGGTATGGGTCGGGGTGAAATGAGAGAGATTGAAGAGTATGGCGTTATAGTCCTGCCAATAACAAGGTTTAATAGCCGGTACATTTCACGCGACGCAGAGAGCCAGACCTGGGCATTCAACCTTTCCACTGTACTGGCGCCAAAGTCTCAAACACTAAGTAACCCTTCTCGCCGTCGCAAAATCCCCAAAGTCACCTCTCAGCCCCTCCACACCCCAGCACTTCACCCCCTCCACACCCATCTGCATGCTGCGCTCGTGGCGCACCATAATTTTGCGTCGTATGTCTCCGAGGCAGTGCGTTTTCCGCTCTACTCGCTCCCTGATCTCTGGCTTTCTTGTCTACCACGACATCAGCACGTTTTACACTTTGTCCGCGCTACTACCTACTCGATTTGTAATTCGCGACGTATGTCTTCTGCTTGATATTCCAGAAGCCACCATTTGCCGGGCTTTCTTTGTCGACTGAGCCGTTGCCGGGCATGGTAGTGCCGGAGATGAATGTGAATATCTTGTTGTGGATGCTGGAGTTGTTGGTGTGGGCTGGAAGGTGGTAGTTTTGTTGCGTTGCGGCGTTCAGAGATTTATTAGAGGAGAGGAGGGGGGGATCGGGGTGGGGTATATGTAGGTTTCTGGAACTGCGAATGGGACTGGGTTAGGGATGGAAACGGGGAGAAGTGACGGCAAGATGTCTTTACCGAGGGTTTGCGTGGTGTTTGTTTGATACTTTGGTATTCGATGGTGGAACTCTTGAAGGCAAATGATGTATTTGTGGTATGCGGTGCTGTACAAGTGACCTCGGGACCGACAGCAAGCAATAGTCTCGTCACGGCGCTTTCAAATACTGCAAGAGGAATACAGAAGCTAGATCTGGGTAGCTGCGATGAAAGCGTTCAACAGTCGAGGTTAGAAGAGCGGGTGGGTAGGCGTCCGGGCTTTAGAAGACAATGGAATGTAGAAAAAGCAGGCCAAGGAATCAAGTCATGACGCGCGAGTTGCTGAGACGTTGTGCTGGAGACCTCGGGAGCAAGACTGCCTGCGATTGTCGAGCAGTAGCATAAGAACATGGAACCACACTCATCAATCCATTTCAGAAGCGCAGTCCACTCTAATTCGAGGAATCCAATAAGTCAGATCCGAACCCACAGACTTGCCGCAATTTCTCGACAGCTTAATCTTCTCCAAGATGCACTGTCTTTCACTAATATGTCGCTGACTTGCACTAACACATCAACCCCTCCCAATCCTCGAGTCTCCTCCCCAGCTCCCATCTGCATTCTGCATCCGCGGCGGGCCCCAGCATCCCATGAACTGCATCGTGTGACCACCAATACCAGCGATGTTTCCCATCTCACTGCGCGACGAGCCGTTCATGCGAGGCAGCCGGTTCTCCCCCGCTGCTGCTACCTAATCGTTGACTTTCTTGTCTGCCACAAGATCAGCCAACATACCAACCAACTGTCATTCGCGCTGCTACTTACTTGATTGATAATCCTTGGGGGGTGTTGTCTTTTTACTGTTCCAGAAGCCGGTGTTGGCGCTGGCTTTCTTTGACGTCTCAGAGGGCATGGAGTTCCCCTTACTGTCTTTGTAGTTCTTGGGCTCGGAGTTCTGTTCCCAGAAGGTTGGGTTTGCGCTGGGTTCAGGATTATCGAAGGGTATGGTGGGTGGGTAGATCTTGTGTTGTTGTGATGCGGGTGTATTATGTTTCGACGTGTGGGCGGGAAGTAAGGTAATTGTGTTGCGGTATTGAGGGATTTATGAGAGTGGGAAGAGGTGGGGATCGGGGTAGAATATATGTATGGTACCATTCACGGCCTCGCTTTGCTTTAATGAATCGAGGCGAGACAGTTGCGATATCTTCACTGCGGGCTGTAGTCAATGAGCGATCAAGTAACATGGTTATCTCGTCGATTGAAATTGTTGTTCACAGTTGAGGCAAATGCGATCGTTTAGCTGCAGACAACGACATGCAATACTTCCCGTTGTATCCGCTGCTCACTCAGTGCGATTGTTGTATGTTTCATGCTTGGGAATGAATATATACAAGTGTAATGGAGGGAGTTTGGGAATTTACTGCCAGTAGCGCGTGAGCATTCGAGGCTTGAAGGTTTCAAATTCCACATCCGCCCCTTCCATCAATTAACTTATTTTCGCTTGTCTGCTGGCCCTTTGCTGTAGGCTCCCGAGCGCTCTCCGGTCTTTTCGTCATACCCACCGACTGCTGGGTTTCCATTGAAATCTTTCCATACTTGACCTCTGGGTGCTGCTAATCCCCCATGCAGAGCTTTTTGGATGCTCGGAAGGTTGCGGTCTTGAGGATGACCGAAAGGAGGCAACTTGTTCGTCTTTCGGTTGGACATGCTGGTGATGTAGGGGATATATGTGTGCTTGATCGGATTTCGTGTGGTTGTGTTTTGGAAGAGGTATGGTATGCTTGGGTTCGCGCAGTAATATTTTGTATGCTATGCTGCAGTTGGTCTCCTGGTCTGGGGAATGTAGTGGTGATAATTATAGTGATCGAAAGGTGGAAAAGTTCGAGAAGTTTTATACCTTGTGAACATTCCATGTCGCGGAGACATGAAGAAGACGACGAAGACTTACACAAAAGAGCTGGCAGAACAGTCCTGGACTGAAGGACTAATTTAGTGCACAGGATGAATGATACAGAGAATCACATGTGTTGACAATCACATGGATGTCCACACCGGTAGCTATTTTTTAACTGCTTGTGCATGGCGCACTTTTGCATCGAAACGTCAATTTCTGTCTGCTTCAGGGAGTTTTCCGGATAGCGGGCATTCAATAATGGATCGATACGGACGTAAAAGTTGACATGAAAGTCCTAATGACGTTGGGGTACTATTGTATATGTTCGTACAGCTACCAAGACTACAATATGTACCGTCAATCAAATTGAACTGTATTCAAAGAAGTATCGAGAGAGACTGTCAGCCCTTGTAATAGGTCAGTCGAAGCGCGATATTTTCCACGCTGACTACCTTCCCATTACCATCCATGTTGAAAATGAATTCATCGAGCGGAAGACTGCCATACGTTATGCCTGTGACACCAACCCAAGCACCACAGTCAGTGGACCACAATTGCTGACCGGCCGCGGCACCTCCAGTATCCTCGAAGATCGCTTTCCATGCTTGTCTCGTACCGTTTGAAGTCTTCGCATCCAGCTGTGTATAATACAAACGCGCATCAGGTTTAAGTGGAGCATATTCGGAGCCTGATTGTAGCTTGATCGCAAGGTCAACCATGTTTGTGCCGTTGCTCGTCCATGGGCCAACACCAAGACCAGGTTTGTTTGGATCGGTGCTGATAGTCAGGGAAGAATTCCCATATGTGCCGTTGGAAGATGTCGATCGGGCCACGTAGGTGCCGCTATATCTCTTGTCTGCTTCGTCGCGCGCCACAGCGTCGTAGGCTGGAATGAGTGCGGCACCGAGAAGGTCAGCGCCGAAGAAATTACTGATAGCTGGTGTACCAGCCATCATGATGGTGAAGCCAAGGTTGAAGTCTCGAAGCAGAGTGATGAAAGCTGTGTACTTGCGGAATGTTCCAGCCTTGGTTAAGACACTAAGTGTACGATGGGGCTGCGTCTCCTTGGCGAGTTGTATGCGACGAATTCCCCATGGCGAACCAACAGAAGCGAGGAAGTCGGCGGAAAAAGTCACCGGGTTGAGCCAGCGACGAGTTAGGGACGGTTTGATGAGCTTGGACGACAAGATCCCTCGACCAAGCTTGGATAGATCATTGGCGGATGAATACATGTTTCCACCGCTATAAAAGGTCAGAACCGAGTAGAAAATGGAAGGTTTGAGTACCTACGGGCTCGCATCACCTAAGCTTGCAGCCCAGTACGTATCTTTTACCGTGCCTGGTATTACTCCAACACTTTCAGGCGGTGTATCATAATACGTTCGGTTCAGGCCGAGCGGAGTGATTATACGATCATTCAGTACGTCAACAAACTTTTTGCCAGTCATGTTCTCCAGTGCGTAGCCTAAGAGCTGGTACGCAACGTTGGAGTAGGTTGCCGTTTGCCACGGCGGATAGGAAGGATACATGATCTGGAGACCCGTGAAGAACTCTGAAATTTATCAAAAAAAAAAGCGGAGATCAAGTGCGGATACTTACGTTCTCGAGTACAAATTGGCCAGGTTCCACATTGCGGCTTTGTCGCGTTTGACAAAGCAGGAAATCCATACTGCCAATGCGCAGGTATGTCGTCTGTTTGTGTAATCTCTCCCAAAACCCCATCTTTAAGGAGTGATTAGCTAGCGGCATGAACTAGCCATCGAATAACTCACAATCGCGTCCCAAGCCGGAAACTTGACTAGCCAAGGCTCCGATGGTAATGTCGTGCCAATCGGTCTCGCGCACGCTGTCAAAGCCGTCTGAAATAGCTCTCCCGACAAGCTTACCCAATTCTGGTACGTACTTGGTAATAGGTTGGTTCCATTCAACATCACCCCTCTCGGCAAGGAAGGCCAGCACAGCGAACACTTTCGACACACTGCCTAGTCGGTATACTGTGTCGCCATCCACCTTTCTCACACCTGTAGTGTTGGCGGGTAAGTCCTTCGCCGTTCTATGTCGCTCCCATAAAATCGATGCTCCGGGATTGGTCGAGAAGATTTGGACGGAGTATGAGAACCTATCTACCCCAGTAATATTGCTGGTATCGATGTAATCAAAAACAGCTGTTACGTTTTCCACTGCTTTTTTCCATATCGGATGTTCGGCCAGTCGCTGCGGAGCAGGAAATTCAGGTCCGATAAGAGGGCAGTTGGGCGCGGCGAAGCTGCTCGGCAGTTGTGAGAGAAGCGCTGGAAGAGCCCATGCTGATACCTTCATGACTAATGTACCGTGCCGGTTGCCGGGGAGTAGGAAATGGAGGATTGACTGCAAAACATACTGCCAAACAGATCTTGATATATGTAGATCACTTGCTGCAGCCGATTCTACGAAGAGACCACCTTTACCAGGTACGAGCTTTATTTCGTTCCATGATATGGGCGGCTCAACTGGCCCGGTACATATGGCGTCTAGACCAATGTTTCTGATTGACTCCGAGTCTGTTCATATCCAGTGCAAGGGGGATGAAGAGCTGTGTGATGCTCATGTACTTTGACCTCGATTAAGACAGGTGCAGTATCGGTCTCATAGTCGCGAGTTTGATCGGAGGTACGTGTCGGCATGTCTAGAACACTTTCGCCACCAGGTCGGATCTTTGAAGCGGAGTTTGGAGATGAAAGCACTACCTGAAGCATGCAGGGGCGCATAACGGATAAATACCCCGTAGCGGTTGATCCACCCTCATGGAGTCGCAAGGATGTCCCACAATGTGCCTGCACATGCATACAGTCAATCTGGACGCACCTGAACCCAAGATAAGATTGTGCTTGATGGATGGGAGCCGAAGAGAAGACTTCGAAAGCCGAGCTTGGAGTCCGATCTCAGCGTCGGGATGTGGAGGAAGGACACTAGACCGGATCGGTCGCACGCGACAAGGACGCGTTGAGCCTTCGTAGTCTCGTTGAAATGATGTGCCGTTAAGATCAGTGCTGACTTGAGGTGACTTCTTGTTATGAATACTGTAATGGAATGAAGAGAAGTAGCCAAAAGTGTGAACTCGACCCAATGACGTTTGAATTGATGACATCATACACCTAACGTTTGAGCCTCGCACATGAGCCAGTACCTGCCCTTCTTTGCCAACAGACTTTCGTGACTACCAGTCTCAACGATACTACCCTCATGCATGACAAAAATGATGTCCGCATTTTGCACAGTCGACAGCCGATGCGCTACCACGATCATTGTTCTTGCCTTGCCTGTCTCCTCGAACACTTTTTGAACTTCCTTCTCTGTCTCCGAGTCTAAACTGCTCGTTGCTTCGTCCAGAAGTAGCACAGAAGGGTTGCGAATGAGTGCTCTGGCGATTGAAAGGCGTTGCCGCTGTCCTCCAGAAAGTGATACCCCAGATCGGCCAACATCGGTCTCATAACCTTCTGGCAAGGAGAAGACGAAGTCATGGATACCAGCGTCTTTGCAAGCCTTGTGTAATGCTTCATCGGTTACCTCGCTTTCAGATACCCCTAGCAATACGTTTTCTCGAATTGTCCCGCGGAATAAGGATGCCTCCTGTGCTACCAAGCTCATTCTTTCTCGCACCACATGCATCGGGATTGACGTTATATCCAGATCATCGTAAAGTATCACACCTCCTTGCGGCTCGTAGAATCGCTCCAACAAGGAGATGACAGAGGTCTTCCCAGCTCCGGAGCTCCCTACTATAGCAGCGAATTGGCCAGCTGTGACTCTCATCGAAACATCGCGTAGCACAGGTACGTCGCGGGTCGGATAATAAAAACTCACATTTCGAAACTCGATAGCTGCGCCATGTCCAGGCACATGAGAGAGCGGAGCGGATCGGTGATGGGATAGAAATCCTGCACAGGTCGCGTCTCTCTCTTCCACGACATTTGGCCGCATCACTTGAATGCGACTAGCAGCTGCCGAAACTTGCGCAAAATCTTGCAAAAGTCAGTTTCCAGGTCTGAACAGCCTGAGTGGTCTTACTTGGGCCAAAACTTAGCCACTGTCCCGCGGCCAAGCTGCCTTGTATGATGGCGATGTATACTACGAGAAAGCTGAATGATTGGAGCTCTCCACTGGCCAAGAGCATACCACCATACCTAGTGCACTCTGTCAGTTAGGTTTCAGATTGACCATGTTCTCGTAATCTCACCAGAGCGAGAATGCCATACATAGCAACACCAGGCTATCACTCAACGCGAACGCTGCACACGATATTCTCGCCTCTTTCCAAGACTTGCTGGTATGGTCCTTGAGCATGGACTCGTACTTTTGACAGACAGTCCGCTCGAGTGTTAAGCTAGCTACTGTTCGGATTGCGCCAATGGCCTCCGTGGCATAACGCGCACTTTCGGCGAATACTTTGTTGTTGCGCTCTTCAAATCGAATTTCATGCCTCACCCGATACCAACCACCTGCAAGGATGATGGGTAATGAGGATGCAATGACAACGAGTCCAAATTTCCAGTGAAAATAGATGGCAATCGCAATACATCCGATGAGATTGAAGATCGAAATCATTACCATGGCCATGTTAAGACCGAGCAGCTGCTGTAGTTGCGTCGGATCGGTAGCTATACGAGCTGTGAGCAGGCCGGAGGAGTGACCCGGGTCATCAAAGAACCCCACTCGCTTGGAAATGATATTTCTAAAGTACTCCCGACGATAATTTGAGACGGTACGCTATTTGATTCAGCACACCTATATTCCAGAAGAGTTGTTGCGACTCACAGCCGATGCAGTGTTCGATACCCAACCGAGCACGAGATAGCTCGTCCCAATTCCTATCGCAACAACCACTAGCATGAGACACAAGAATGATGTAGCAGCAACAAGAGCCTCACCCCAGTACGCAAAGCCGGAGATGAGTCGTGCGAACAAGTAGGCTTGTATAGGAGCTGATGCTGTTGCAAGGGTCAGCGACATACCTGGTACCAGATTTGTGTCACTTACAGCCAGCACCTGCGGCAGCAACAAGTATCAAGCCATAGCTGGACCAGTTTCGTTTCTGCTCAAGAATTAGCATTGCAAAACTTGTCATGATCCCTTTCGCCTGGTCGGGTTTGGCATCATGTGCAGTACTTTGCACTGCATCTACCTTGACATCCATTTCGTCAAGTGGTAAGCTCACAGGCCGCCCAATAGATTGCCGCTCAATCTGGGCGTCAAAAATCTCTTTCTCTTGCATAGCGCTACCTGTGTCGTCTCGATCATTCGTCGAGATATCGTCGTCCCTAGGCTTTACGCTGCTCGTCGCAAGCTTCTGGGCGTTTACCAGCTTCCAATACGCACCGCCGACCTCTTCTAGCAAGCTATCGTGCGTTCCTGATTGTATTGCCTGACCTTTTGTAACAACCACGATATGATCCGCCGATTTGATGGTCGACAGCCGATGCGCGATAACGATCGTCGTGCGACCGTGCGATGCTTTGGCGAGAGCTGCTTGCACTATACGCTCGCTTGTGACGTCCAGTGCACTTGTGGCCTCGTCGAAGATTAGAATACTTGGGTTACGCACGATGGCTCTTGCAATCGCGATTCTTTGGCGCTGGCCGCCACTGAGTTGGAGGCCAACTTCGCCTACGGATGTCGAGTAGCCCTAACCAAGTTAGGATAGGAAGCGACCTTTCGGTGAAAGGATGTGCTTACCTCAGGCAAATTGTGGATGAACTCTTCTGCGTAGGCATCTTTACAGGCGCGTTCAACAAGCGCTCTTTTGATGTCGTCGGTAGCGAATTCATGCTCAGTACCAACAAGTCCATACTCGACGTTCCTGTGGATGGTGTCGTTGAAGAGGAAAGGTTCCTGTTGGACCAAGCCTAGTTGTGCTCTCCACCAATGGAGATCAATGCTGTTGAGACTTGTGTCTCCAATCTTGACTTCGCCATTGCGAAGATAGTTGCTGATAGGATCAATGCCACCAAGCTCGTACCATCTCGAGATGAGTGCAACTATAGTGCCTAAGCGCAAAATACGTCAGCTTCGAAAGAATCCCATATAACACTGCGACTTTGTTGCTTACTCTTACCCGAACCACTTGGTCCGACGATAGCTGTGGTCTTTCCGGCGGAAATTCGAAGATTCAAGCCCTGTAAGACACGCACATCGTGACGTGTTGGGTATGTGAAATCGATATCGCTAAGGGTAAGGTCTTCATCTAACGATACTGCGGCGCCTATCAAGCCAGAAGTTGCCGGCTTAGGCGCGTCGATGATCTTGAAGAAGACATATGCAGCATTCAACGCGTTAGACGCTGCGTTCAAAGGTACCGAGATGGCGCTGAAGTGTGCTATCATGGTCATGGTTGACATCAAGACACTCGAAACGTCAGTCAATCCAAGTACATGGAAATTGATTCCTAACTTACACTACTAGAGCTTCCACACTGGCAAACTCAAGGTTCAGATAGAGCTTTACCGCGTACCAAAAGCATAGTGCGAAAGTACTAGGCAAGTTAGAAAAGTAAGGTGCATTGGCATGTGACATACGCAAATATGACGAAGAACACTAAGATCGTGTGAGTTTAGACACTAGATTTAGTCTTTCCTGAACTGACCTGGCGAATGCTGCACAGCTAGTAAAGGCGAGGAAGCTTTGCTCATAGCGCTGACTTGGTAAATCAATTTATCGTATCTCAATGACATCTTCTTCTCGGCCCCACAGGCTGCAATCATTCGAATTCCCATTAGTGTTTCTGCTGCAACGCCAGATGCCTCTCTTTCGACCTCTTGGATAGCAGCATATCGTTTAACGACCCAAGGCGTCGTGATCGAGTACCACACAATGATCATTACAAGCCCGCTAGCAGTTACTAGAGTCAATTCCCAGCTGTAGATGCATCCAATGAGCAAGGCTACAGCAATAACGGCTATGGCCTGAATGAGAGAGGAGAGTCTTTCAGAGATTCCCAATTGTAGTGTGTTCGCAGTGATGGTAATAATGGCCGAGGTTTGTCCTGGCGGCAGCGCGTCCATTGTGGAGATCGGCTGCTGAAATAGGCATTCGAGGTAGTGAAGACGTATCGCAGCCGACGTACGAAGGCTTGTAACTCGGAAGCCGAACTAGGATTGAATCAGCTTTACGAAGCATGGAAACGACGCGGGAACGTACAATTGCGAGATATGCTAGGAAGTAGCGTCCAATGAAGAGATACAGTATGTATAGACTATTCGTCATCAGTATGTGTTGGCACCGGAAACCACAGGATCCACCTACACGTATTCATCAATCACGGACATGAACGAGGCAGGTGTCTCGTACGGTGACACGCTTGCTCTGACGTTGAAAGTCTTGACCAATCGTGCTGAATAGTGATCAGTAACACACCTAATCTTGTTAGAGATGCCGTGGAGAGAATGTGTACCAAAGATGATGTTCATAAGCGGTAGGGTAGAACCAGCGCATACGGAAGCGATGGTTGATGCGAACAGGAGCACACGATCTGCGGGTGTCGAATAGGAAAGTACTCGCTAGAAAAAGATTAGTTCCTATGCCATAATTCGCAACTGGAACTCACCATGAGCAACTTCCAACTGACCGTGGCCGAGACCATACATTTTTTAACGCCTGTGAGCCAGGCTGTAAAAACTGTCATCGAAAACATAATTCTAGCTTCTGTATGGACGATGAGGTATTCGTGGGTGAACTGAGCGCAATGCGAGAATCATGAGATCTCTGACCAACAAACGACAAACCAAGTATACCGTACGACCCTGCCGAATCCACCTTGAAGGAAAATAGTGCATATGCGGGAGTTGATGAGTGCCATGGGTCTCGCGACAGTCATAGTGTTTTATATAGCGAGTAGTAAAGGTAGATTAGCGGGTAGCACCTGCATAGAAGTATCCATGCCACCTCTGGTTTTTCGAGCGCAACGCGCAAGCCCCGGGTTTGCGATAGGCAAGGTTAAATTTTGGTGGAACATTGTCGTGCCTCCAACATACTGTGCTTTATTGGCTTTAGGCCAAGATAATTGTGCGATGGCGAGCGCCCCGCGCAAGTTGAATGTGTGATAGCAGTGTGAAAACAGTGAGTGCAAAACTGGAGTTAATGCTCAGCCGTGACCGTAGCCCACTACAGAAAGTAGGCTCTCAAATTGCAACGACTACTTATTGAGGGGCAATGTAAGCGGATGAATCGCTTGTGAGCAAAATTGTCAATCACTTCGACGTGAGCCATGCCGGGCATGATCTTGGCCTCATTGGTATGTGAAATACGCTAGATCCATGAATTCAAACAGAGTATGCACTTGCCTTCAAGCAAACATCGATGACAGGACGTAGACTGAATAAAACTCTAAGGCAGTTCAAACCACCCATTGTCGTAGTTTTGATTATGCAGAACTCATACAAAGGGCGATCAACAAGGAGAAAAGCCCCCATTCACTTCGACAACCATACGGCGAACAGTATCGCCAAGCTCTTTAACCATGTGCTTGTCGCGGGGCAATGTGTGACCCTTTGCGTGGTCGAAGATGAAGGCAGTATCCGGGTCGCAAATGTTGTACAAAGCGATGTTTCCATGGAGATATGGATCCAGAGAGCCAACTAGGTGAAAATGAGTACCGCGACATTTTGACAGACAGAAGCAACTCACCGATGTGCACTGTAGGAACGTCGATCATCAGATCACTCTCATCAGCAAGAACAATGCCGTCCAATGTTGGTCGCATGGGCGGCCAGCCACCAAAGAAGAGTGCACATCTGAGTACTGGGATGCGGCCCTCGTTCTTGTCCCTCATCTGCTCATGTAGTAGCAAGGTACCAGCAATCGTGGCACCTTCCGAGTATCCAATGATACCGTCAAACGGTCCTTCTTTATCCATGACTTCATACAGGTACAGAAGTGTCTGCCGAGCACTGTCGTCTGTCTTTGCGACGCCGTAAGTCATGAGCTCTCGCATTGTCATTTCTGGAGTCTCGAGTTGTGGAAAATCGCGGATGCGCTCTAAGACGTCTACTGTCTCGCTGTCTGCATCACTTGGGACGATGAACCGATAGTACGGCGGTCCACCGAAGAACTCTTCATATCCTGATGGCGGCTTCACTTCGTACGGACCTTGCAGGAAGAAGAAGCTGGCTGTGCCATCGGACTCTAGTTCTTTGACCAATGGCGCAAGTTGGACCTTAAATTTCTATCTGAGTCAATAGGATGGAGTCACTGGCTGATTATCATGACTTACTTCTACGCTGCCGTATGCTCCTGGCAGGCATAAAAAACGCATTTCGAGTAGTCTGAGCTTTCAAGGGAAGGTGAATGATTGTCCAATGTGTCGTAGGTATCTAAACATGATGGGAGTGTTAGTGATGGTAATTGACAGCCCGCATGCCAAGCGAACTAGATGCCATGCTTTCATACCGCGATCACATGTTAGATGAGACATCCTAGCTAGGTAATGTTACTCCAAGGGCTTCTGTTCAGATGAAGCAGAAAGCTTCCGGTGAGGACGTTGAACTCGCTAAGCGCGACCCGCAGAGACATTCGTGCACCAACTATATTTTGTGAAGGATCGACAGCAAAATTCACCCGGGCCACAGGGAATGGGTCGAAGGAAGGGATCATGGGCAAGCAAGTATGGGGGCGACCGACGAGCAGGACTTCCGAATAGTATGCGACTGCATACAGTATAGATGGATTGTGCACGCGTGGCAATAAACAAGGAACGGGTAAACATCAGGGGCAGGGGTAGCGGAGAATTGGACCACTACCGAACAAGCCTGCCGTCTAGCGTATGATCTGCACTAAGCTTTATTTAGCCAAGACTCCCAAGGGTTGTTCCGAAGCTATCTCAACCTCAATCTTCACTCATCTGAACACCAACCAGCTCCACATCCAGTCGCGCGAGCGCATCGTGTGTACAAACCATTTTCCCGGGCATACTGCCATCTCGGGATGTGGAGATACTTCGGCGCCTTTAGCCCGGTTCATGACTTCTACCCCTGAGGCACAAAGATTGCCACGATTGGAACCCGGTGTCACATGGTGCCAAGGTGTGGACAATTCGAGCTCAACCTTGAAGCACATTTCAGGCATCCAATATGAAGAGGAACTCTAGTCGTCATGCCAAGCGTGTAACTGAATGGAGATAGAGACAAACGATCAGGATGGCAGCTTAGTCTACTGAAATTCGCGAACGCAAAGGTATCATCTGGCCATCGCGAACATCACGAGCGCCCAATTCCAGTAAAGAGCTGGGTGTTTGATAACAGGCTTGTTCAGGGTCGCAACGTTTTATAATTGGAGATCGTGAGATACCCACAGTCAGTCATACCCAGTCGTCGCTAGATGGCAAGAGCTCCTAATACTTCCTTTTTTTTGGCGCAAGTCGCTGTGAATCTAGACCGATCTTGCTAGCGAAGGCCTTCGCCGACTTCCCTCAACCCAAAGTATACAGGATGCTACCAAGATCTGCGATAAGATCGTGATTATTTCTGAGATCGGATTCCGGCCCGCCGTCTCATAGACCAGCTTGGAAGCCACCGAAAATGTGACAGTGGACATCGCACGAACTCAACGAACATGGACCATCATATCAATCTACCCTCAAACATATGCTATTGACAATATCGCCTCTTGATGTCACGTCATTGATAAATTATATGGCGTTCCTGATGGGCATACAGGATGTGACATGCACTACATGCGTCTGGCTCACCATTTCCAAGAATTCGAACCGTTGTATATCTGATACAGGTCATCTAACACTTCTGGCTAATGTCGACCCCTCGATTCTTCTCTCCGGTTGATGTTCATGTTCATTGAACACATACTTGTATCGCTGTCGTTAAACTTCACCAGCCGCTGGATCATATACCATGTGTGTTTGAGACCCCAACCCAGGTAAATCGGTGCATGGTTCTTTGTGGCTCTTGCAGCATCGAGCATCTAGTCTTCATTCTTCTCTGGTGACTAAACCGTCAGTTCGCCGGCTCAGAGTGCCGATATGGCACCATACGCTCTCACACCAACCATGGAGCGTGGAGAACTTCCAGAGGGCAACTGGTCTGCCTCACTCCAAATCGTCTCTAGCAATAGTGGCATGTCGACACCATCAACGAACTCCGACAATTTCGTCAGCGTTCATCCATCTCAGAACGTTAACGACGACAATGTCCCTACGATCGAGTCCGAGTCGACCGATAGCGCAGCAAATAACTCCACAGATGGCGCCAGCTCACCCAAGTCGACGACTTCATACGAGGACGCATTTGTCCATGGCTATAAAGAGGGCTTCGCCAAGGCGCACATCGAATTGAAGCACCAGCCTATAGCTATCATTGGCATGTCTTGCAGACTGCCCGGCAGTGTTGCATCACCCGATGAGTTCTGGGAGCTGCTCGCTCGCAACAGAACTGGCTTTTCATCGATACCAGCCTCACGCTTCTCTGCCAATCGCTTCCACCACCCAAATCCCGGCAAGGGCGGTACGACGAATGCACGAGGCGGAAATTGTACGTATAGCCCTTCGTTGGTATGTGTAGCAGTCACTGATTAGTTTCGTTATGATAGTCCTCACCCAAGACCTCAAAGCATTCGACGCCCCATTCTTTGGCTTCACACAACAAGAGGCTATAAGCCTTGACCCTCAGCAACGCTTACTTTTGGAATGCACCTTCGAGGCACTTGAGAGCGCTGGTGTCCCGAAGCACAGCGCAGTTGGAAAAGACGTAGGGGTTTTCATCGGAGGCTCTTTCTCTGAATACGAAGCGGACCTTTTTAGAGATCCAGAGACCATACCTATGCATCAAGCCACAGGTATGTACGCCCGCACCCAGAAAAAAAAAGATCTTCGATAAGACTGTCAGCCAATACCAACCATGAACAGGCTGTGCCATGGCAATGCAGTCTAATCGTATCTCGCATTTTTTCGACTTTAGAGGGCCGAGCTTTACACTAGATACTGCATGTTCGTCGAGCCTAGTTGCTCTGCACACGGCTTGTCAAAGCCTTCGCACCGGCGAGTCAAGCATGGCGCTGGTAGCTGGTGTTCATCTGAATATGCTGCCTGAGTTTTGGATCTCGATGTCAATGTCAAGACTTTTTGGAGAAGCCGGCCGTTCGTTTGCCTTTGACCAGCGAGGCACAGGTTATGGGCGAGGAGAGGGATGTGGGATGATTCTTCTGAAGCCTCTAGATCAAGCACTCAAAGACAACGATCCGATCCGTGCTGTGATTGCTGGTACTGGCATTAATCAAGACGGAAAGACCGTAAGTCAAACGTCGTGCAAAGGATATGAGCTGTATATGATTATTGATACCTCCTCAGCCTGGCATTACTATGCCTAATCAGCATGCTCAAGGTCAGTATTATCACGATGAGCTGAATCCACTTGCTAATAAATGAAACAGAGGATCTCATTCGCTCCGTGTACACTCAAGGCGCTATGGATCCTGCTGATACAGGCTATGTTGAAGCACACGGTAAAGCCTACCACTTGATATCACGCTTACAAGCTCGTACTCACAAAGATACCAGGAACTGGTACACGCGTTGGCGACCCGTTGGAGGTTGCTGCCCTGCACAGCGTCTTTGGAAAAGGCAGAAACAAAAGGAAGCCGCTCTACATCGGATCTGTGAAATCGAATATTGGACACTTGGAAGCAGCCGCTGGTAGGTTTTGAGATTGCATTATGATGATGGCAAGCTCTAAGACTATAGGTATCGCCGGTATCATCAAAACCGCTCTGATGCTAGAACGCGGGTTCATCCTGCCGAATTACGACTTCAAGCAGCCCAATGAGAAGATTCCCTTCGATGAGTGGGGCTTGAAAGTGCCTGTCAGACAGCAGCCATGGCCTTTTGGCAAGAAATGGGCCAGCGTCAATGGCTTTGGCTTCGGAGGAACAAATGTGAGGACGCCTAACAAGGCGAAGATGATGTGGTAGCTAACGCGTATTGATAGGCCCATGTCGTCATGACTCGGGGTCCACTCGAACGGAAGACTATGAAAGAAGAGATCGACACGCAGACTCAAGAACGCTTGTTTGTTGTATCCGCCAATGACAAGGCTGCTGCCGAAGAAGCTATGAAGAATCTGGGCATCTACCTCGAACAACGACCAGAGATCTTTCAGAATGACCTACTCAGCAATCTTGCTTACACGCTTGGACAGCGCAAGTCATTTCATTCTTGGAGAATGGCTATTTCAGCTTCATCAGCGGTAAGTCTTGTCGAATCTCTGTCAAATGGAAGAATATTACCAGTAAAACAAGATATCGAGGCACTGCGCCTGGGCTGGATCTTCACTGGGTACGTTCTCCAGATGATCAAGGCCTTTTGCGACGCGCACTAACTGCGGGACAATCTTTTAGTCAAGGAGCACAGTGGTGGGCGATGGGACGTGAATTGTACCATCAATACCCAGTGTATGCATCTAGCCTCGACAGGGCTAGCTCCCACCTCTCCTCCATTGGTGCGCCATTCTCGTTGATCGAGGAGTTAGCAAAGGACGAGCAATCAACGAGAGTCAATGTCGCTCATGTCAGTCAGCCCGCATGTACAGCTATTCAGCTGGCACTGGTTGAGCTATTGCGCTCATGGAAGATCGGCCCAAATGCTGTCGTTGGTCATTCCAGTGGTGAAATCGCTGCAGCCTACAGTGCTAACATCATCAAATTCGAGGACGCGATGACGATTGCATATCATAGAGGCAGACTGATACCTATACTTAAGGACCGTCATCCGGAGCTCGACGGTTGTATGTTGGCCGTAGGTTCTGGTGCTACTGATATTGCACCATTATTGAAGCGAGTTCCATCGAGCCTAGGAGAAGCGCGAATCGCCTGCATCAACAGTCCGTCCAGCGTCACCGTTTCTGGAGACGCTGAAGCCGTTGCCGAAGTCCAAAGACTCATCGACAAGGTATATCCAGGCAAATTTGCAAGAAGGTTGGCTGTGGACACAGCCTACCATAGTCACCACATGAATCTTGTTGCAAAGGACTATGCAGAAAGTCTGCGAGAGCTTCAGCCACCCCAGCACTCCACAGTCAGCTTCCACTCATCGCTTCTCGGTCGTAAGGCAAGCTATTCGGACTTGGATGCCACCTATTGGGTACAAAACTTGACTTGCGCTGTCAGATTCGATGAAGCCGTGCAAAGCATGTGCACTCCTGTAGGCGACACCAAATCCGGAGTTAACTTCCTCGTTGAACTCGGGCCACACGCAGCATTACAAGGCCCTCTCAAACAAATCCTCAAACACGTTGGCGGCGCCGCAACAAAAATCCCATATGCATCGGCTCTGTCAAGGAAGAAGAACGCTATCCAAACAGTGCTGGGGTTGGCGGGCACCCTGTTTGCCAGAGGAGCCCTGCTGGATATGGGCGCAATAAATTTTCCGCAGCCGCTTCAAAGGCAGCCCCAAGTGCTCACAGACATGCCGCGATATGCGTGGAACCACTCAACGACGTATCATCACGAGTCGCGATTGACGACGATTCATAAATTTCAAAACACTCCAAGAAACGATTTGCTTGGAGTATTGGCACCGTATTCCGACAACATTCAACCAATATGGCGCAACGTCTTACGCCTTGACGATGTCCCTTGGTTGCGTCATCATCAAATTCAAGGTGTCACCATCTTCCCTATCTCAGGGTTTCTGGTTATGGCACTAGAAGCTATGGGCCAACAAGCTCAAGCGCTGAATCTGGAGTTTGAGTCACTTGAAGTCCAAGATTTGATCGTTAAAGTCCCTGCTTTGCTGACGGAAGAGGATCTTGAGATGACGACAATGCTGCAACCACACTCCCAGGCCCACAGGAAAACATCTTTCGAATTTCACATCCGATCTTGGTCAAGAAATATGGGCTGGACGGAGAATTGCACGGGTATCGTGTCTGCTTTTCTTGATAAAGTCAATGAAGTTGACGGAAAGCGCTTTGTGGACGTTAAGCAACGCCGACTCAATTCCAGAATCACCAAGACTGTTCAGTCCGCAGTCGAGCCTGTAAATATGCAAGCCACGTATAAGAGGCTCGCCGATATTGGGGTTTCTTATGGCGCAACGCTTCAAGGTCTCCAAGACTGCCAAGCCTCATCTTCTGCATCAAGCGCTCGGATACCAGTAAGCGACACAGTATCCGAAATGCCCGAACACCATGAATCAAAGTACATTCTTCATCCGACTGCCTTTGAGCAGCTGATCATCATGTACTGGCTTGTCCTCAAGGCTTCAGGCTCACTCGACACGGTACACTTACCATCTTCCATCGGCAAGGTCACTGTGTCTACAAAAGCGCTGAAGGTCCTCCGTCAATCCTCCGCTGCCATGCAAGCCTTTTGTGAGCCAACAGCCGACATTAGTAGCTTTACGTCCAACAATATGTCTATGATAGCTACTACAAACGCGAATGAGCTAATAATCTCGATTGAGGACTTGTTCATCTCCCCGATCACAGAGATGAGTGTTGGACTGGAGGCCAATACAGCACGCGAGCTGTGTTACAAACTGGACTGGGAGCCGATGTCGCAAACAGCAGAGCCCGAAGTTGGGACGATAGAAAAGCTCCGTTTCGATGCAGGAGTGGTCATTATTCATGGCAGCTCGGAATCCCAGCTTGAAATGGCAGCTATGATTTCGGATCGGCTAATGCTTCTCACTGGAGCTGCACCTATTTTAGGATCCCTGGCCTCACTAGCGACGGTATCGCAGGACAAGCTCTGCATAGCCATCTCAGAGCTTGAGAAGCCGTTGTTATCAACTCTCAGTGCTCAAGATTTTGAGTCTTTGCAACACTTTTTGACGACTGTTCGAGGAGCCCTGTGGGTCGTACGGGGTGCTTACATTGATTCAGCAAACCCTGAGAGTAATATGATTACTGGGCTCAGTCGTACACTGCGATCAGAAGGTACCCTGATGAAGTTCGTTACCCTTGATGTCGAAGCCCGTGAAGAGTTAGACGTCGAGCGCGATGTCTCACTGATTCTGCGAGTGTTCAATCAGTCGCTGAGCGCAGAGACTAAGATGGAGGAGACAGAGTTCTTGGAACGCAATGGTCAATTGGTAACCCCTCGAATCATCAACGACGATTCACTCAATGAGTATGTTGAGCAAACAACCCATCCAACAGCTTCTGAGCTTGCATCTTTCTCTGATTTGAATCGACCGCTTCGTGGTTTTTTCGACACACCCAACGTAACGGACAGCCTCAAGTTCACCGATCATGAAATATCGCCGCTGGCCTCACATGATGTTGAAATCCAGGTCAGGGCAACCGGCATCAATGCAACAGATATTACATCTAGCTCCGCGATCGGCGTCGAGTGTAGCGGCATTGTCACAGCTGTTGGATCCGATGTGCCAAACCTTCGTCCCGGTGATCACGTTGCAGGGCTTACGACTGAAGGCGCTTTGTCGACCATCACTCGCGCACAGCATCCATTTCTGTTCAAACTTCCGGATCATACAACGTTCGAGTCGGCGGCGACGATACCACTGGCATACTGCACGGCATCCTATGCATTGATTGATCAAGCTAGGCTACGCGAGGACGAGTCTGTTCTCGTGCACGATGCTGCGAGTGCGAACGGTCAAGCTGCTTTAACGGTTGCTCAGATGGTTGGTGCAGACATTTGGGCCACTGCTCAAACTGCCACTGAGAAGGCACTTTTGCTGAGAGAGTTTGGCATACTTGAAGACAGAATACTTTACGCTGGCAGCGAAGGCTTTACGGATGCCATTAAAGATGCCACTGTGGGACGTGGTGTTGATGTCGTATTTGACAGCCTGGCGGATAGCCATCTTACGTCCGCAACACACGCCACGTTGGCAGAATTTGGTCGGCATGTCATCATCGACGCAAACAGGACTGGAGCTTGTAAAGATGCAAGAGCCAACACTAGCGTGATCTCTGTCGACATCCAGGCCGTTTGGAAACTTCGACCCAAGGTTCTTCAGCGTACGCTTGCCGATGTGGGCCGGATGTTCAAGCACAACACGATTCAGGCACTGCATGAAATCAAGATATACGGAATTTCAGACGTGGTCTCAGCTCTCCACGAAATTCAAGCTGCGGGCACGCGTGGCAAGGTGGTGATCAGACCACAAGACAACGAGTTGATCATGGTAAGTCGTGGTTCATTCTTGGCTCCAACTGCGCTGACTAGTAAAGGCACCACGCATCGCCAAGAGAATTACTCTGCTTCGCGAAGATGCGACATATATCCTCATCGGTGGGACAGGTGGTCTCGGAAGAAGCATGGCGAAGTGGATGGTTTCGAAAGGTGCCAAGAACATCGTTTTACTCTCGCGCAGTGGAGAGCTTCGAAGAAATGCGAAAGAACAGGTCGATGAACTCAACAGCGCAGGCGCCAATATTGTCGTGCGAAGCTGCGATGTTGCTGACAAGTCTTCCGTCGACCATCTTATCTCTGATGGCATGGTAGATCTGCCACCAGTGCGAGGTATTGTACACGGCGCCATGGTGCTTCACGTAAGCTGAAAAATAATCCTTCCATACGGCTGGAACTAAAGAATTCTTAGGACGTTCTATTCGAGAAGATGACTCATGATCAATACACATCTGTCATCGCCTCCAAGGTACAAGGCGCGCGAAACTTCCACGAGGCACTGTCTACAGCTCAAGCATCTCTCGATTTCTTCGTTGTCATATCTTCTGCTGCTGGCGCTGTGGGAAACCGTGGGCAAGCCGCATATGCCGCAGCCAACACGTTCCTCAACGCCTTCGCACAACACCTCATCAGCAAAGGCATCCGAGCTGCGTCACTCGATTTGACTGCAGTCTCAGACACCGGCTACCTGGCTGAAGACGCAGAGAAAGCAGCCGAGGTCGCGCGCAATCTTGGTAGCGATACGATCTGTGAAGCCGAAGTGTTGGCGTTGTTGCAAGCAGCCATCGAGGGTAAGCTGTCGAGCTGCAACGGTCATCCCATAACCGGTATGCGCATCGCGCCCACCATGGGTCCTTTCTGGTCCAATGATGCCAAGTTCGTGCACCTCTTGCGCGCAGCAGCAGCAGCAGCATCAAACGCGTCCGGGACTGCAGCGAAGGTCTCGTGGAGCGCTGCCTTCAAAGCCGTGGCTTCGCGAACTGAGGCCGAGCAGGTGGTTTGCAATGCGCTAGTTGAGAAGATTTCTGATGTCATCTCAATGGAGCCCGAAGAGCTTGACATCAGCCGTGCTCTTAGCCACTATCCATTGGACTCACTAACAGCTATCGAAGTGCGCAATTTCATCACAAGGATGTTTGAGGCGAGCTTGCAGGTATTGGAGCTGTTGGCTAGTGGGAGTATTGAGAATTTGGCCAAGATTGTTTGCACGAAGACCAAGGTTGTACTGCCAGATGCTTGAACGTCAGACTGGGGAAGGACACGTGCAACTTTAGATTGAGGTACCGCACAGGTGGATCTAGTTTTCATTGATTTCTTCTTGTATTTCCTCATCTTAGATGCGCTAGCCAATTTCCTTAGTTAAACACATGTTTGTTCGAAGTTTTCGTTCAAACGAGATGAAGGACACCGCAGTCGCAGCAGCCTGAACGTCCCTTTGCGACTAGACGCTCAGTGTTCGATGTACCACTCGTCCATCATCTTCGCCTCCTTTGCTGCCTTCCTTCCAGCCTCAGCAGCCTCATCTAGCGCAGCTTCAGTGATTCGAGACGCCTTATCATGCACCTTCACTACCTTTCGAACTTCTTTCTTGATACCGCCACTCTGTGCCTCATCCTCGCCTTCATCAGAATCGATCGTATCGTAATCTCCGAGGTATCCCTCTTCAACACCGACCTCACCCTTCTTCCCCCTCCTCAGTAACTCCTTCCTCACTTCCTTCAAACTCTCATCCCTCGCGCTCTTGAACGCAAGCACCTGCCCCGCTTTGCGCGTGAAGAGCTCGTTTGGGCTTTTGACTTCGATCCACTCCGCGAGGTCTTGCAGCACCTTGTTACTCAAATCCCTAACTTGCCAATACGTGACAGGGTGAACGACATACCAGTGGCCAGCAGAGAACTCGCTCTTCAGGTCGAGTTATGCTGAGGGGATGCTGTCGATTTCTTCGTAGTACGCTTCGCTTTGGGCTTTGGCGATGGCGGAGAAGGGGTTTGCGACCAGGCGCGTGCGCAGGGGGAGGAAGCTGGTGTTGTGGGGTGTGGGCTTGGGGCCTTTGCCGGTCTCGTGGTAGATGACTAGGATCGGGTCTGCGTCTATGCGGTTGCGGGTTGGTGGGGCGAACTTGGACGGTGGGATGCGGGCGTTTAGTAGAGAGTCCATGGCTTGGTTGAGGTAGTACATCTTCCTGTTGATAGCCTTGCTTGTATGCATTAGAAAAATGTTTTACACAGCGCAATTGAAGAGGCAGATGGGCTGGGAAAGCCTGGAATGGATGGAGTGACAAGTGGTGCGTGACGGGAGCGTGGTTGCTGTGACAATTGCGTACTGGCAGTTAGTGACGAAGAGATGCAATCACGGTAGTCAGATGACGAGCGTGGTTGAACAAGTTTAGTTACTAGAAACGGCTAGATGGTCAGGGTGAAAGGACGAAACAAGGCAACAGCAGCTGCAAACGCAGAGCTACCGGTCAGCGTTGCGAGGTGCTTCACGCAGAAAACCCCGACTAAATCAGCGCCCGTAAAACGCCAATAATTTAGAAATTGCTCATCAATGCGTGTACTTGAGAAATGGTGACAGGAGCTTTGAAAGTCTACACATCTCGCCAGGATATTTGCCGGCCTGAGTAGATCGATCAGACCGGAGCTGGATCTAGGCCCTGCTTTCCCCCGCCATTTCGGAACCTCAACTGCGCAAGTCTCCTGCGGCAAGTGGGAGAATGTCTCTGTCCCCGAGTTCAAGCGTGAGAGAAGTGCGTTTGCCGATGCTAATCTTATGCTGGGCCGAGCGAATGAGACCATAGACGCACAATCATCCACTGAAGGTTACATTGAGTATGCGGGCGGAGAAATTCCAACTGCGAGGCAGCATTGAGCGTAGAAGTGTAAGTCTTGTTGGCCCAAGTTGAAGACCCAGAGGGAACAGTGGACCCGTGCGAGGCATAATATCAACCCTGTATGAGAGGTCCTGACACCACGATACCACCATGTCCGCGTGATTTGCATTTCTCTGCACATGATCTGCATGTTTCGGGACCTCTAGTCGGATCCTGCTCCTCCTCTCCTGGTTCAATCTCAATCCAATACTCCTCCGAGAGGCTACTACCACCATACCCTTTCACAATGCATCGTTCGACCGTCATATTTGCAAGCCCCTCGTCAAAATACGCAAAGCCGTCTGCGAATCCCTTCCTTCCACGGCCTATCTTGTGCGAAATGGGTCCAGTCTCTGTAGCTGCAATAAAGCAGATCCACATCGGGTTTCCAGACGTCAGACCTTTCGGAAATGTGGTTGTGCCTGACAAATGCCTCCCAGTACGCTTCACGCACCTTGGGCTCGTCGATCCAGAACGGCTCGAAAGAAATAAGAGACCTTGGACAAGCGTATTCAGATCTCTTCTTGGGTCCAGGACCATGTTCGAGGATGCGGTCGGTCCAGCAGATACGAACAGAGCGTAGACTGGTATAAACACCTGCGTTGTAATCGCTGATAGCTGCTTGAATAGAGAGCTCACGGGCATCCATTTTGATAGAGTGTTGGGGGAGATATCGCGTGTTCTATGCAGGAGTCGCGTTTTGCCGAGGTGGCGGGAAACCCTAGGTGGCCGGCTTCTATTTGCGCTAGCTTAGCATCGCGGCTAGCATCGCGGCGGGTGAAGTATAATCGAGTCCAACCACATGTCATTCTCACTCTTAAAGCTGGCGTGCGTGTTAATTGAGTATGTGACATGAATGCTGTGAAGCTCGCCCTTCACCACGCAAACTGACCTCACATCCCATCTCCAAACCCCATCACACATCACGAATCCGCAATTCACCATCCATGCAATATTTTAACTTGTCAAATTTCCCTATTACCCCTAAAAGAAAACGTCTACGCTATATGTGGTATTGCTCGATACACAGTGAAAAATCCAGATACCTATTCCAAGAACCCCATTGGCCGTGATTTCATTATATGTGCCCACCATTTCCCATATACACACCCATCCCTCCATCTATTCATCAACAATATCCCAGGGACAACATCTACAACGGGGGATCGCACGCCCGGGAAAACAAGAGCCAGGCAATAGGGGGAATCATGCAGAAAAGACAAAGCTCGAAGACGAGAAAATAAAGGGAAACAAAAAACTCCGCGCTATGCATGCATGCAGATTTCGTAACGAACGCAACATGCTCGCGCGCAGGATAGACAGAAATATCGAGATTTGGGGTATCACTCAAAGAAGTCACGGTGTGCGCCTTTAGGACCGCGCGGGGATATTCTCCAACTCGCTGCGCTGGCGCAGGTATTTGGCGGCGAGGTTGTCGCCGCCGCGCATGGATTGCTCCATCCAGTGCTGCGCGACGCACATGGTCATGGGATCGGAGCGCGCGACGTCGTTGCTCGCCTTCCTCTCGCGGTTGAGCAGCTCCGTCTTGAAGACTTCGCTGGGCTTGGTGAGCGGCAGGACAGTGCGGTGTAGGAGGTCGGGCGTCGTGAGGTAGAAGATGGCGAGTTCGCGCTCTGCAACGGCGTCGCCTTCTTTGGCGGTGATGACGAGCATGCGGGCTGCGTCTTCCATTGTGTAGCGCGAGAGGGGCTCATCGGCTGGTGGGGGAATAGTCGCGGAGGCTTTCTCGGCGACGCCGGCTTTGACGATGTCGTCGCGCTTGCTGTTCTGAGTGATAACTTCGTCGACGAGCTCCAGCATGATGCGACATACGTCCATCTTGAGACCCAGTGCTGCAAGACCGACGTCCCAGAATGCCTTGCCGCGAGCAGTCTTGTCGAGCATCTGTGCGGGGACGAATGAGGCAATGTACTGGAGATCACGGAAGAGTGTTTTCGGGCGGATGTCGGCGTCTCGCAAAAGACCTTGAATGACATCAACAATCATGTCGGTGCTGGGTGGACCAACAGGTGAACGTGCGCCCACGCGTGCTAGCGGCGAGGCATTACTAGCTCTGTCTTGTGTCATGCTTTGGGAACGACGTTCCTCGCAGTTAGCGATCGCTTGCTCCAAGTTCTCGGCCCGGCTTGTGTGGGTGGCAGGCTCGCGTGAGCTCAGCTCGGGCATGGGACCCAGAGTTGGTGATTGAGGAACTGTTGGTAGTGCGTCACGGCGATTGTTGTATGACTTGCCAGTCCGAGAGGACAGTGATGCGATGATGAGCAGCTCCAACTCGTATAGTGCGTGCAGCTTAGAGTAAGGGTTGGGATGCGTCTGAAACTTGCTGAGAAGTCGACGGAAAGCGACATTGTAAGGGAACTCCAACAGTCCGGCTTTCTTTGCTGCGGTGGTCCCGCTTGATCGCGATGTGGCATCACTTGATGTGGAAGAATGTTCACCAGCAGAGTGATGGGCATCTGAGCCTGCGGCGTGCTGGTAGGTCGCAACAGGTGGCGCAGCCTGACTGCGCTCTGTGCGGCCAAGTGCCTCCAGAGGAACATTGCGTTGGTCAGGCACAACTTGTGGCACGACTTGTTTTCGCAAGTTCTTTGTGCTCTTTTTCTTAGCGAGCTGCTTCTTGCGTTTGCGCTCTTCTTCGTCTCGCTTTCGAATGCAGTCTTCTATGATGTCGCTGCCAAACCAAGAATCAGTTTCGCTTCCGCTGGCAAAAACGGCTGCTCCTAGATCGCTAAGTAGCAGACCAGTGAGCGTCTGCTTCAGTTCGAGCATGAATCTGCGCTTGTCTTCATTGACGCTTGCGGATTGTTTCAGCATGACCGTACCCTTGGACGATGATGCGGTACGGGGGCGTATGCTGGTGGCACTTGTCGGTGACTGCGCTTGAGTCTGGAATGGAGACCAGAACGTCGTGACGGAGTCAATAGACAACACAGGCGACGAACCGCCAAAGTAGTCATGGTGATCCATTGGTCCTCTTGCCCACGGGCTTTGGTCAAAGCTAGCCTGAGAACCGTTGCGGTTGGCTGCAGATCGGAGACTGCTGTGGCTAGGACGCTGTGCGAAATCGAGGTTTCTGGAGCCAGGGCGGCCATGTGTTTCGTATTCTTCGTCGCCTGCAATGGACAAAGTTCCAACGCCTGTAAGGAAGAGGTCTCCCTTCTGGCGTCCACTCTCGAGGATCTGCTGATCCCGCTTGTAGAGGTCGCTAGCCCAGAGCACAGGGGTCTCTATCAAGTTCTCTCCAACAATCTTGTTGACGCACTTATCCACTTCAAGGCAGAAGCGGTGTATTCTCTCCTCACCTTTGCAGAAGTTCACGACACCATACTGTGTCAGCCACTTAAGGGTAATCTCTGACTGCTCATCAGCGAGCTTGTTGGGTCCGCCAAAATCCTGCGATGCAGACATGACATCCACGAGAACCGCTTCGCCCTTCATCAAGAAGTTGTTGTTCGAGGATTTGGAGTAGTGACGAGACCGTTGGCCCTGAATTGGTTTGCCGTCGAGCGTTCTGGTCGGTTGCCCCATGATCTTGAGAGCAAGGGCCACATTGCGCGCCTCTTCGTACACAGCTGAACCGCGAACATCACTGATATACCACATTTTGTCGCGTAGATTCTTGAAGCCAAGCATCATCTCCTCGATCATGGCATCCGATCGCTCTTGAGACTGCTTGAGCCATACGAACCAGGCTTCGAACTCTTCAATCGCGTTCGCTGCCTTCCCGAGCGAGTCTCGTGGACCACGAGAGAAGTAGTTGAGAAGTGCGGCATATCCGTTCTTCACTAATGTTGGTGAGGTAAGCCTTCGAAGACTTTGGAGGGTTTTGTAGTAAAGATGTGCGTTAACAAAATCGGACCGCGCTTGACACTGGTACATGGCAGTCTCGAGCATGGTGACCAAGACAGAGCTGTTCTCCTGCTTCTCTCCAAGCTGGGGATTACTGTTGCTTCTCGGAAATTGTGGGGAGCGATGCCGGGCTGGCACGTTCCTCTGACTGGCTATCAGAGTCGTGAGCTGACTCTGGCTTTGGCCCTGGTTGTATGGGTTGCGCGATCCGAGATTCTCAGTAACGCTTCTGACGATTCCTCGTCCGCGACCGCCTTTCCGAGTCGTCATGCGGTTACTGAAGTTCTTCGACTCGCTGTCTGGCGCTAACTCCTTCGGTATCTCGTACTCCTCAACCAACTTGACGATAGCTTCCTTCAACTGATGATAGTCATTCTCGAGATCGATCCTGTCTCCAGTTCCCTCGTCGTCGCTGCTGTCACTGTCAGGCGAGTCCTCGTCGTGCTCTTCTTCGTCGTCTGAATCTTTGCGCATGCGTGATTTCAGCTGCTTTCCGTCTGCTGAGATGTAGAGGACGGCCCAGCGCTCAGCACAAGGATGGCAAGAGCCGGATGTGGCTTCGAAACCAAGAATTCGAGTCATCTCAGAGCATGCAGTCCTCAGGCGTCTTCCGTACAATTCGGTCGGCGCAACTTTTAGTTCGGCTGGACGTTCCTCCAAGGGCAGAGTGCTAATGCTGTCCAAAAGTGGCTCCCGGGAAGTCTGATCACTAGTCATGGAAGATGCGCTTGCACTCAAAACGGAGCTCGCATCGGTCATGGATGCGGCCGCGTTGCGAAAAGGCATAGAAACGCCAGACATGGAAGAAGCGGACGAGGCCAATCCAGTGCGACGTTGGGCTTGTTGGTCAATGTGGCTCGAGGATGGCCTACGTTCTGGGAATAGCGTAGTGACCATGGTGATGATGTCGGAGGGAGACAAAACGATGAACGGCTGAACTTCGACAGTCTCTCGCGGGGAAGTGATGGCCTTCGCAGGGAGAAGGATTGGCTTGGCGGGCGTCTTGGTGTGCTTGAACCTGGCGAGAATGTTCTCGATGTGAGTGCGGATTTCTGGAAGCACAGGCACTGCTTGCCGCCTATCGCCCATGTCAGCGGTTTGGAAGAGGAAGAAACCAAAGGAAAGCTCGTACCAATTGTAGGTCATGTCCAAAACATGTTTCTGTGCCCGGATGGCAATCTCCTTAAGGATCTTCTGACGGGCATGTTCGCTGATGTGATGGCCTACCATAATTCCATGGGTCTGTAAAAGTCAGTCTTTCATACTTGAACCGGAAGCGGGCTACCTGCCTCAGGGTGAATGATAGCATTCAGCAGGAAAGTAGAGAAAAGCCATCGCGACACGAAGAAGTTCTGCGATGCTTTGCGCAAATTCTTCTCTTCGTCGAGCTTGCGGAGAATGGCGTTTCCGATTTCGAGGACTCCTTCGGGAATACCCCCAGCGCTGGGCTCGTCGTCTACGACTTCAAAGAGGCGCTTGACAACTCTATCAAAGTACTCGTCGGCGGCAATGGTATCCTTGGTGCTGCGCACTACGGGTTGAACTCCTGCTCGCGCGGTCTGTTCCTCAGCTTTCTCCAGGAGAAATTGTCCGTCTTGAAGGGCTTGCATCAGGTAAAGCTCTAGGTTGGCTTTGCCCGGCCATTCGCGCATACCAGCCCATACGTCCAAAACAGTTTTGATGAACTTGTCAGATCCTGGTTTGGTGTCCTTTATGAGTCTGGCGCAAGCAGTAGCCCAAACGTCCGTGCGGCGGAGGTCCTCGGCGGAATCCGGTCCCGAAGAGTTGGCGAAGATGGAGTAAATGAGTGCTGCAAGCGGATCATGCCTTTGGAAGGAGAGGAGGCGCTCCACGGGGCTGCCTTGCTGGCTGGGCTTCTGGGAGCCTACATTCTTACCGCGGGCCTGCATGGCCATGACCGAATCAATAGGATCCAACGCCTGACGAAATGATGATAAAGACGCGAGTTCTTGCTGAGAAAGGCTGGAAATGCGAGCAGCAAGGAAATCTGGGTTGGTGCGAATTTCGGAAATAAAGTCTAGGAGATCGTCCAAAATCTTGGACGGGACTTCGTTAAGAAAAGTAGACGAAGAGAGAGACTTGTCGCCGCGCATGCTTTTGGACTTGGCAAACTCCAAATCTGGCTCGAGCAATGCATACTGCCGTGTCGCATCGCATGAGTTTCGTACATCGTTAAGGGCGTTATAGAGAGAGGCAAAGCCTTTCTTGTCGTCGGACCTGAAGTTGTCCACCAGGGTGCGGTAGGCAAGCTCTCCACAATGTACCAGACGTGCGGAGAGGGCGCTGGAGACCAGCCATCGGTGCAG
Source organism: Parastagonospora avenae f. sp. tritici 18332-5 (assembly GCA_022559985.1). Classification (NCBI taxonomy): domain Eukaryota; kingdom Fungi; phylum Ascomycota; class Dothideomycetes; order Pleosporales; family Phaeosphaeriaceae; genus Parastagonospora; species Parastagonospora avenae. Next base: position 171,728 of record JAFJTR010000057.1, on the reverse strand, counting down.
ACGCACGCGCGAATGAGCCTTGCGCTGCTCCTGGTAGCCTTGGAGGCGAATCAAATGGGCGAGTTCAGCGAGGGAAGTCGCGGACGTGGGAATGGCCGCGGTGGGCAGGTACGAATCGGTGTACGATGAAAGATCGGCGGGAAGCAATCGCGGCAAGCGGCCGGCGGGGGCAGACATGGACGGGGCCAACTGGGGCCGCTGAGTGCTCGACAAGAGACGCTCATTATTGCTAACGTCGTGCAGTCCGCCAGGTCGACTTCCCATGGTAGTTGGCTGCTGGGGGGTAAATGAGCGAGGTGAAGGCGACCTGGGCGGCGAGAAAGGCGCGGGCGGAGCCTCGACGGGAGGATCCTCGACGACAGTTGTATTGTGCGAGGGCGTATGGCTTCTAGAGGATACTTGGGTAACGGTGGGAGAGACGGCTGCGAGTAGGTCAGTAGTGCCAACACATCATGGTGCCGGCCCGAAGCTATTGGGCGAGCATTGCAAAACTGCAGCACACCGCACAGAGCAGCACGGCAATAGACAATAAAGACACGGCGGGACCTACGTGGAGGGGAGATGGCCTGCGCCAGAGGCGAGGCCGAGTGTTGGTTCCTCCTAATCATAATGCTGTCGCCATGAGGGAGTCCCGATGAAGCCCTGCGGCAGTCTGGAGTGCTCAGATTGGCAGGGCGAAGCTCTATTGCATCGCAGAAAGCCAGATGGAGCGCGCGTATTGGGAGAGAGTGTTTTGGGCGCGAACTCGGATGCGTTGGCACACGCTCTGCTCACACGGTTTGTTATCGATAGCGGAATGGCGGGAAGCGTGATTGGCCTGTCTTCGAGTCCCTGTCGCTCGGGCAAGTCACGGCTGCAGCTCAACGGCGCTCCAGCATACACGCAGATGCAGATGGGCGACGAGAAAGACAGCAATCGCCAGCGACATGGACATGCGACAGGCTTTCTCGTGCTGGTCCCCCAAGCGAGCGCGATGCCCCAGATTGGTGGCGACATCAGACCGCCAGTGCACGCTGCTTGAGTAGGCGGTCCTGCAGGACAGCTCATCATCTGTAGCACTCCAGACGAATCAGCGTGCATGCAGCCCGCGCCTGCTGCACGACGCCCAAAGCCCTCAGCTACGACGATGCGGTGGGACCTTTGTCGCCCACAGGTGGCTGGCCAGCCCATCCCCGCCTTGTACAGACATTCGTCGACAGCGCATCCTATGATCGGCCCTAGACTGACTCTTGTCGAGACACGGCGGGAGAGCATCGCCCGGTCGCGCGCCATGCCTGTCAGCCCAGGCCGTTTCTGAGGGCACCCACCCCACCATCATGTCGTGCCCCTCCATTGTCACGCTCAACAAGAATGCGTACATATAGACGGCCAAACACTGCTTTGTCGCAGCGCTCCGCGTTGACGACGACAAACACTGCTAGCCAGTCGCCTGGACCGAGAATATGCGAGACTGTCTCGACCGCAGCGGCACTGGGATTCCGACCGCCCCAGAACAGAGTAGGAGGATGCGCTGCCAACGCATGCATATGCGCCAGCTGTCAAAAGCTGTCCTGCACGCGCAGAGGTCGCGGTCTTCCTACTTCATCTCGGCCTGCATGCTAATCTGGGCAAACCTGTTCTCCAAGAGGGATATCCCGGCCACGTCCAATGAGCCGCACACAACTGCAAGGCGACTGTGCTAGGTGAAGCATTGCTCGCTTCCAAGGTTGACACTATTGCTGCACATGTATGCCAGCTAACGTTGTTCCTTTTGTATGTTTGCAGCGCCAGAGTTGACACTCCGCTGCCAATGGATACGAAACATGGCCGCGCACTTGCGGTTACCAAATGTGAAAGTCTGTCGAGCCATCGCTCGTCTCATTGCACGTTGAAAATATGCGTCGTCCAAAACAAAATCTCGAATCTGATGTTATTCGACGCACGGACCGATCGACCTTACCATGAGTTGTTCGCATCTACCACCCCGCTTCCACGCTCGACGACACCGCCAGTCGCTTGCGTGTCGAAATTCTAGACATGTTCCAAGATCATCCCTGATCTTCACGTTGCCCAACTGTTGTGCGTGATATGTCGCGAAACATGCAAACGTGTGTTGATCCAGCGCATCCTGGCTGCAACGTCAAATTATCTCCACAAATGTCGACCGAAATGTTCCATGTTAGGTCCGAGACGACCTCGCGACTCGCGGTTACAATTTGCTGTCGTGCAGAGCTAGTCAAGTCATGGCCTCCCGGAGTAAAGGGGCGACACGTTTCCGGCTGTGCTGTACTTGACGTTGCCACCAAACCTTCCTCCACTGTTTGTTGTCACGGGTTGTGTCGGCCACACTGTCAGAGCCGTGCCAGGCTTCGAGCCCAAGCTCCTCAGCGGCAACCGTAGCGAACTTCTTCGCAGCTGATACCCCGCGGTCGGTGAAGGCCCAAAGCAATATCTCTCGCTGGAATTGGCCTTCTGCTGACGTGGACGTAGTCATCAGCGTGTACAGATCCAGCTCACGGTGCTTCGAAAACTGATCCAGAGCGCCGAGCAAAGCACCGCTGGTTGGCTCGGCGCATGCTTCGTCACAAGCCTTATGCAGCAGGAACCCTATGTCCTTGACCACTGAGCTGATGCCGAGTTTCAAGCCGTTCTGGTCCCACTGCTTATAGTCTTTCCGAAGGATGTCTTGCATCTTTAGCGCGCCGATATCTTTTTTTGCTGCATCGATCTCCTCGTAGAATTTTGTCCGATCGAAGCTTGCAGATATCTGGGGACAAAGCGCAATCTTGGCTTCCAGATACTCCACAGCTTGCCAGTCATGCTCGGTGGTCTTGTTTTTGTCCTCAAGATTGGCTGTATCAATCAAGATGCTGGCGAGTCCCAACTGAGCGACTAAGGCGTCCCAACGCTTCACAACAGCAGCGTCGTCAGACGCACTGTCGCCTTGCGTATGCACTGCTCCCGAAGATAGGGCTGAAGCAGAGAGCATATCCCAGGTAGGTCGACAGTAGTTTGTGATCAGGCTAGTGCAGCTACCACTTCTCTCGATGATGCGAGGCTCTTCGCCAGGTTCCTTGGGTAACTTGCCTTCGTCATCGTGATGGTCAATAGTACCTGCGACTCTTTGCGAGTAGATATTGCCCAATTGGCCTTGGAGAGCATTATGGTCCACGAGAATCCACCTCGTATTGTCTGGAGCAAGTTTAGTCTGAATGTCGGATAGCGGCGGCAAGTCATCCAGTGTGATCAGGTGCGAAGGCTCGATATTCGCATGCTTAAAGACAGCGAGGTATTCCGGACGCAGCGGGATGTCTGATGCAGGGATGTTTGTGACCGGCACATAGAGCGGAGGGAAAGCACCCTTTGGCGGCGACATGGATCGGATGTAAGCATAGAGGATCGAACATGACATTGAATCAAGGTCTGAATGGGGTTAGCGCCGTTGAAATGGAAGCCGCGACGTGCGCCCACCAGCAGATTCGTTGCCAATGACGAGCGTGACCTTTTGGCTAGAGTCAATCGCAGTCCGGAGAGAGCTTTTGGCGTGTGCCAGAAAGCCACGGAGGGAGTTTCTCGGCACTGCCATGGTGACTCGTAACGGTGGAGGTGAGGGCAGAAGTGAGAGCATTTGCGGAACACAAATGGAGGCACGAGATATCGATAAGGATGACGTAATGCATGGGGAACACCGAAGTGGACAGCATATAACTTTGCGAACATGAATTAGACTAAATCGCATTATCATCGTTCGGCTTCTACTAATTCTCTGGGACTTTCTATATTTAAGGTCATTTGCTTTTGCGATCTGTCGTCATCATGAAGTCGCGGGCATGCCTCGTCAAGATTGATTCACCCACAACCTGCCGCGGCTCTCATAATTTAATCAGGTCACTGCAGATCTCAGGAGACGTGCAACTGCGACTCCGTGCTGAACCACATATATTCTGAGTGTGATAGTGCTAGAAGATTTGACATTGTGAGTTAGAACAGCGCGCAAGGGAACAAGTTCAGTTGTAGACTGTCTCGCTGATCTAAGAGACGAATCATCCATACTAAGAAAGCTAATAAGAAGACTAACATGCGTATTTTATATGACAGAGTGTCTAATATCAGATACAATCACTTATGAAATGCTTTCGAGACATCTTTAGAGAACGGAAAATTCGATTCTTCGCGAAGAGAGTGACGAAAAAACGTCATCTATGTATTAGATCTGTTGGGAATACTACATCTTATAGGTCTCGAGTCCTTTGATGATACTGTGCGTCGTATTCCAAGCCTATTTGCTATATCTAATGTGGAGAAAGAGTCCCGAGGTCTGATTGCGTAGAGCCCTACTGTTCCTCTGCTTTTGACTTCAACTCCCCCTAGATTACAAGAACGACTTCGCAATCATATGATAGGTATCAAAAGTTTCTTGATATTCACAGCGCAGAATCGCATTCATGATTCTGTGAACAGTGCATGACGACATGGAACATTCTAATTTTATTCCTAATTAAATTATTAAGCATGATTGAACTCCAGAAAACAGCAACAGAGTCGCACCGAATTAAACTGAAACCAGAATTTTCTATTTGCGATATGTGTAGATTCCAGATCAACTCAGTCGCTTCCGTAATCTAAGTTCTCCTAAGCCGCGTTCGCTTTTGTCCCTCAATGTCCATGCCCTTTAAGATAGGTTATATAGCAACTACCTTTCCAGCTGTTGGTCGGCTTTGCACTAAGTTCGAAAAAGGGAATAACGATAACTAGGAATGCATTCTGTTTGGTTGTTCTTGTTCATGTATGTACAAAGGAGGAGAACTATAAAAGGGAGGGCTCAGGGGTTCTGGTCTGAGCGTTGCTCAGAAGCTGCGATCAGTGCGCTTGTTCGCGTGACTGAGATCAGTGCGCCTGATCGCGTAGCTGAGATATTGTCGATACTGATGTTCCGACACCAGCATTGCACATTATACAGTCTCTTTAACTCGTGTAACTAAAGAAATCTCTCAAGATATGTCAACTGTCTCCAGTTCAAAGAAGATGCATTCGTCAGCTGTATTGAGGACGGCGTATTTATATCGTGAAGATCAATGGCATACACTCTAAAATAGATTCACCCACAGCCTACCATAACCTCAACAAATACACACAATGTTGGTAGACTTCGTTTGGGTATTTGTACGCCCGTAGGCGTACGAGGTGAGCAGGCAATAGGGGTGTATTTCTAGTGACTGCTGCTCTTATCCTTGTAGGAGGAGAAGAGCTTATCTACCTAGAGGTGTGCGCGCGTACGCTCAAATTACGCCGTGAATTGAGCCGTACGCACGTACGAACACACAAGGACTAAATGTTTCCAGCTACACTCTGTAAGATGCCACCATCGATCACAAGATTCATACCCCAGATGTAGTCGTTAGTCACAAGCGTGAGAAGACCCTATGTGCCAATAGATCAGTGGAATCCTCATCAGCGGTCGCGTCGATACTTACGCTTGCTAGATCCTCGGCTTTGCCCATGCGACCAGGAGGGACCCGAGCACCGATGTCCGACATTTCTTTTTGAAATGCCGAATCTTCTTGTGAGGTGCTCATATTGTTTTCGTCTGAGCCTCCAGTGGTCATCTCTGTAGGGAACCATCCTTGAAACGTCGTTGTCAGCTATTCTGTATGTTATCGGGCATAAGATGTGTGCGCATACCTGGGGCGATGCCGTTCACACGGATCTTTATTTTTTCGTGGCTGAAGTCAAAGGCCAATTGACGGGTCATCTGCACCGCCGCAGCCTTGCTGACCTGACTTTAATGTAAGCGCTAAAGTAGGGGGCCGAGGGATGTCTCGAATTATCGACGTACATTATAGGCCAGCTGGGAGGCCTCGGTCCTTGATTTTCTCAGCATTTATCCATCTGTCCAAAGTATGTAAGATGAGGAACTCACATCCTAAGTTGACCGCTATTGGAGGTAGTATTGATCACGCTACCCACCTTGCCAGTATGGCTAGAGACAGATTTGGCCAGCAGTGGCAGGAACGCGGATGTTACAAAGTATATGGAGGTAGCATTGACGAGGAAGGCTTTGATAAGATGGTCAGTATTAGGCGACACGCGTTTCGTTAGGAATGGGCTCATGAAATCAGGTACCTTGTTGCCAGAGATCAATAGACTGATCAAACATGGAGCTGCCAAACTTCACAGGTCCATCCTCAGGCCCAGCCTCTGGCTTCGTGGTCCACACGCCGGCATTGTTCACAAGGCTGTTCATGAGATCAGCTTTTGCAACAGTATCTCACTTTGTATCCTTACACGTTGACGTAGCCGTCAGTCTTGGTGATTTGTTCGACAGCGCTTTTGATACTGTCCTTGCTCGTCACATCCAGTGTAAGGGGAAGGATTTGACCCCCAGCAGAGCCAATCTTGTCTGCAGATCCGTGGACGCGGGCACTTTTTTCCAGCACTTCCTGACGTCTTCCGGTGATGTAAACTTTGGCTCCGTTTGTGGCCAATGCTTGTGCGTACACTTGACAAATACGTTAGCGGGCCAACGATTCCGGTGGGTAGCATGGCGCTTGACTGCGTAGGTGCTGCTTCGGCGAAGGGATGAGACTGGTATAGATGTCAAAGTCTTACTCAGACCAATTCCGGTACCGCCGCCGGTAACTGATCGGAAAATTAGTAAATTGTTAAACTCTCGCTCAAGATTCCGTTTTGTTCCCACTCACCGACAACAACCCAGTTATTAACGCTGAGCAAAGAAGCTCCGGTAAGCGAAGCCGACATATTGCAGGTTGTACGTCTTGATCGCAGGATTGAAGGGTATTGATCAAAAGACGACGTGCTAGGAATTGTTGTGTCAAACCAACGGGTGATTTCGATTAATCCGACAGGCTGTTGGATGATCGTGTATCTCAGAACGATGGCAGCATAAGGCACACGCGTTAAATATCAGTAATCCCAGCATCACTGATTCCATCTCGACACTCTCGAGGCAAGATAAATCTGCGTCTCGGTGTGTACAGGTCCTCATCCTCCAACCGACGTAGAGGGGAGTGCAGAAACCTTCCGTGCCGATGAGGTGGGGCCCTTTCGGACACCGTGAGTTCCACGAAAACCGCCAAGATGCCGCGCTGCGAGCCGCAAGTTCTAAAGGAGGCCGTACACGCAGATTAGTAATATGAGATAGGTATTTCGACTTTGATCGGATGAAAGTTGTCAATCTATGCCACTGTTCAGAGGGGTTTTGGCGTCACGGGCCCCTTGTCAGCCATTTGCATTGCCAAGATACTTAGCGAGCACGCTAATGCAGCTGGCTGACCTCCCGTTTTTAGTGGGGACGATCAACCACTATCCTCAAACGCTCGCATTGTGCAAAGACACCCATGCTAAGACGCCGAAAGTAGATGTTGGTTCCGTTAATTGACAATCCAAATCTTCTGGCATTGCTGAATAATACTCCTGAAACTCCGTTTAGTCCCCCCCCGCCCTTTCTTCCCCTTGTGTAGCTGGGAGCGAGGTCCCTGTCGACTGCCCGATGCCCATGCATTCCATCATGAGCTCAGACATGAGACAATGCGTACATCCCCTATTGGCGCGATAGTTGGTGAGAGGTCACCCACTTGCATATCTTAGCACGCAGTCCCCACTGCCAGGCTTCGAGTCAAGTTATATAATCAACCGTGAAAAGTGGTTTTTCAGCCACATAGCAGGACAATGCTTCCCAGTCAAAGCAAAAACATAAAGGAAACAGTGTGACCACCCCATCACAATCACCAAATCTCTCCCGCTGCTCCGTGCCTCCACATCTTGCGGCTTGCGGAAAGCTCTTACGTCCACCAAGACGTCGAAACACGTCACTCTTGAGTACCACGATCGCGACGCCATCGTCGAGAGATTACATTTTTCTATTTTGTCCTGCTACTTCATCTTCGCCCACATACTCGTCATTCGACCGTCTTCAGGATGAGCGAGAAGGAAACGACATCCACCCTCAACGACGGTGTGGCCACCAGCAAAGCGGAATCACCCAGAGGCTCTGGGAGCCCCGTGGATCTTACCGAAAAGACTGGAGATATAACGGAGGATGCAGCGGAGGATGCGGGGCCAGAATACAAGCGCAAGATCCATGGCATCAAGTGGGTCTTGACCGTTGGCGCCGTTCTCTCTTGCGTCTTCCTTTACGCCCTTGATACCACCGTCGTGGCAGACATACAGCCAAATATCATCGCATCTCATGGGAACTTCCAAAAGTTTCCATGGCTCGCCACAGCCTACGCCCTGCCGGCCACTGCGCTGGTGCTCATCCAGTCTACGACGTACGCAATATTCGACATCAAATGGTTGTACTTCGGCTACGTAGTCTGCTTTGAGATTGGTAGTGCCATATCCGGTGCTTCACCTACAATGGACTCTCTCATCGTTGGACGCATGATTGCTGGCATTGGCGGCTGCGGTATCTACGTCGGCTCTATTACCTTTTTCAGCGTTGTCACCACTCCCAAGGAGCGCCCTATGTACATTTCTCTGATCTCTCCCACCTGGGGAATCGGCACCGTCCTGGGTCCAATCATTGGTGGCGGATTCGCAGAAAGCAGCCTCGGATGGCGATGGGGGTTTTACATCAACCTTATTATCTTTGCGGTCGCTGGGCCTATCCTGGTCTTCATCTTGCCTTCCATCGATTTCGCCAAAGGGCAGACTGCTAAACAGAGAATGAGTCAGATTGACTGGCTTGGTCTGGGCGTCTGGACCGGATTGTGCGTTTCCTTCTTCATGGCTATCACCTACGGTGGGACCCTATTTGAATGGAAGTCGCATAGCATGATCATTCTTTGGGTCTTTGTGGTTGTTCTGGCTATCGCCTTCTTCCTGACGCACAAATTCCATCCCTTCGTCGAGAAGAACAATCGTCTCTACCCCAGCCACTTGCTCCGAAACTTCAAATTGGGAATTTTGCAGTTCGCCACGTTTTCCGCTGGATCGGCTGTGTACATTCCTATCTACTACCTCCCGCTTTACTTCCAGTTCGCGAGGGGTGAGTCACCCGTGGAGGCCGCCATCAAACTCCTGCCCTTTGTCATCATGATTTGCACTGTTGCAATTCTCAACGGCTTCTTCATGTCTAAATGGGGTTACTACATGCCGTGGTTCCTCTTTGGCTCGATCCTGGCCGTTGTCGGCGGTGGCCTGATGTACACTGTCAACGTAAGCACAAGCGTCTCGGCAATCTATGGATACAGCATTGTGCTAGGCATCGGCGGCGGCTGCTTCTTCATTACTGCCTTTGGGTGCGTCTCGGACGTTGTCGACGCCAAGGATATTTTCAATGCCATCGGTGTCATCAGCCTTGTCCAGTGCGTTGGCATTACGTTTTTTCCCTCGCTGAGTGGCAGCGTCTTCCAGAACATGGGTGCTCAGTACATCGCCCCGCTTCTGCCATCAACCTTTTCTGGTGACCCACGCGTGGTACTTGCTGGGTCGAGCAGCGCTGAGTGGAAGGGCTTCTCCGAAGAGGTCCAGAAGCTCCTTGCGAGCGCCATTGTCGATGCCATGAGTAATCTGTACATCATGATCATCGTTGCTTGTGGTATCACGTCCCTTTTCTCACCTTTCCTTGGAGTAAGTACGCTCGAGCCCCATCATATTTGTTCATGATGTACTAACTGTCGTATAGTTACGTAAGGTGGGTGGTGGACAGGCGGTAGCCATGGCTTGATAAGTTCTATCCGTAGCTATTCTAAGATATATTGTTGGTGAAGATTGGAGCGGGTAGTGTAGCAGGACATCCTTCCTTTCCCTCTTCGGGCTGGTCATGTATAGCTTTCAGGCCTTGGCTAGCCCTCTGAGAGTATTTTCTTTACATAGTTTTAATGCAAAAATCACGTTGACACTAAATCTATCGACACCAACATCTGCTATTATGACCTGTGATACTTTACGGGACGGATTTACGTTCTTCACACATGCATTTGTTCACTCATCCAAACTTATACCAACCAGACGCTCGCCCCGTCAAACTCCGCAAACAGCAGAACGAATCACCACTCGTTCTATCCAGGATCAAAATGTCGCCCAGAAAACTCTAGGTTAATTTGAACGATCAGCATTAGCTTGCAGCTCAGCGCGGGAAGTAGCCGCATGGAGACGTCTGTTTTGTCATTGCAGCTCGATGCATGGCTGTACATCTCAAGGTCTTGTCAAAAACGAACATGATTCAATCTAAATCCCGACATGACCAATCACTCCGTAGCATAATTTCCGGCATGCTTCGATACCGGATCTTGTGTATTGGTCAAACGGGCCCTTTCGGTTCGGGGCCTTGGCTGTCGGGATTCCGGTTCCAAGCACGTGCACGGCGAGCATCTGTCCATCGTATGGTCTGCTTTGAAATGAGACCGACATTTTCGATCATTCGTTTGATTATCTCACCGCCTTAGATCGGCGTCCGCGGACGCGCGGAGCTGTTGGATGGCTGTCAACTTCTACATGGTTCCCGAGGCCCGCCAAGATAATGGACAATCACGCCATGATACCCTGAGTCACGATTATCAGGGTCGAAAAGCTTCCATCTCATGGCAATATTGTCTATATATACATATCGAAGCAGTCTCCCTCCCGAATGCCTGTGTCGTTCATAGACCTCACCTTCTCGAGACCGCCTGAACGCTGCTCCACCTCGCTTCTTGTTTTGTTGGTTGGGTCGAGTATTGTTACTCATAGTGCCCTTTCTACGTTCCGTCGCCATGTCGAAGAAAGAGGATAGCCGCGATGTCAGTACGGCAAGCCCGACGTCTGAAAGACGAGAACGCCCCAGTGGGCACGCGACCAGGTATGCCAAGGTGCATCAATTCTTCGGCTTCTCCCACGGATATAACTTTCCCTTATGTGAGTGCTGTCGTTACCGATTGATAGGGCGAGATGTATTGAGTCATAATCAAGGGGTGATCTTCGCTGGCGGCATGCTGGGGTTCTCCCTTTCTCGCCTTCCTGACTTGGACTACGACGGCCATTTCAAAGAAAAGTTTGCCTTGGTGCCAGGATACTGGTACTATTTCGGCTTCGGACACTACCGCTTGGGCATGCTCATACATCTCGCATCCGTACTGCCTGCAGGCATCCTCATGGTGTTTCAGTTCACGCCAGTCATCCGTCACAAGTTTATCACCTTCCATCGCATCAACGGCTACATCGTCCTACTGCTCTGTCTGATCAGTAATGCATCCGCGTTTGTCATCATTCCACACAAGCAGGGGGGCAACAGAATCACGAGCCACGCAGTTGAAACGTTGATGGGTATTATCACAACTATTGGGATTTTTATGGCTTGGTGGAACGTCCGCCGAAAGCAAATTGACCAACACCGCGCTTGGATGATACGTACCATGTTCTACATGGGTGTCACCATCACGGCTCGTCTTATCAACCTGGCTGCTGGCAAAGTCATCTCGCGCTTTGGCAACTATTGGTTAGTATGGATGTGCGATGAGATCAGTTTTCTTTACACCAATCTCGGAATGGATTTTCCCAAGGCTGATTACCAGGAATGCTTCCTGCCAGACGGGTCTCTGGACCGCTGGAAACGTGTAGCTGTCCATGCAGTACAGAACCCCGCAAAATTGGAAGAACTGGGCTCGAACGCTGTCGCGCCTTTTGGAACAATGGTAAGATACTCAAATCCTTAATTTTTGTGCAAAATATCAATTCTGACGTACGGTAACTAGCTATGGATTTGCTTGTTCCTCCACGTAGTCGGTGTGGAGCTGTACCTCCGAATGACTCCCAAGGAAACGAAAAGACTTCGTCAAGTCAGCTATGAGAAGCAGCTGGAGGCTGGGTTTCGTAATCCTGGCAGTGCGGGTACGGTCTTGGATCGATGGGGTGACGCAGATGCTTGGACTCCCGCGAAGTAGGCAAGATGATTCGGAGGAGTTCACATGTCCTGCACTTTGCAACCGCATCAAGTCCAAACTCTTCCGTAGGTACCCTCCAGCATCGTCAAAATTTATCCTGAAGAAATTGTAGTATAGTATCGTATTGTTAGATTGAATGTGTCCAGTAGATGGATCTGAGTTGAAGTGTGAAGACTTGATTTATCGTTCTGTGTTTTCTGCTACGTGTTCTGGTTTTGTTTGTGGTGTTACACCCGAGCTTTATGTTACTTGACTATTCCTAGTCATGAAAATGATGACGTGCAACACCTGCTATCTGACACTAATCATCGAAAACGCGACATATCTGACACGTATATTTCAATGTTTGAGCTTAAGTAGAGCGGTAGAATGGCTAAGTCTTGGGCCACCTGCAATTGATAGACTGTTACTGCGTCCACCTTAGGCTCAACATAATTTTAGTTCTTATCCTTAGAAGTTCTGTTCTTTAGAATTGCTTCTCCCTTACTTTACGATTGCAGATGGAAGACTTCTCTTACTATAAAAACATACAGTAGCGCCAGAGGGACCACCACACTCCGCAACAAACAAGCAAGTTGTTGGCAGGGGCTTAGCACTAGTGCTGAAAAGAAATAACGTAACTAGGAATGCATTCTTTTCAGTGATGGTTGATTGTTATACGAAGGAGAACTATAGAAGAGCTAGATATAGGAGGTGTCACGAGAGGCAACGAGCAGGAAAGTCAGAGCTTGAGGGGAAGCTTGTTATTATACTAAGTACAGGTCTCAGGTGTAATACAAGACGTTGTGTACAGAACAGAGCGAGGTGCGGAGGCAGAAAGGAATACAAGCAGAGGAAGGCTCGAGCGCGGACGCTAAGCCTACGCGGAGATAGTCAGGAGGCGCATCGGCGGTTCTGCGGTTGCCAACGATCAGAGCCTTTTGCGGAGCAGTACTGTAGAGTACAGTAGCTACCCGTGTAGTGTGGTACTGTCGAGTATAGTAGTCTGGGGTGTCAGGGTACGTCACCGTGACAGGAGGTCTGGTCTGAGTGCTGCTCGCGTGACCGAGATCAGTGCGCCCGATCGCGTGGCTAAGATATCGTTGATATCTATGATCCGACACAAGTACCAATTAACTGCAAGTATTACTTGAAACTCTCAAGTTAATCAAGTCAGGTATGGATCTATTTTTTTACCAAGCAAACAAGCATAAGATCTGTGATACTTGCAATTAATTGATACTTGCTTGGTGTTTTATTCGGCGTTGTTCTAGGCGGCGTTTTGGGCAATTTGGTGGAGGTCGCCGATTTTAGTGTTCCAGTCCAGGCATCTGAAGTCGCCCGCGACGATGCTAACGCCAAGCCAAGCCCCGCGCCCAGTAAGTTAACGGCCCGCGCATAAGAACACCGCTATCACCAGACTACCCACCGCTCTCAACCCACGATATCTTATTCAATATGAACGCTGTTGACAAAGCAGTTGCAGTTTTAACATCGCGTGATCGAGTGGAATCTTTTATGTACCAGGAAGTTGCCGACATCTATAATTGCAGCCGCACTGCAGTATCCCGGAGATGGAGAGGCGTCTCACGCCCAGGAGCTGACAGTGTTGCAGAATCGCGAGCTATACACCCACAACAGGAGCGGAGACTCATAGAATACTTGGTATAGCTTCGTTTAAAAGATCTATCACCTGCAAGAGAGATGATGCAAAATTTCGCCAGCGAGATAGGCGGCATACAGGTCTCTCATACTTGTATTGACAACTTCCTCACCCGGAACTAAGATGGGTTATTTACTCGATGGGGACCCAGCATCGACTGCATACGCCACCAGGCCGATTCTATTAAGAAGTACGACTTATACTTTAATCTGTTGTATGAGAAGATAGCAGAATATAAGATAGAGCAGCGTCTATCGTACAATATGGATAAGAAGGGCTTCATGATTAGAGTTGAAGCCAAGTCCACCAGAGTGTTTAGTAAGGCTGTATATGAAAGCAAAGGTGACAATGCACCTATTCAAGCCGGTAACAGAGAGTGGGCTACCATCTCGCCCACTATCTGCGGAGATGGGACGAAGCTACCAACGTGTCTTATTTACCAAGGCAAGCATGGGGCTATTTGGTCGAATTGGGTGCAGGATATACCGGCCGATGCAGAGGACATTCTAGTAAGCTTATCTCCGAACGGTTGGACAATATACCACTTGGTATGGCGTATATTCAGCGCTTCAACGACTGGACGATAGCGAAAGCAAGAAGAGCATGGCGATTACTCATTATGGATGGCCACAGCAGCCATATATCTATGCAATTCTTGGACTATGCTATTAAGAATCGTATACTGATCATGAAATTTCCATCCCATTCAACCTACAGCCTTCAGCTACTTGATGTGGGAATTTTCAGCCCACTTTCAACTGCGTATTTACATCAACTACGTCAGCAACAACAACGCTCTCAGGAACTTCTACTAGTGAAATATCCAGATTTCTACAAATTGTTTAAGCAAGCTTAGGCTGCTGTAGCGTCCGAAAGGATCATCAAAGCTACTTTTGCAGCTACTAGTATGTGGCTACAAGATCAGACGGTTGTACTCAAAAAGTTCAATATAAGAACACCACCTTCTCAGACCGATCCAGTGGACGTATTTTACCTCTTACCGGCTGACTGGAAGCGTACTGAGCAGTTGCTTAGCAATTAGTCGACGAACGGACTAATAAGCGGTTTAAGCAGCTTGAGGGAGCAATTCACCGGGCTAGCACCGAACTTAAGCTCCTACGGTATGAGAACATGGAGTTAATTGCATCACTTAATACCTTAAATAAGCGTATCAACTGTAGTAGATGCCTGCTTGTGAAAGGGAGCAAAAAGCAATCTACTGACGCTGTATGGTACTCACCAAAGCGGCTTAAGAAAGAGAGACAAAATTTACTCATGAAAGACAACGTCAAGATAGCCTAAAAGGCATCTAATCAAACCAAACGAGAGCTTCAAAAAGCTACTAAAGCTCTAGCTGAAAAGGATAAAGTAGCAAGGCAAGAGCCGGCTAAGGCAAAGCGTGAGGTGAAGGTGAAGGAGATGGTTGACAAAGCGGCTGAAAATCTACCTCGGAAAGAAGAAAGAGACCTCCAGAATGCTCTCAAAACTTCTCAAACAGGCAAGCGTAAAGGTTTAAAACTACTACCAAAGCCCAAGAAGAAGCAGAAGCGTAGTGATAGTAGAACAGTTACTGCAGTAGGTGGTGTAGCTAAGAGAGCACCACCTCTGCGCCCAACCAAATCGGGCCGCACTAAGACGCTTCCAGCAAAATTCAGATAGTACAGATTGTTCATAAGGCTCTATTTACTGGTATATCAAAATATTTTCTGTATACAACGTTGTGTTGAAGCTTAATAGCCTCATTTGTGTGGGTGGTAAATGGGCCCTTCTTGTGCGCGGGCCGTTAACGTGCCCGTGCGTGTACGGTAATGCACGTGGAACACCATCTCTGAGATCGCAAAAATGAGGCCACAACAACGCGTACAATAGCTATTATTATGGTATTATTTGGTGGTTAGGTAAGAAAAAACCTTGCAATCATTTTGTACTATTTATATTTGATGGACTGTATGAGTTGCTGTATTGTGTTTGCTACGGTACAGAGTAGGAGCATATGGAGGTGGAAACAGGCTAAGCCCAAATAGGCTAGATAGCCAAGTACATGCTCATAGGAGCAGGAACCTCAGGGCTATCGAACAATATTTGCTCGGAAGCTTGACGTTGCGCCAACGTGACGTCGTCCGGGCTGGTAGAGGAGATGGGGCATGTGCAACTTGAACACCACTTGGAGCATCCCCAACGCGTTTCTTACGCTCGTTTCTCAGGGAGGGTGCTCCTGAGGCTTTGCGCTTACCCGTTTGGGCCAATTGTATAGCTTTTTCAGCGTCTCGTTGGTGTTTCTGACGCTCGCGTTCAGCCTCTTTTTCAGCCTTCTCCTTCTCTCTCGCCATCTTGAGTCTCTCTCGTTCTGTACGCCTGTCCTGTAGCTCAATTTGACGCTGGAGTTTAGCAGCCTCACGTGACTCCTTATGACGGGCTTTTTGGAGTTTCTCCTCCATCTCATCGTTGGCTCTAACCTTCTCCCTAGCACAGGCCTCTCTGACCTTTCGAGGAGACCAAAAGACAGCACCACTATGAAACTCTTGGGGCTGTTGAAGTTGAAGCGCTTTGCTCAACTTCTTATGCTTCTTTTGGTGTTGTAGAGCTTCGTATAGACCCATGTTCTCATGCTGTAATAGCTGGTTTTGGACAGAGAGTTGATGAAGGGAAAGGCTCAACTTTTTGGCCTGATCCTGCCGGGAATCCTTCACTGCAGTACGTACTAAACGCTCCGTTTGTATCCAAGCACATGGTGAGAGCCTTGATGGGCTGGGTGAGCGTTCGGGTGTTCTGGTGAATCTCTTAAGCACGACGTCGGGGTTTTTGGGCCAAATTTCAGTTGTTTCAAACGCCTCTGATATGAGCGTTTCCCTGCTGAAAACAGACGCCCAGGCGTCCCAAAACAGCTCAAAAAAGTCACCTTTGGCGATGGAGATGAGCCCTTGAGCCCGATGGAGATGGGTGGTGAGGCGTTGGGTATAGACTTGTGAGAGCGGCTTGGAAAGTACGACGTCGAGCGGTTGCAACGTGTGGGTCGAATGAGGTGGAAAAACCATGAGGATTATACGGTTGCGATCGCAATAGCTTATAAAACTCATCGTTGGATGACTCCCATGGCCATCTACGATGAGCAATCTATAGCTCCTTGCGCGTCTCGCTTTCTCCTTCGTATGGCGGTCAAATACCTGCTCCAACCAGGCTAAACCGACGTCATTATTGCTCCGTCCTGTTAGTGTTGAAGTTATAAAAACCTGGTGTTTCTTGACGCTTACATTATCCACCCAAGATGATCGTATTGCACCGTTTTCAGCAGCGTATATGAGGCTGGGCGGCAAGCAGCTCCCATCTGCACAACAACAACCTATGAGCGTCAAAAACTCACGTGACCCATCTTGTAGAGGTGCCCTGATCTCTTTTTTATCCCATTGACGCCGGCTGAAGATCCTTTTGCTTCTCCCAATGAGGCCCATCAAGAAGCCCTTCTCATCCATAATGTACGTGTTGCCCGGCTCAATATCGTACTCCTCTATCTTCCCGTTCAGCAGATCAAAGTAGAGTCTATATTTGACCTCAGAGTCAGCTAGGACACGCGTACGGTCAAGTCCGGTGGCCCATTTTGAGATGAGATCGATGTTGTGGGGGCTGTCAAAACGGGTAACCGAGCTCTCGGAGACGGGCTGCTGAGCGATCTCAGAGGAGAAATTGTTGCGGGCTGACTTTCTGTTGGCTGACGTTCTTGACGCTTACTGGGCGTGTCCGACCCTGCACGAAACCTGCTATCTGACACCCTCATAGAGCAAAGTGTCAGATATGAGCGATGCTGGGCTGTAACACAGGCTCGGCTAGAATAGCAATGCATGGAATGGACTGTGCAGCTGGTCGCACAAGGGCGGGGGATAAAACCACCTGTTCATAGATCAGACGAAGCGACACAATCAATCACGTCAATCATCAACATCATCAAGAACCTCTTGAATCTCACACAAAGCCTCGAACTAATCTGACACCAGGAATAGTCAAGTAACACAAAGCTCAGGTGTAACACCACAAACAAAACCAGAACACGTAGCAAAAGCTACACAAGACAAGATAATACACATCATTATTAACAACCATCATTTCTATCTAATATCTGTCAGCCCGGCACCTCAGTTCACACGGTACACTGTGAACTGTATCTCACGTGACTCTGTTAGTCACTTGATTACTCATCTGGTTGTGTATATAATCGCTCTCTTTCGCTCTCTCAATACAACAACCTTCTTCCTCCTTCATATCTACACTGTGCTCCCACATCCAACAATCTCCTATATCATTGAGTCGAGTTTGAGGTTGCCCTTAGAGCGCAAGTCGCGTCGCATGACTCGCGCGTAGTCAGGGTAGGACTCCTCAATCGCGAGTATAAACTGGTAAAGTACGCCCTTCTCGGCACATTCTGCAACAAGCAAGTATCTCAAGTATCGACCGCCATGCTTGCTTGCTTGATGAAAAATAGGAGCGGCGCCCATACTTGCTTGATTGCTTGGTACTTTAGAACAGTATACTTGACTTGCTTGAATTACTTGTAAACATTTAGTAATATACAAAGTCTTAGCGCTTCTTAGTGTTGCGTTTTTTAGAGTCGCGAGCGGCGCGTTGCCTTAATCGTCCTCCACCCAGCTTTGTATGTTATACTCACGCGCGAGCTCGTTGTCGTCGACATTGCCGTTGCCGTCCTCGCAGCGCTTAGTGTTGTATCCAGCTTGAGTCCATGAGCGTATAAGCTGAAAGGCAGCAAGCAGCTCACTGCCGATAGCGCGGCGTTTGGGCTCTAGTAGATCGCCAAGCTCACTGAACAGGCGCTCACACTCGCAGCTGGATGCTGGGATTGTCAGTATATCGATCGCAAACTTGCTCAACTGGGGGTATTTTGGCCTCATCGTGATCCAGTATTGGATAGCGTTGCCATCGCCGTGATATGTCTCCATACTCCACTCCGGCTCCAGCTCACGCTAGCGATCGTACTCGTCTCGGCTGTCGCTCCTCGCGCAGTTACGGCGTGAGGTGAGTGCCCCGATCACATCGTCGATAGCGCCTAAACGAGGCAGCTGGCGTGGAGGACTCCTCGGCGGCACCAGTTTATACAACTCCCATAGCTTTTGAAAGCCGTCGTTTGCCTTACGTATCCAGCTCGGTTTGTGCTCCCATGAGTTCTCACAGTAGTATTTGTAGTATGAGTGGAGGCAGGTTGCAGCGTAGTAAACGGAGGAGTCGTCAAGCTTGTGATAGTACTCATCAGCTTTACGCCAAGCGTTGCGGAGATTGATATGAAGGTGATCTACGCACACAGGTTAGCGAGAAATACGCAAAAATAGGTGTAAAACGTGCCCTCGGGCGCCTCAGCGTGTGCGTCAAAAACTACGTCCTTGTACGGCTCAGATAGCTTCTCTAACTGATCAAGTAAGTACTCAAACACAGGTATAACCTCATGGATAGCGCCGAAGTTGCTGCTATGGTGTTTGCCACGCCCCTCTAATCGTTTAGTGGTGATTTGGAGCGGTTGGAGGCAGCGTTGATACTTAGTAATTACCGCCCAGTCGGCAGCTTCTAGTCCACCTGATCTCATCCATGCCGGCACATCGCTCTGGGCGCCACGCCTATCCTCGTAAGCGACACGACTGATATGTTTTTCGATATATAGATTAAAGCCGCCTTTAAGGTACGTTGCGCGCTGAAGGGCGTTGTAGTATGAGTTCCAGCGTGTAACAACAGGTTTGATCGGCCGTAGTACTTTAACGCGAGCGGCAGCGGGGAGGTCGTTGTTGGAGGCGAGCAGGCAGTCGGCAAACAGCTGGTGTTGCTGTGGGGTTTTGATATACGTGATGACCGCGAGGAGCGTGTCGAGAGCGCCATTTTACGCCATTGCTGCATGAAAGTCTCCTCCTCTAGTACCTGCTCGGCGGCGTTGTCGTACGCATCCTTATCCTTGCCGAAGAGGAGCGCCTGTCCGATGAGATTAATCGTGTGAGGACCGCAGCAGAGCCGTCGCTCCGTCGCCTCAAAGTTGCCAAACTCGCGCGCTACAGCTGCGATCGCAGTGTCGTTGTTACTGGCGTTATCAAGCACAAAGTAGCCCAATGTATCTGATGTGATCCCATACGCCCGCAGCGTTGCGGTAACAGCTGTAGCGATCGCCTCACCGGTATGAGCGCCCGTGAGCTGCGGCAACGCGATAGGCAAGTCGTGGATCCTGCCCGACGATGTAGCAAAATGGGCGACGATCCCAAAGAACCCGCGGGTGCCGCCCTTTGTTGTCCAGCCGTTAAAGCTTATATGTATTTTACTAATAGCCTTCGACAGCGCGTGAACTATCTGCGGCTGCATGAGGTGGAATAGTCGCATCGCGTACGTAGCAACGCTGCGCGGCGATCGCCACAAGGCGCTCTCTGCCTCTCTACTTACCATACGAAATAGATCGTGCGTTGACGCCCGGCTGATCAACTCTATAGGCAGGTTGTTGTCGAGGAGTCATAGCACTACAGCATGACGAAAGCGCTGTATATCGAAATTACCCATCGCGTTAGCTGTAGCTTGCGGCACCTCGAAGCTGCCAGCCAATGCCTCGCGCAGAGATAGCTGCCCAGATGAGCGTTTTGATAGTGTAGTTTTGACGCCTATACGGTTAAGGTTATGGCCTTTGGCGGGTTGGCCGAGGTGAGCGGCCGCAGAGGACGTTGCTTGAGAGACGTCAATGACAGTAGATGGCAGCTTGTGTATATGACAGTATTTACACACCCAAAACTGGCGTGTAGGCTTATCCTGGTGCATGACGCGGTATCCATATTCGTAGATCCAACTCTTTGCTCGACGGAGCTGGCTCAAGGGCTTGATATAGCGTTTCCCAAGGCGATCCCAATCAAGGCCATTAAAATCATCACCGCCGTTATCAATATAGCTATCTCCATCTGCCTCTGTTGTTGCTACTGATCCGGTGCCAGCGTGGCTGCCCTCGGTGGGCGCAGTGATAGTTCCTTGAGGTTGTGACTCGAGCTGCTGCCTCTCCCATGATTGTGAGGGCTCTGGGGTTAGTAGCGGCGCCGGTGAAATTCTCAATCGCTTCGTAGAGGTAGTAGGGACCTCTGTCGCGCGCGCGCGCTTCTTGGTGGTTTTAGAGGGCATGGCGGTTGGCGTCGCGATACTTTGCAAGTCCGTATCATAGGGCTAGGCGCGTGTTGTTTGATCGGCGCGCTAACTTAGCGTCGTCGCGTTCGACTTCAGATGGCTGAGTTGGAACACTAAAACTCTAAAGTCGGCGCCCTCCACCAAACCACCTAAAACGTTGCCTAAAACAACGCTGTATAAAACACTAAGCAAGTATCAATTAATTGCAAGTATCATAAATCCCATGCTTGCTTGCTTGGTAAAAAAATAGATCTATACTTGACTTGCTTGACTTGATAGTTTCAAGCAATACTTGCAATTAATTGATACTTGCTTGTTTGTTGCGGAGTCTGCTTCTCGGGCAATTCAAGTTTCATGTCTTTCAGCTTGTTGAGTGAGTCGCGGAACTTGTCCGTGAACTTGAGTGTAGTAACGCAGTCAGCGCAGCGAAGCTTGAAGAACTCGGTCCAGGCCGTACAGGTTTCGTTGAGGCCCTTGTCGCGGTATCGGCGAGTGATCTCTCTATACTGATCAGCTACGCTTGGGAGGCCTTGGATTGCTTCGTAGACCTTGCGTGGAATTGAGGTGAGGAATGTCATCTTGAGGGCGGCGTCGAGCTTGCCCCAATACTTGATTTTCTCCTTCTGCCTCTCTGCTGACTTGTTAATAGACTAACGACTGTCGTCAAATACCTTGCGATTAGACACGAGCTGAAGATGCTCGTCATTGTTTAGATCTAATGTAGTTCCATTTAATGGCTCAGGCTCGTCGATGAGACCGACGTACGATGGATTAGCTGGTCGCGGCTTCTCGCCGGTAAGGACCTCTATTGCGTCAAGGATCTGCGCGTACAGGGTGATTGCAGCGCCCCATTTCCAGAACTTCGAACCACCTGCTTTGAGCTTCGGGACGGCTCCCTACGCATCGTTGATGCCCATTTCGGGCTGCGATGTCGCAGTGTTGACGTGAGTTCGCGAGCGGAAGCCTTACCAACGCTGGGCTGCGTCGCGCGTCAATTGAATGCAGCGAAGGCAGTAATCCCAGTCAGCCGTCAGTGAGTTTTTGAGGGCTCATAAATTGATAAAAGTCATAAGTAAGATGCTAACTTGTTGTGTTATTGTGAGCTATCTGAAGTGGCTATGTAGAAAGAACGAGCTGAACCGACGCTAGTCCCAAAGAGGTACACATATGACTTGTACCGTCGAACAGTGTTCATTCTAATAACAATCTAACACTAGACGCCTAACAAACCATCCTAAGACAAAATCTTGACCTAGACAACTATAGGTTCAATCTCCAAACGATCGATGCCACTGACCAATGGAGCGATCTTGCCGGCAGTGATGCCGTTCAAGGAACCGTTGGCACCGTTGAGACCGTTGGCACCATTGGCGCCGTTCACGCCGTTGGTACCGTTGATACCATCGACGCCGTTGGCGATCAACTTATCTTTCTCGATAAGATCGAACGCGAGGCGGGCTGCAGTGGGAAGTGTGGCCTTATCACCGCTTGCCTCAATGTCCAGCATCTCTTGAATCCAGGTAGTAATAGACCGGACCAGCCTCACCACATCG
The DNA here is from genome assembly GCA_022559985.1 of Parastagonospora avenae f. sp. tritici 18332-5. Taxonomy (NCBI): domain Eukaryota; kingdom Fungi; phylum Ascomycota; class Dothideomycetes; order Pleosporales; family Phaeosphaeriaceae; genus Parastagonospora; species Parastagonospora avenae. The sequence goes on along the minus strand of JAFJTR010000057.1, from coordinate 149,529 downwards.
TTTTTGGTGTTATGAGCGTGCAAGAACAGCCGCACTCGGTCTTCTCCCTTACCGACAATTGGGAATACAATTCCGCATCCATTGAAGCCGTCCTGTGTGAGATGGAAGGAAAGATAAAGCGCGTGCCTTGGACGACGCGTCCAGAGAGGCACAATGTGGGTAACGGGTGTTTCGTGCCAGGCGCCATCCTCATGAACTGGCATGTGCAGCATGCCCTTTTTGTAGGCCTTCTTGTACAATGGATGAGAGGTAAGCGTATCCAAGTAGAACACGGTGAGGTCGTGCAGATACTTGCGAGCCTGTAGTGAGTTAGTCTAGTAGCTTTCACTTAGGGTCAAGGGCTATTCACCTCTTGAAATCTCTGGGACCTCATCAGTCGGACTCCGGCGCGGCTTGACGCCAGTAAAGTAAATGGAGGGGCAACGGAGCAGATGAAAACTTTGGCTTGGTTGGTTAGGAGCGAACGAATTGTGTTATTGGAAAATATGCATGCTTTCACCGTGTCAGCACCATTCATAGAGTTATGACTTCGCGGTATACTCACCGCCCGCACCAGCAAGTGCCTTGGTAAAGGTGCCCATAACGATGGCGACCTCGTCGACGAGACCTTGCTGTTTGACGAAGCCAGCACCCTCGGTACCGCAGACGCCGAAACTGTGGGCCTCATCGACGATGAACTGAGCGTTACCATGGGGAAAGATCTCCTTAGCAGCATCGATCAACTCTTGGAGAGGACAGATATCGCCATCCATACTGTAGTAGCTCTCGACAGCAACGATGACGCACCGCTTTCCCGCTTTGACCAGAGGTACCGTTTCTTTGACAGCTTCCATGGTTTCTATGAAATGGTCCACATCGTTGTGGCGGAAGGGCCTCTGATCCAATGCCAAGCTGATTTTCATGCCCGTAAGGGCTGTGGCGTGCATCAACTCGTCGTAAACAATCACGTCACCAGATCGTGGGACGGTTGAGAAAATGGCCTGGTTGGCGGTATATCCGGAGTGGACTACAAGTCCCGACTCATAGCCCACGAGCTGTGCAACCTCCTTTTCGAACGCGACGTGGTACTCTGTTGTTCCGTCCAAGAGGCGCGATCCACCTGCCCCCATATAGAAGTTTGGATTGGCTTCCAACTCCTTCAAGAACTCCTCTCTTAATGCACCGCTATGCCCCATGCCGAGGACATCGCAACTAGAAAAATCCGTATCGTGACTGGGGAGATGAATTGGAAAGCTCAACCCACTTTTGCGTGAGAGATCCAGCTCTTCTTCAATGTTGCGATAGAACACGGAGCTATTCTTCATGCTGGGCCCCTTCACCCTCTGAGCAACGGCCCATTCTTCTCTCCATTGCGCTCCCATGTCTTTCTTGACTCCAGACATCTCGCTTGCAATTTCGATGAGATTCTATGGTAGAACGTTGTGGGATTCAAGGAGCAGTCTGCTTGGAACTGTGCTTGTGTAAATAAGATAGCAGGGTGGTGCAACAGATGGTTTCGTGTTGCGATAGCGGTGTTCTACCGCGGATTGGCGCGAATCTATATACACTTGCATGTGGGAAGTGATGAAACGCAAGTTTGCCGCTTCAAGCGGATCGGTCCACAATCTAATCCGTGGTCTCTGCAGGTAGCATGGACGGATCATTCTAGTCGACTCAAAACGCGGGTAATGCATGCAACCAGCGCACCTAGCAGGTTTGATTCGGACAAATCGCGCTCCGATACCATGCAGGAACCAGATGGCTTGAATGCCGAAACTAATGGTCCGCCTTAGAAGTGCAAATGCTTCGATGTACAGTCAATGTTGCGATCTTGAGAACAAAGGTGTGGAGAAAGATCGGTGTCTTGGCACAATACCTCGGGGTGGGCTTCGGGCTCAGCCTCAATTTGAGCCGCACACTCAGTCCTTGGTACTTCGCTCTCCATTCTCTCCTATCGACAAGGGTAGAGGATTTATTATTCCGAACTTCTCTCTGAGCCTTCCGATGAGACTCAGCGCCTGTCCCCAAGCCGCCGTTCGGAATCCCGTTCACGAGAACGGGTGGAGTATTAGCAGATTGATTTTCGTCTACTCTCGTGGCCCCTGCAGTATCTAGCATTTGATCGGAATTACGGAGCTCAGCAACCTGACAGGAGCGATGCCGTCTGCTATAGTCCGTCGTACTCACTGCGGGAACCGGTGCTGTGCTCAATTGACCGAAAAACTCAGGAGTTTTAATATCATGCCTCGACCAGATATGCTTCATATTGACATCACCATACCTGGCACTCATCGACCAGACTCTCTTGCAAAGACACTCTTGCCGCCAGTATTCTCTTCCAAATACGTTTTTGCCAACAATTTCCTCCAATCGTTCTCGGAACTTCATGCAATAATTATAGTCAGCGATTTTCTAGCAAGACCCTTACTCAGTCGAAAGAATGACGATCAACGCCACGAACGGAAACGGGGTCTCGTACACCAACGGAGTCAATGGCACTAACGGTTATGTCAACGGTCATGTGCGTGAGAATGGCACCAACGGTCATGCAAATGGCAATTTTCACGGGAATGATACCAATGGAGAATTACATGGTAGTGATTCGAACGGCACCAACGGCTCGCACGTCGACAGAGCCAATAAAAAGGCCGAACCAGTCGCAATTTGCGGCATAGGTCTCCGACTTCCAGGAGGGTCTTCGACACCCCAGGAGTTCTGGGAATTCCTCATGAATAAGGGAGACGCAAGAGGGCGGGTCCCAACCTCACGCTACAACGTATCGGCATACCACGAGACTTCCAAGCGGCCGACGACTGTTGCCACAGAGTATGGCTACTTCCTGGACGAAGATATCAAGCTCGGTGAAATGGATACGACCAGGTTCTCGATGAGCCGTGCCGATGTTGAGAATGCGGACCCGCAGCAACGGCGCTTGCTGGAAGTTGTCTCGGAGGCGTTTGAGGACGCTGGCGAGGCCAAGTTCAGGGTATGTGTTGTATTCCCTGCTTTTAAAGGCACGAAAGAGGTCGCTAACAAGCACAACTAGGGCAAGAAGATCGGGTGCTACCTCGGAAACATGTGCGAAGACTGGGGTGAAATGATGAACAGAGACCCCCTGTTCCATGGCGCCAACAAAATAGATGGCTACCAAGGTATTTAAAATCTCAAAGGTAACTTGTTATGTAATAAAGCTCTAACTAGCCAAGATTGGATGCTTGCAAATAGGATCTCATATGAGCTTGGTTTGACTGGACCAAGGTGAGCTTTAAGATTTCACATGCTTCGGGTATTCGGCAGCTGACACTGCGTAGCATGACTATTCGCACAGCCTGTTCATCGGCTCTGATTGGCGTCAATGAGGCCTGCTCAGCCATTCAACGAGGTATCTGCGAGGCTGCCATAGTAGCCGGCTGTAACCTGATTATGGCGCCCGGGATGACGCAACAGATGACGGAGAAGGGCATACTATCATCGGACGGCTCGTGCAAGTCTTTCTCTAGTGATGCTAATGGCTATGCGAGGGGCGAAGCCTTCACCGCAGTTTTATTGAAGCCTCTCGATGCTGCTATTCGCGACGGTAACCCTATCCGGGCTGTGATAAGAGCAGCTGTATCAAACTCGGACGGAAAGACGCAGGGTATCACGCAGCCGAATGCGGCAGCCCACGAGAAGATGATTCGCCTGGCCTACGAGCAAGCTGGTATCACGGCAAGTACCAAATTTAGTCTCTTGAGCGAGCTCAACAGCTGACAACTGCCCAGGACTTTTCTAAGACGGCATACTTCGAATGCCACGGTACTGGCACAGCAGTTGGAGATCCCATTGAAACCGGAGCAGTGGCTAACGTGTTCGGAGACAAGGGTATTCACATCACCTCGGTGAAGCCTAACGTCGGCCACACCGAAGGCGCCTCTGGTCTGGTCTCTTTGATCAAGGCTGTAATGTCCCTGGAACATCGCACCATCCCCCCAAACATCAAGTTCAACTCTCCAAACCCAAAGATTCCGTTCAAGGAGGGGAAATTGACTGTTCCCTTAGAGCCAACACCGTTCCCGGCGGATCGTTGTGAGCGAGTGAGTGTCAACAGCTTTGGACTGGGCGGCTCAAACGCGCATGTCATTATCGACTCAGCAAGGAGCTTCAACCTTCCCCAGCCAGTGGCGCGAGACAGCGAGCGAGAAGATGATCCTCAACTGCTTCTATTTTCGGCGGCTTCTGCCCCGTCATTAAAGTCCACAATCAATGTGTACGAGGAATGGGTTTTGAAGAATTCAGATATGGCTGACAAGATCAACGACTTGAGTTACACGCTCGCCAACAGGCGTGAGCACCTCTCTCATCGATCTTTCAAGGTTGTGAGTGCCAACGACCCTCCGTCATCTCAGGGAAGGAAGATACCTGGTCAACCTGTCAGCCTGGTTATGGTTTTTACGGGGCAAGGAGCGCAATGGCCCCGTATGGGTCGCGAGCTGCTCCTGCGTGATGACCTTGTCTTCCAGAAGTCCATCAGAACAATGGACAAGCATCTCGCGGCTCTCTCTGATCCTCCACAATGGACAATCGAGGGTGAGCTACAGAAGTCGGCCAAGACGTCGCGCGTTCAGCTGGCAGAGCTCTCACAGCCTTTGTGTACAGCCGTTCAGGTAGCCATGGTAGACCTCCTGGCAAGCATTGGCGTCGAGCCTGCAGCAGTTGTTGGCCATAGCAGTGGTGAACTCGCTGGGGCCTATACTGCTGGTGCTCTCACCGCGAAAGAGGCCATCATCGGAGCCTACCATCGTGGACAAGCCGCCAAGCTCCAGAGCAGGAAGGGTGCCATGGCCGCCGTTGGTCTTGGCTGGGATGAGGTCGAACCGTTCCTGAACCGACCGCACGTTGTCATTGCATGCGAGAACTCCCCAAGCAGCGTCACGCTCTCGGGTGATGCAGAGGAGGTACAAGCCACGCTCACACGTATAAAGGAAGCGCATCCAGATATCACGGCCCGACTGCTCAAGGTTGAAAAGGCATACCACTCATACCATATGCAAGAGATTGGATCTGACTACCATGCGATGATCGAGCCGCACCTGGTGGGTAAGCAGGCATCCAAACCCTTCTTCTCTAGTGTGACAGGTACTGGACTGCCGGAGCAGCGCAAGCTCGACGCCAAGTACTGGCAGCAGAATCTCGAATCGCCTGTGCTCTTCAGTCCAGCCGTTGCGGGCATACTAGAGCATTTCAAGAACCCAGCTTTCATTGAGATCGGTCCGCACGGAGCCCTCGCTGGACCGGCGCGTCAGATATTCGCCAAGGCGTCCGCTTCTCCACCATATTTGTCATCCATGGTACGGAACGAGGACTGTGTGCAGTCATATCTTAATGCCGCTGGTAAGCTCTTTGAGCTAAACGTCTCGCTCGACTACGCAGCCGTTGTTCCTGCTGGGCAGACACTCCCAGATCTTCCGCGTTATCCCTGGCACTACGACGGCGAGTTTTGGGTAGAATCTCGCATGTCAGCCGAATGGAGGAACCCCAAGTTCCCCAGGCATCCTCTCCTGGGACGCCGACAGTTGGAGAGCACCAGTCTTGAGCCCAGCTGGAGGAATCTCATCAACATTGAGGACGCTCCGTGGCTTCGAGATCATCAGATCCAGGGCACTATCATTTTCCCTGCCGCAGGTTACTTTGCGATAGCAGGCGAGGCGATACGACAGCTGAGCGGAGTGGAAGACTCTTACAGCCTCCGCCACCTGGTGCTCAACCAGGCGCTGATGATGCAGGAAGGTGTTGATACTGAGTTGGTCACAAACCTACGTCCTGTTCGTCTGACCGATTCAGAGGATAGCCAGTGGTGGGAATTCTCCATAGCATCCTACAATGGTAGCTCCTGGTCGAAGCATTGCATCGGTCAGGTATCAGCTATCCCATCCATCGAGCCGAGCAAATCTGATACGGTGGAAGCGCTTCCTCGGAAATTGGATACCTTCAAGGTCTTCAATACTCTGGCAAAAGCTGGAATGCAGTATGGTCCAGTCTTCCAGCGTCTGGGTGAGATCAGTGCAGGTACCACGGACACCAGAGCTGTCAGCAGCATTACCAGGAACCTCAATGGCGACGAGGAGAAATACCACCTGCACCCCGCCGTCATCGACGCGGCTCTTCAGATGGGTCTTGTAGCTGCCAGATCCGGCAAGCTCGATGCGAGCAACTGTGCGGCGATGCCTACTTTGATTGAGCATGTGACCATCTTTAGAAGCGACCCAGAGGCAGAAATGTTCGTTGCAGCATCAACAGATGTGGCAGTTGCCAGCGGTGAGATTCGAGGCTCTTTCCAAGTCGTCTCAAACGGCAAAGCGATCTTGGACATGCCCCAAGCCGCTTTCACGTCCATCGAACAAGGCGATCAGGACATCGTGCACAAACTGCCCATCACTGCGCGTAACGTCTGGAAGCCCCACGTTGACTTTGTCAAAGCGGGATCGCTTATTACATCCGATTTTGATGGCGAAAAGTGGACTCCTTTACTCAACGAGCTGGGTGAGCTCTGCTTCATCTTCTTCCAGAGGTGCATCGAAGGCGTGAAACTGCCGGAAAATCCCACGATTCAGCGGTTCGCAGCCTGGATTGGTCGCCAGTATCTAGCACTCGATAAGAACCACCCTGGACACGCCCTTGAGACGCTACAGATTGTGGATAGAGCCCATGCAATTGGAGAGCTTATGGCCGGCTCTCCCCTCAGCGCTTGTGCTGAATGTATCCTCGAGGTGGGCGGGAGCATTGAAGAGCTGTTTACCGGCGAAAAGACCATTATCGAGGTTCTCTCACAAGATGATCTTCTTACAAGGCTTTTTGCAACAGCCAACGTCACCAAGAAGACGGCTTTCCTCAAAAGCTTGGCGCACGCCAGGCCTAGTCTTCGTATCCTGGAGATTGGCGGCAGTACAGGACAGTCGACATCCTCTCTGATTAAAGATCTGACTCTCCCCCACGGCGTCTCTCTTTACCAGAGTTTCACTTTCACTGACCCATCCTCGACAGCCATTGCCGACGCAAAGAAGCAGTTCCAGGGGTTGGACCGTATTGAATGCCGCTTGCTAGACATTGCCACGGACACATCAGAGCAGGGATTTAAGGAAGATGAAAAGTTCGACTTGATCGTCGCGACGAACTATGTTCACTCCACTCCAAGTCTGAGCGGTTCCCTGACCAACATCCGCAAGCTGTTGGCGCCTGGTGGTCGACTTCTCCTGCAGGAGATCAGCATGGAGACCAAGTGGATCAATTGCATTCTCGGTTTTTTGGACGATTGGTGGGCTGGTCTGAACGACAATCGACCGGACGAACCCTACGTTTCTCCAGAGCGCTGGTCGCACGAACTGAAGCGCGCTGGCTTCGCTGCGCCAGACGTAGTGCTCGACTCCCCTGCACCGTACCAGTCAAGCGTCGTCTTTATTGCGAGACCCGAAGAAGACGTCAAAAAAGCCATCAAGAAGAATGTGACTGTGTTGTCCTATGGTCAAGACGCGAAGAACGTCGATGCGGTGACTCAGAAGCTGGAAAGCCGAGGCTACACTGTCAGCAAGTCTTCCTTCGGTGATGATCTACCGCGAGACGCTCAGGATGTGATCAGTCTACTTGACGAGGAGAGTCCCTTCTTCGAAGGCATTGATGAGCAACGCTTCGAGACTTTGAAAAGGCTCATTGCCAGCATAGGGGAGAGAGGCCTCTTCTGGGTCACCCGCCCGTCTCAGATGCAATCCTTCGACCCGCGATACGCGACAGTCATTGGCGCGATCCGCTCTATTAGTGTTGAAGACACTATTGACTTTGGCACCTGCGAGGTCCAAGACGTGAGTCAATCACTGGACGAAGTCGTTGATGCCTTCGCCCACTTCCAAAATGGGCAAGAAGACGAGTTTTTTAGGCCCAACTATGAGTATGCGATCGTTGACGGCACCATCAATGTGCCTCGTTATTATCCCTTCACCTTTGAAGACGATCGCGTCTCCAGCCGTGCTGCACAGGATCATGTGTCTCTGGTAGCCAAAAAACCAGGACGTCTGGGATCACTAGCTTGGGTTTCGCATCGATTTGAACCTCTTATTGGAGACCAGGTCGATATTGAGGTCTCCCACGCTGTGGTCAGACCCAAGGTACGTTGCCTCCAGCTGCTTCGACTTTGCACAATTATTTGACTAACTTCACTCGCAGGATGTCGCCGAGATCATGGGCAATATACCTTATCCTGCTGGAGGTCTCGGTATCAGCGCTAGTGGCAGAATATCCGCCCTCGGACCCAATGTTAAGGACTTCGCGGTGGGCGATCGGGTCATTGGCCTCGGCTTTGGCAGCCTCTCTTCGCATCTTCGCACGTCAGAGATGCTGATCGAGAAGATCCCTGACAATACGCGATTCGAAGAGGCAGCCACCTTGCCTTTTGCCTTCGGAACAGCTCTTGCAGCCCTACACAGTGCTGGGAACCTGCAGACCGGCCAGGTAAACACCCCATCCTCTTGTTGCTAAGACAGGAGAGACACAGTGTAGATAATAGGCTGATACTTTTGATAGTCCATTCTGATCCACAACGCCACTGGAGATGTCGGCCTCGCCGCCTTGCAGCTTGCAAAGAGGTCGGCGGCGAAGGTCTACGCGACTGTCAGCACTGAGACAGAAGCTGCATACCTCGTCAAGGACTTTGATATTCCAAGGACTCGTATCTTTTGGTCCACAGATGATAGCTTCTTGAAAGAGATCCTACAAGCAACAGGTGGAGAGGGCGTTGACATTGCTCTGAACTCGCTGTCTGGCGAACTCCTGCGCGCTACCTGGCGGTCTGTGGCAGAGTTTGGCAAGATGGTTGAACTTGGCACAGCAGATCTTGCCGGCGCAGGTAAGCTGGACCTAAATTCCTTCCTGGGAAGTAAGAGCTACACTAGCGTCAGTCTGGAGGCTCTCGTGGCCAAGAAACGGTCCGCTGTTAAAGCGTAAGTGATCCTGTCATGATACCCTGATGCTGTTAGTTTGATGACTGACATTTTTGTTAGACTGCTTCAGTCAACTGTGAACCTGTTGAGGTGGGGTAATATTGTGCCACTATCCCCTCGGACAGTGTACGAGGCTTCAAGGGTAGAGGACGCCATCAAGCACGTGCAAGAGATCAAGGACTCAAGCAACGTCATCCTTCAGCTCAGAGATGCCGATAGCAAGCTCAAGATCGGCACAAATACTATCAAAGTCGCTGATGACAGCTTCACCGTCGACAAGAGCGCATCTTACCTACTCGCCGGAGGCTTGGGTGGTATCGGAACTGTCATCGCTAGGCATCTTGTCGAGAACGGCGCACGCCGCCTTGTTTGTCTTTCGCGAAACCCTGGATCACGTCCTGAAGATGTGGACGCCATCAGGGAGTTCGAAAGCATGGGCTGTGAAGTGGTGCTTGTCAAAGGCGACATGGTGAACCGAGACGATATCTTCCGCGCAGTCGCACAGGCGCCCAACCTGAAGGGTATCCTGCATTCTCCCATGCTTCTTCAAGATGAGGCATTCAGGAACATGAAGGTGGAACAGTGGATCAAGGCCACGGGCCCCAAGGTGAAGGGAGCTTGGTATCTGCACGAAGCCACAGTGGAAGCTGGTATCAACCTCGACTTCTTCGTGTTCCTGTCCTCCATGTCGAGCGTCACAGGGCAGCCTGGTCAGGCCAATTACGCGGGCGCGAATACTTTCTTGGACACCTTCGCGCTATGGCGCAACAGCATTGGGCTAGCGGCGTCTGCCATCGACATCGGGGCCGTTGCCGACATGGGATACGCCGCTCGTGATCAGCAACTGCTGACAAGGCTCATGGCTAATGGCTACTCTGGTGTCACTGAGTCGGAGATGATTGAAGCATTCCGGGCGGCAGCATCCTATACCGTACCCGACCTGAACATTGATAAGAGGGTTCCATTCAGCCACAAAAACACTTTCGCCACCGGCTTCAGCTCAGACAAGTCTCTTAAACATCCAGAAAGTCGTACGCACTGGAAGAAAGACATTCGGATGGCCGTCTGGCATAACATCAACGACGGGGACGTCGGCAGTGCTGGCGAGGGCGGCGATACCTTCAAAGCTTTCCTCGCCGCGGCCAAGAGCGAGCCTGAACTACTCGGCAAGCCTGACACACCGGCCTACATCGGCCTCGAGGTTGGAAAGCAGCTGATGAAATTGCTCCTGAGACCCGACGACGACCTTGACATCACCCTCCCTGTTCAACAACTTGGTCTTGACTCGCTGATCGGTATCGAGTTGCGAAATTGGTGGAGACTGACATTCGGGTTTGACATCAGTGTGCTTCAACTTCTAGGTTTCGGTACCCTGGAGGAGCTTGGTAAACAGGCTGTGAAGGGATTGACAAAGACTGATAACTGAGGACAGCTGATTCCAAGATTTGCTTCAACGTAATATAGCTGTTTGTTTTCCTTTCCATTGTTTAGAATAGTTTCTTTCGTAATTACTTCCGTAGCAAATCGAATTACCATTAATTCTTCACTGATACCGTGTCCATGCACTCAATGCACGCCGTCAGTCAATGCACGCGCATCACCAAAACGGGCTACACAAAACTAAGGCTGTAGAGCTGTACACACAAGTGATTATTACAAGGAAACTTAGCATAGTACTCTATAGATCTATGCGACAAACTTTCTCACTAATACTTTCTTAGCCGGAGGATTTTGCGGCCGCGAGTTTTATTTTGGTGCGGAGGTGTTGGCGTGCGCGCTGTGCTCGACGCCCTGTCAACACTATCCCTAGCACTACGTTTCTGCTTCTTTCTTGGTGCTACTTTCTGTGAAGCCTTGCGCTTGCCTATAGAAGGGTTTGTACAGCTTTTCAAGAGCCGCGAGCTTGCCTTTGGCGCTCGCTCTCTGCCTTGCATTCAGCGACTTCCTTAGCCTTCTCAGCCTTCAGCCGGTCACGCTCTTCCTTCTCCTTTGCACGCGCATTACGCTTCTCCTGCGCAATATTTTCGCTGTACAGCTTATTAGCCTTGGCAAGCTTCTTCATGTTAGCCTTTTCCTTCTTGTCTGCCTCTCGCTCCTCCCTTGCAAGCTTTATGCGGGCCTTAGCTTCACGGAACGAGCAAGGAGTCCACATCATCGAAGATCCCCAGTACTCATAGTGTTGCAGCAGGTCTAGAGACTTGGCCGTTGCCTCTCTTCCTTCCTTAACAGTGAGAGCGTTAAGTAGACCCTTATACTCGCTTTGCAGGAGGGTTTTCTGTATTGCTATGTGGTGGAGCGATTGCCGGATAGTAGATGCGTCCTTCCCCGATGCACCACTTAACGCGCGTTTTATGACTGTATTCAGTTTTTGCTAAGCCTCACTGCCGTATGTAGAAGCTGCCTCTAACGCGTTGCTAGAGGTGTCTAAGTTGTCGTTGGTGAAGCGATCGAGTATAACGTAGGGGTTAAAAGGGAGCACACTTGTTGCCTTAAAGGGGCTAAAGATATTCTTTGCAGTAAAGCTGCTCACCTAAGCATCCTAGAACAGGCTGAAAAAGGCAGCCTTAGTTACAGGGACTAAGCCTTGATGCTTATAAAGGCGTCTTGGGAGCTTCTTTGAGTATGCTGTGCTAAGTAGCTTAAACATCACTACATCGAGCGGCTGTAGCGTGTGGGTGCTATGCGGTGGATAGATACCCAATAGTATCTTATGACTGTGGCAATACTCTAGGAACTCTTCAGTTAGGTGACTTCTATAGCTTTCTACAAGCAATAGGCGGTACTTTCTTCGAGCTTTGGCTGCTATGAAGCGCTCAAACACCTGCTGAAGCTAGGCAAGACCAAGTCTATCATTCAACTAGCCACTGCCTGATACTCTGAAGAAGGCTATATGTTCTTCTGCCTTCACATCCTCTACCTAGGTTAATTGTATGTTGTTAGACTCAGCCGGATGAATAAGAGCTGGCGCCAACGCTGTACCATCAGCGCAAACACACGCTAATAAGCTTATCCACTCGCAATTTTTGTCCTGTAGTATCTGCTTAAACTGCTTCTTCTTAAACAGCCTCTTGCTAAAGATCCTCTTCTATTTGCTAACGGCTCTAATCATAATGCCTTTCTCGTCTATATTGCACGTATGCTTTAGATCTACCTTGTAGAAATCAAATTTTGCTGCCTAGATGTTCAAAATACACCTTGTACTTATCACTAGAATGAGCAGCGTGGCGTTTGCAGTCTATAGAAGTGCTCCACTGCGATGTGAGCTTGTCTTCGTGTCAGTAGAAGAAGTGTCGCGGTGTGGAAAACGCGCATATGCAGAAGAATTGAAGGATTGAACTGAGGTTATATTGGGTGAGGCTACGAGCAGTATATATACATGGGTAGCTGTAAACAGCGCTAGTGCAGGAAAGGCAGCGTCGTCTCATCAGAGGTGAGGTGCCACTGCACGTGAGGCAGGAGATGCCCTCAACCGTGACAAGAAGCGAGTAACCCAGCTTTCGGAGACGGGGTGTCCAGCGATATCAGACGCGTAAACCTGTACTATTTCTCTTGTAGGAGGAAGCTTGCGCTCTATTAAGCCCTCTATATACTTCATAAGCTCTGCTTCCTGTTCTAGTTGAAGGTTGCGACGTGCTAAACCTGCGTACGCGCGCGACCTGCTGACACCTCGGTGCTTGTGCGACAATGTTAAGCGATTAACACCATACTCTTTAGCTATTATTGCGTAGCAAACTTCTTCGCTAGAGTTAAGAGCATCTAGCTCTGCAAGGGCTTCTTCTATCGTTATCGTAGCGTTAAGTTGTAGGGTGTGCGAAGTTGGAACGAAATCGCGATCCCGTGCATTGACTGACGGCGTGCATTGAGTGCACGGACACGGTAGTGGGCGCGGGGTGCTGCTTGGCGTTATTCTGGCCGAGATTTCGTTCTCCCTAGTAGTAGGGACTGTCAGAGTCCGTCGTTTGAGCTGTCACCGAAGCTGCGGATGCGCAGTAGCATTGCTTTAGTCGTTGACGTGGTTGATGAGCAGGTGCACTTTCATGCGCCGGCGCGAGTCAACGGGCAACGGCGAGATATTTGGTATTCTGCCGATGGTAGTATCACGTGATGCTTTCATCAATATACCTACCTAGGTAGGTACATCCGTGGAAAAATAGATGTATGCAGGTACCTGATCTAATCCGACGATCAACGAACACGACTGGGTACTACTACTGCGCAGCACCAAGTGCTAGTTTCGAGAGAGACACCCCGCCTACTGCACGAAAGAAGCACCGATGGGACGCCTCGCGCACTTAAAGCTACAAAAGCATCACAGCGCAACTACCATAGGTATGGAATACTTATAGAGCACGGCAGATTAGTTCAATACTTCTTCTCTATTAGCACGAATTTCGATAATAGTTCTTCAACTTGAAGTCTTGCAGTAGAAATCGAAACACTTTGAATGCCAAGCCCTCGGTTTCCGCCGGCGGGATCCACGGGGCGCTTCTCTAGCCAAGCGAAATACGGTGGAGAACTTGTTGAGAAGAGACAACGCAGCATTCCTGGTAGCCACTCATCCCAGTGGTCAACGATGTATCATCCGACGCCGCGCTTTTGCACAACCTTGGAACTCAATCTGTGACAACCTTGGAACCTCGGAACAAAGGGCCGAGCGTCGCTAAGGCCGGCAGTTTGGAAGCTAATGCCACCCTAATGTCACCCAAGCACTGCTTACGCAACCGGTCAGCCAGGTGCAGATGGTCTTTAAGAAGATGCTAGGCAATTGAGTTCTGACGATACAGCGTTGTTCACCCCTACCACACACCATTCCAACTGTAACACACCACCACCATCATGGACTTCCCTGGCATGGCCGCCAATACCCATCGTATTCATTACGTCGAGTTGCAGTCCAGGCCGCACGAATTCACTAGAGAAGACTGGTCGGGCATAACGAACCAGAAGGAGCGAAAGAGGCTACAGAATAGACTGAACAAGCGAGTCTCAAGGCAGAGAAAGAGACATAACGGTACCAGCGACGACGACAACAACATCTCCGATGCTGTGTCCTCGGCAGTCGTTTCTTCCAACGCTACTTCTCCCCATGCCTTCTCCTCCGGTGCCTCCCTGTTGCCATGCGGCATTGCCTCGGCTTTCAGCCATCTATCAAAGGAGGATGCTGCGCGTGCGCGTGCCATGCTCGAACGGTTCGCCGAGCAAGCCCTGATGAGTTACGCGACGGGTGATCCCTCTGTTGATCATCACTTGAAACTGATACAGCTCAACACAATCAACGCATTCACAAGTAACGCCGCTGCGCTGGGTTACCGATTTGACTGGCTCGTGTGCGAATCTATCTCTCCTTTTGGCTACGACGGGCACAGCCATAACGCCATATCCCCCATTCCGGCTACTTTGCCGAGCAGTCTTGCCCCGACACGGCTGCAAATGACAACGAAGCACCACCCGTGGCTTGACCTATTCCCCCTTCCGAGACTGCGCGACAACGCCTTGATAGCTGTAAGTGTTTTGTCGCCGGCCGACGAGCAACGCTTTTTCGAAGATGTCATGGAATCGGATGGAAAGAACGAGTGGACTGGGCTCTTAGTGTGGGGAGAGGCGTGGGATCCGCAAAATTGGGAAGTCAGCATCCCTTTCCTCCAAAGATGGCCTTGGCTCATAAGAGGATGTCCGGAGCTCATAGTTTCTACAAACCGCTGGCGACGTCGGCGCGGTGAACGGCCAATATCGGCTCCGGGCTTCGTGCTAGAGGAGCAATCGTACGATACGACAGGCACTTCAGTACATGTACGATCAATTAACGCATGATGTAGATATCGGAAATTACTACCACCTTTTGCAAGATAATCGCCCATGCGATCACGCCATCCTGCTGCAACGGTTTGAATCGGCTGAATGATAAATCAGCAGACCAGGAAAGGTCAAATTTCTCCTTTCAACACATCACTCCAATCCTCGCTCCGGAAGAATTCCTCCAAAGAGGTTGTTTCGATACCCAGATCTGCCGGGGTTTTCACCTTGGGGTTTCCACCTGCGTACCCATATTCTGCGAAAAATCGGACGAGGTCCACCAAGGTTAACTCCATGCCCTCGGGGACGTACTTCAAGTACTCTTCTTCAGAGACGTCTCGTACTGTCGCTTTGACTCCAAGCGTGCGACCCCAGAGAGCTGCGTAGTCTGGCTTGGTGATTATTCCACTGGCCCCCAAGACGTCGGTGCCGGCCGGGTGATGGAGAACCAGAGCCTCGACAAACTTGCCTGTATCATGGGTAGCAACAACCTCGGGATTCTCCAGGTGCGAGCCAGAAGTCTTGAGACGCACGTATTCAAACGTACCGTCTGGCTGCTTGCGCGGTCTGAAAGCGGGTATCTCGCGCCAGGTCTCTTGAAAAATACCTTCTGCCTGTCAGTTCACGTTCTCAGATATTCTCTTCTTCATGTCGTACCCATTGTGACGGAACTGAGCCTGGATCTTAGCTCTGGGAGTTCATTCCGTATGTAACGTTCGGCGCTGGCCTTGGAGTCGAACTCATACGCGTGCTTGTACTTGCCGCCGCTGATTCGCCGCACTGCGGCTAGTGTTGAAAAGACAAATTTCTCCAGGGTGGAGAGGACGTTGCTTTCGGAGGCTGCCGTCGCTATATTGATGCCTTGTAACCTTTCCAAGTCCCCTGCGTATTCCTCGACTGACATCCCTGCCGCCTTTGCCTTCTCCTGCAGGGCCTTGTCCTGAATGACTCGGGAGTAGCAGCCAGCCCAATCAGTGACTGAAAAGATGGCGTGAGTGCCTCGGAAAGCGGCCTTGAGTGATTCCACGTCATCGTGATCACCTTTTACGATTTCGACGCCTTTGCTCGCCCATTCCTTGGCTTTGGCGGAACCAGGATCACGCGTTAGCCCGCGCACTCGCCATTCTGCATGGGAGAGGAATCGACCAGCGACAGAGCCGCCCTGGAACACAGTTCAGTTTCTGCATAGCCCATGACGGGGTTTAACGAAAAGGTACTCAACATACCTGCGTCCCGGTAATGCCAAGGATAGTAATGAGCTTTTTGGTCATGACGGTCTTGTTTGAGCACTTCTGGCAGCTTGCCTTTGTCGAAAGTGAGCATTGTCTATTTATCTATGCTGGACGAGACTTAACACAATTGCGGCACGGTATTGAACGGTCTTAGGTCATGGAGCTGACCGTTCGTCATTGGTCCGATAGGCGAACCAACGCCGCGATTCTGCAATTGGCTGACACGGTGTACAGATCGTGTCATGAATTCTGTGCTGCCATGTACGTGGATGACATCGGCTCCACTTGCCTTGATGCACACGGCGGCATTATCCCGAGTCTAGTCCATGCACAACACATGGGGATGTTATCCAGACTACACGATCCGTTGCTACCATGCATGTAGCTGACACCGGTACCCGAGCCACCCACCGTGCCGCTTCCGCGAGTCTAGTACGTCTTGGCATGCATTGCATTACGAATATCATGTGTTATGGCCCGTTTCGGTAGAGCGGCAGCGGCCCGGCCCATGCTGTGATGGGTCGCAAGTTGCACCGGTTCCAATACGACAAGAGGGGCATTTAGTCTGGTGAACACGTGGGGGCAGAGATCATGAACAACTGAAGGATCCATTTTTCCCGCAGGGTCCACGTACGCTTACCAAGAAATGTTCATTAACAGTGTAGATAGGCAACGAGCTATGTGTAGAAGGAACGCAATATGGTAGACTACAACCGCGTTTGATTGCAGCTATTGCGTGCGCCTGGGACTTCCTGATGCGGGAGATCGGTCAATTATGTTAACGTTTAATGGCCGATACTCATGTCGCAAGAACATTAAGTGCCATGATCACGTCGACTCGTACTCGTTGATGCGCACGTTGGCGGTGCGAGAAGATTCTACCGCGGCTCATCCGACATCCTGCATGGGTCAGGTCAGTAGAGCTGAAACGGTAAGAGTGCTGTGTATACGTCGCTCCGCCCCAACCTTCCGGTGATCAGGTGAATCGTGCATGAAACCCCACACACCAACCGAGAATACGCCTCAGCCTAACAGAAAAAGGCAGTCGAAAGTACCGCACCGGCGATCCGAATAAAGAATCTCGATGATCCTTTCAACAGATATGAGAGCATATGTATGTATCGAAAACACTATTCTGCTCTCGTACGTAGGCAAGCGAGCCGAGCGTGGCTTTCGGGCCTTACATGGTAGCCTTTGAGGCTTGCATGCCCTCGCGGTCGTTCGGGGTCGTAAATCTGGAGAGGAACATTTGCGTTATGCCTCCGAAGTATGCTGCACCTTGGCAGCAATTGCGCAAGATGATGATCTCACGGATGTATATAGCTGACTGGTCAACGCTTAAATTTTATTAAGTGACAAAGCCGTAGCTCTTCGCCCTCCTTGTACCCACCCGTTCGGAAATCACTACGAAGAAATCCCCATTGATCTTCAATCGGAGATCTAAATCACCCCACTTTTATCCAATCATCACGAAGCTGCATACACCTTGATTCTGGGTTGTTGGTTCAGTTGCAGCCATGCCACCCCCATCCGGTATCCGGCTCCGCGACAGCTGTCAAGCTTGTGCCATCTCCAAGACCAAATGTTCCAAAGACAAGCCTCAATGCACAAGATGCGCAAAAAGGAGTACGCCTTGCCAGTATCTGGTCACGCAAAGAACTGGCAGAAAGGCTGTCTCTCGAAGTGACTCGAAAGACGAGACGACACCAATAGCCACCTGCAGTCTCAGTCCCACAACAACGCCTGAGCAATCAACAATGCTGTCGCCTGTGGAAAGGAGGCAATCAGGACCTGATTTTACAATGTTGAGCTCCCGAATTGACGCCCTTGAAGCAGCGATGATGCCTACGACCACTGCTGATACCTGCTTCTCCATGCTATTAACAGATTTGGACTTCTCCGCGCCTGTCCAATCCTACAACACCGGCGTAGATTCCGACATGCCACATGCGTACACGCTGGGCACATCGCAAAGCGGGTCTCACGAGATGACGTACGACAGCTGCCATGCAGGCCTCCATGCAAGCCACCCTCTCTCCAGCCAAGATCTGTGCGCACAAGATGGGACGCAAGCAAGCTTCGCTAACGCGCCGTTGCCCAACGAGCAGCTCTTCCAGGAGCTCGGTAACTCGCAGATCTTCACGTTGTCGCAGCAGCAGGAGGGCATCAAGACGGCTCTGCAGCTAATGGGCACCCTCTGCTGCCCTGAAGACCACCCTCTGTACGAGAGCCTGTCGCCTCTAGAGCGCGAGATCTCCACCACCACGCTTATGGACAGGTGCAGGAAGGTGACAGGGACTGTCAGCGACATGCTGCAGTCCGACAGCTCCAAGGACGGTTACCTTTTGGCCGTCGTCTGCCTGCTCATGTCCAAGGTGCTCGACGCTTACGTCTGCGCATCACAGGCCCTGAGCATCCCAGAAGTAGACGAATTGAGCATGACTCTCTCGTCTTCGTCATCAACCGCTGCGTCGGAGTCGTCCCGCAGCAGTGTCTCGCTAGCAGCGGGCGGAGGCGACCAAAAAGCCATCCAGCAACTGCTAGACGAGCTGTACCAAGTGCGGGCCTCCATGGACCTCCTAGGCGCCAAGATTGCATCCATGTCGTCGAATCGAGATGGCATGGCTGGCGGCAATCTCACGCCTTCATACTACGAGACGCTGGCGGCGTCGTTGCCTTTTTCCGCGGAGATTCTGAACCAGCTATATAACGAGCAGAGACAGCGTTTGAAAACGGTTTCTCTCCAGTTGATTAATAACTTACGGGCGTTTTGGGTCGAGGAGCATATGTTTTAGCGGCAAGATGTAGACTCTAGAAAAAAAAGGGGCCCTTGAGTTGGTTAAGCTTGCTTTCATGATGTTAGCGTAATTATAAATACATACGTACTAATATACGTTTTCTGCGTACTCCATCTGGCCTTTAGCCCCAACGTTGCAACCTGACTGTTCCAAGGCGTTGCACGGTCGAGAGCAGCATGTGATTCAACCCCCACATAAGGGCGTCTGAACTAGCTCATGCGGTGGTGATATCCTGGGCGTAGGAGGGTCGTACTGCTATTAAAGAACGCGAGAAGGAGATTAATGCCAATACGGATCAGCCCGCGAGACCCTATTCCAGGCTATAGCAGCGCGTCTATAGGGTGTCTTGATTCACCGTAGAGCTACTGTCTACATAGCTTTGTAGGCTGAATATACTGTCAGATATCTGACATTGATATTGTGATAAGCGCATTTCATCAGTCCCTGTGTGCGCCACACCGTACCATTGCTCTGGAACAAGACTTCCCATCTCTTGTCTCAACCTCGAAGCTGCACATGCTGACCAACGCTCCAAGCCCGTCCAAATCGACATGTCCGCAGCCCCACATGTCATCTTTCAAGTCAACTCCACACTCCCATCCGGAACCCCCCGTCTACTCAACAACCTCCTCGCACAAAACTGCATAATCGGCATCATCTCTTCGCGATTCCTCATCATTCCATCCCCATTCCTCTTCCAATCTTTCACCTCAACATATTCAAACGCATCTTTCATCCTCGCCACCGCACTATCCGTAACCTTCGAGCCCTTGGACGCTCTACACACCAACACCGGCGTCTTGCACTTCTTCTTCAAAGCCAGAGAGTCTGGCAGCCCGCCCCCAATGCTCACGACGCCGCCCAACTCGCTCCCTTCGAATTCCGCAGCGGCGTGCAATCCCGCCATGCCCCCCTGCGCAAATCCGAAAATCACTATCTCGCGCGCTTGATAGCCGCATTTCCCAATTAGTCCATCTCTCACCATGTGATCCAGTAACAAGCGCGTCGCGCCTTTGAATCCGGTGTCCATGTCGAGTTCGCCATTACTCTGGTCCATGACGAGGTCGTCGCCCCATTGATACCCGCCGATGTCGAGGATCAGGCCATTCGGAGCTTGGAGGGCGATACACGCTGTCTCGGGTAGGTTTAGTTGCTGGGCGAGTTTCGTGAAGGGGGCGTGCGTGTCGCCGAGGCCGTGGAGGAGGATGAGGATGTTGGTGGGGGGATGTGAGGTTGGGGCTGAGGCTGTCAGCGGAAGCGAGTGGACGCGGCAGGAAGTCTACGCACGTGGAATGATGTTTAGGACGGCAGAGGGGGGGAAGTCGGCGTTTGTGGGTAGCCGGCCGGGCATGGTTGCTGCGAGGTGCGGGCTGTGGTGGTGGGCATGGTTAGGTGAGGTGACAGGATGACGTTTCGGAGTGGATCTGAAGATGTGGGCGGGACCTCGGGAGATCGCTCGCCAAGCATGGCAGCTTATTGTTTCTAGAGCTACATCACTCACGTGCGTCTCGAGCATGCCATGAATGATAAGGCGTCTGGTCCGAAAGACATGGACGCAAGAGCTGAAAGTGTTTGTCGAGCCATCGTCAAAATAACAGCTGTCTCCGGGCGAGCAAGAGCTAGGCACGGATGGTCTTACATCGGCAACTAGCTAAGCTTTGTCCAAAAAGCTTGGGAAGCTTAATTAGCTTCCTGTTTCAACGCCAGTGGATTACGCATGCATCTAGACCTCATCCAGGCGTACATGCCGCCAGCACGACGCATCTGTCCAATCGGGACACCATGCTTCTCCGTCAATGCGTCATTATGCGCAGGCATGAGCGCAATGCCTGCAAATACCTCACTCCCTGTGCCACAATTGGACCCTTGGATGGCTGAGGGCTTCACATGCATCAAAGGGGTACGATGGGAGTCTTCGCAATGATTCGCTCTCATGAGCGGGCTACTGCATGTGCGGCGATGGAGTGACGAATGCATCATGCAGGGCTGCTGGCGGACACGAAGCTACTTAATTGACGTGATGCGCCGGCTTTTTCTGCTTCGTTACAGCCTCTACATCATCCAATACCTTTGGTACCACTCATAAGTCACACAAGCATTCACAATGGGTTTCTGGGGTAGGTGACACTCCAACCTAGCATGAGTCGAGCGGTGCCTAACAACCAACAGACAACAACGAAGACAAGTACCAGCAGGTGTACGAGAACGACAACTTCGAGGAGAACAAGTCGAGCTTCGGACATGAATTGATCGCCGGCGGAGCTGCCTTTGCCGGCTTCAAAGCTTTCGAGGACCATCAGCGCAAGGAGGGTTCGTGCATCTATCATCCAAGCCAGTACACTTTATACTGACCCTCATGACCAGGCAAGCCCGTCTCCCACCAATTCGCCAAAGAACTTCTCGCCGGCTTCGCAGGTGCCGAAGTCGACAAGCTCGTGAGTCCGATCACGTCCACAGAGATATAATATATTGACAGATGGCAGGCCGAGACAAAGGGCGAGGACTGGTTTGACCGCGAGAAGGCCCAGCATGAGGCTAAGAGACAGGCCGAGCACATGTACGACGAGCACTACGTGAACGGCCAAGGTGCGGACCAGTATGATCCCAACCAGTACGGGCGCCCGCAGCACTTTGACAGGCGGGGGTGGTAAGCGAAGGTTGTACTGAAGTAGATGTGAGCTAGACTGCAGTAGCTTCGAGAGAACAATGAAATGTTTACAAACATCCTGACATTCAACATATCATGAAATGCCTGTGATAGTATTGATGCTGGCCTTGGTCGCGAACCTTGGAAACTGGTGGTGAAAGCCGCGCACTAGTCCCGAGTGGACGCGCTCGCGGGGCCGGGTCGTCTCGAACCGGTCGTGCCGCGATATGCTTCCATTAGACTTACAGACTGCCACGAGTTGTTCCGTGTGTGCTCGAAGCATCCTCAGCTTCCCCTTCACTCTTCTTTGAGTCTGAACAAGGTCGAGATGAGGTGGGGCAAGAATGACGTACTAAAAAGCTTGACTCGCGCCAAGTCGCGACATGATTCGTGAAGATGCGGAAATCCATGTTCGAATGCCAACGCTGCGAAGCGGTTACACTGTCGTTCGCACTGTAACACTCACGCTGGTGCTTTCAGGCAGTACAAAGACAGGCCTCTCACTCATGTCGCGATAGCTAGCAATTGTCGCGCTGACCTACTGTTCCCTACCGCTATTGCGCGCTGCCCTCCTCCCTTAACGCGTCGCAGTCGCCATCATGAAGTTTGCCAAGTAAGATCGCCGCAGGACAACGAACAGCTTACGAACAGACGGCTAACGTGCGCAGAGAGCTCGAGCGCGATTTGGTACCTGAATGGCGGGCAAAGTACCTGGACTACAAGGTTCGCAGCTCGAGACAAGTCGCCTAGGCGGGCGCAGCGACTAACGCCGCTGCAGACAGGCAAGAAGAAACTCAAGGCCATCAACCGCGCCCTCCGCACCGTACATCAGACGCCCCGCTTCCGCAAACGTGGCACCAACGCCTTCGAGCCTTCGCCCTTTGACGCCGCGCCCAAGTACACGTACATCAACCGGAACTACAATGGACGAGAGGCAACCCTCGGCTCCAGAGACCCTGACGACCTGCGCGCGCTGGCTATTACGAACAGCCAGAACAGCGCCCAAGACAAGTCCAATGGCGGGAAGCAGTCGGTGCCAGCAGCACGGCCCTCTCGCTCGCCCGAGGAGGAGCCGTTGGCCAGAGGGTCGGGCTTTAGAGGAGGGACCAGCTACGGTAGCATCGTGGGCAGCCCCCCGGATGACGATGCCGCAGCAAATCGAGGGGGGGCCCCTTCTCTAAAGCTTCCAGGCGCAGCTTTGGATCCGAACGAGTCTTCCTCAAGTGTTGGGCCATCGCTGCAGAGACCAAAAACAGCGGGTGTAGCTCCTCCCGCAGCGCCAGACACAGACAATGCATTCGAGATTGGGAAGACCAGGTCGCCGCACAGCAGGCATGCTTCACTACCAGCGCGCTACAAGAGTGTCTTCAGCCCCATGCGAATGAATTCGGATGCGGGACCCATCACTCAGACAAAGTCCCGACCGTCTGTGCGGCGGCTCTTTTCCATGAACAGCAAGACGCCGCCAATGAGTCCTGGCGACGTCCCTCTTGAAGCCTATCGCGACCTCGATCTCCGCCAAGCCGAATTCTTTAACTTTCTCGATCTTGAGCTGGAGAAGATTGAGGCATTTTACAAGGAGAAGGAGGGGGAAGCGACGAAGCGTCTCGCGGTGCTACGGGACCAGCTCCACATCATGCGCGACCGCCGCATCGACGAGGTCATCCACCGCCAGACGGCCAAAATAAAGGCAAAGAACAAAAAGCATCACAGTAGTGGACACCTGCTCGGCCACAGCCACGCCAGCAGCTCGGGCGATGAGAATTCAGACGACACGAAAACAAACGGGGAATCACTCAATGCCTCGTGGCTGAATCCAATTGATGCTGCGCTGGAAGCGATCAATGCTGGCAAATACGGCAAGAGCACCAAGGAGATTACCCAGCTAGCAACACCGGCGGCACTGAAGCCTCAGGACTACATAGAAGGACGCAGCGACTTTGTCCGGCGCCCAGACTTCCCCGATGTGCCCTACCAATCAGCCAAGCGCAAGCTCAAGACCGCGCTCCAAGAATACTATCGGGGTCTTGAATTGCTCAAGTCATACGCCTTGCTTAACCGCACGGCATTCCGCAAGATCAACAAGAAGTACGACAAGACGGTCAACGCCCGCCCGTCGAGTAAATACATGACCGAGAAGGTGAACAAAGCCTGGTTCGTGAACAGCGATGTCATCGAAGGACACATTCGAGCCGTCGAGGATCTATATGCTAGATACTTCGAGCAGGGCAACCACAAAGTCGCGGTCGGGAAGCTGCGTATCAAGATCGCCAGAGCTGGTGATTACACAGACAACACGTTCCGTAACGGCCTGCTCCTGGCTGCAGGCATCATACTGGGTGTGCAAGGTCTTGTCAAAGCGAATGAGATCGCTTCATTAGATGACCCGGACCGCAATTCACTTTCGCTTAATACAAGCTATCTTCTTCAGGTACGTCCAATACTATGAAAATGCGTGGAAGCAGGCTAACACATGATAGATCTACGCTGGCTATTTCCTCGCCAACTTCCTTCTTCTCCTTTTCTGCTTAGCATGCCGTGTTTGGCATGAGACCAAGATCAACTATGTTTTCATTTTCGAATACGATACCCGCCACTTTCTCGATTGGAGGCAACTTTCTGAAGTATGTATACCGCACCGATGTTCTGGACGCCTGCTTACACAAATAGCTCCCTTGTTGGTGCCTTTTCTTCCTCGGCTTGTTCATGTACCTCAACTTCCACCAAATTGGTGGTGAACACGTGTTTTTGTACTACCCCGTTATTCTTATTGGCATTTCCGTTGCCGTCCTATTGAATCCGATGAAGATTTTCTACTTCCGGACTAGAATGTGGTTGTTGTACAGCTTGGTAAGCATATTTGCATGCTAATATATTGGAGTCACTAACGATGCCCTAGTGGCGCTTGTTACTTGCTGGTATCTATCCTGTGGAGTGGCGAGACTTTTACCTTGGCGACATGTTTTGCTCTCTGACATACACTATGGGCGTAAGTGTTGTCTCTGGACCCTCCCAACTCTTGCTAACGTGGCTCAGAACATCGCAACCCTCTTTTGCCTATACTCGCGTGGATGGAACGAGCCTGGCAATTGCAACTCGTCGCACCTACGCGTCGTCGGCTTCCTGACTGCACTCCCCGGCATATGGCGCGCTCTGCAATGTATCCGCCGTTACTCCGACACAGGAAACAAATTTCCCCATTTGCTCAATTGCGGAAAGTACTTCGCTACTATCATGTTCTACGCCACACTTAGCATCTACCGCATGGACCAGAAACCTGCCACAAAAGCCGCCTTCATCACCTTCGCCACCATCAACAGTGTATACACCAGCTTCTGGGACATCTACTACGACTGGAGTCTAGGCGACCCGCATGCCAAAAACCGCTTCCTGCGTAAAGAGCTTGGCTACAAAAAGGTCTGGTGGTACTACACAGCGATGTTGATCGACCCCATCCTCCGCTTCAATTGGGTCATGTACATGGTCACTCCCCTCCAGCTTCAACACTCCGCCGTAACATCCTTCTGCGTCTCTATGAGCGAGATTCTCAGACGAGGCATGTGGTCTCTCTTCCGCGTCGAAAACGAACACTGCACCAACGTCGGCCGCTTCCGCGCCAGCCGCGACGTCCCCCTCCCCTACGAAGTCCCCCCAAGCCCGCACGTCCGCGAACGCGCACGCCACATCCAGCGCGGCGAGCGCCTCGACGAAGAACAACCCCCGACACCCACACAACCCACCGCATCCACATCCAGCGCCCAACTTCACCTCGAGCGCACGCGCTCCTCGGCCCGCCAGCGCCGGCCGCTACAAGACGACTTCCGCCCCTCACCGCTCCAGCGCGCGATCACGTCCGTCGGCGATATGCTGCGCGACGCGCACGCCGAGGACTTTGAACGGAAGAGAAAACCTGAGTTGGGTCGCGATCCGCGCAATACGAAGGTTGAGGAAGAGGATGATAGTGATGATGAGAGTGAGGGCGAAGAGGAGAGGGATAGTGATGGCGAAGTCGAGGATATGGATGATGAGCAGGAGAGTGCGTTGAGTCGGATTCGCGAGGATTTGGAGGTGGGCATGAGTGGGAGTGGGGGGAGGAGTCGGTAGTTGTAGTGTTGGAATGCGAGATTTCTGCGATTATTTTAGTGTGGTGTTTCTATGAGGGGACTTTTGATACCTGTGCACGTTTATGGTGGTATAGGATATGCATCCCTGCACGAGCGGTGCATCACCCAGTCGCCGGACAGACGTTCTATTCGAGGCTAAGAGTTTGCTCAATTGCGTGATTAGAGATTTTGAGGCTTGGAGAGGTTTGTGTACCTATGTAGGGGAGGGGGATGCTTGCGGATGGATGGTGGCCATGGAGGAGGAGGTTTGGTAAGATAAGCCATGATGCTGATTACTGCGGTGCGAATTACGTGTGGATGTGTTTATGCGTGAAGGAGTGGGAACATGGGTGCGTGGAGGCGTACTCGGGGTTACATATCTACATATGTGGGTATATGTAGGTGTAGGGGTGTATATGGATTAAAGGTATGTGTAAAGAAGGTATTGAACCGTTTCGAGTGATACGTGGAGTAGTCTTCCCTTTCTTCCAACAACAATTGGGCGTTCAGGTCGGGCGCGCTGAGGAAGAGGAGTATGCAAGAGGAGCATGGTTCGTACGGGGAGCTTTCTTTCGTATCTATCGGCTGCTGTGTGCGTACCTGGTCATGTTATCTATTAGCGATTGATTGTCGTGTGTGTTGTTGACGATATGATGCTTGTGAGCGTCCTCCAATCGCTAGCCTATATACTCGCTCCTTGGCTATCGTTGTAATTTGCCCCTCGCAACTCGGTGTAAATGTGTTTTTAGTACGCAAATGTGTTTCTTGCGTTTATGATGATATTCCTGACAGCTATGCTTAACAAGCAGCAGGCCCGTGGATTTCTCTCTCATTTTGCGCATGCATATCAAGTCCCCAATTACATATCGACATCTCCATCGCATATGAAGGTTGATTAGATTACCGAAGTAAGACTGGCTCTTGCTTCTTGAGTCAGTCGATGTGTACTGCAACTATGTCAATGCTGATTTGGTATCAAGTTTGGGCGCATGTTATTCTGAAGTTTCTAATAAGGTCATTCATTATCAAACGCATACTGTAAGTCAATGTCATGGCTCTCCATCATTTCGCTATATGTGCAATACACTGAATGCCACTGCATGTGCGGATCCCAAGACACCAAATTTGCTGAAAGGCAATCTGTCAGTATAATGCTCGCTTTCTCATGATCACCAGATCAATTCGACAATCGACACGAGGTAACAATGCGGTAGTGGTAAAACTTCATGCCCGTATAAGAAACACGCAGAGTCTCTTACACCAACTTTCTCATCTTCAAACTTCCTCAAATCCTTTCTATTTGGCAAGCCCAAAAATCAATTTGGTTTCAGAAAAAATAGCCCGATTATGACCGACCACGCCTAAACCATGGCCAGCGCCTTCGCACACGTCCTCCACACCATTGTCGTACCCAAATACGACGCCAGAATCGCAGCCCAGGGCAAAGGCATACAACGTGGAAAATTCGAACCCTTAGCCGACCAAACAAAGGAGATTACGCTTGCAGAAGCTGTGCTGGACCTCGCATCCTTGGGCATGGGTGAGGTCAGGGCGGCCATACTTCATGGCGAAAACCGAGTCTGGCAAGTGAGTTAGCTGCATTTGAACAAGGTTATGGAGGCCATCAAGATTGGGATCAAGCGGATTGGATTCGTCTCAAGGAGGTGAGGAGTGTGAGTAATTGGATGTTTGAGAACGAGACGGTGGAAAAGGCGATGGTGGCTTGGGGGCGTGACGCAGGGATTGAGATGAGGGATATTTTCCAGGGGAGTTGATGGGGTAGGTAGGTGAGTTGAATTCGCGGTTCCGGCCGTTGTGAACATATGTAGGGTGAATGGATATGTCTAAGGTACTTGGGCTTGCGGATTCGATCTCAAATAGGATACTGTGGTGAATTTTCATCTCCCATAAGATACTGGTATTTGTCGGATCACAAGTATCGTCAATATCTCAACTACGCGATCAGGCGCACTGATCTCGGTCACGCCGTCAGACGCGCTGATCGCAGCGTCCGAGCAGCGCTCAGACCAGAACCCCTGAGCCCATCTTTTCTGTAGTTCTCCTCCTTAGTACAATCAAGTCAACACCAATCGTACAGAACGCATTCATAGTTATCGTTATTTCCTTTCACTAGTGAGCCCCCCAACAGTATTAGGAATTAAACTGCGATACGATGTGTACGTCATATGACACTACCGTTTCCATGTGATCTCTCAAAAATCTTGCAAGCAGGAAATTCCCAATACCCTTGGAATTGTAAGCATTCCTTTTCTAATGATTGTTATTTCTTCTGATGAAATTGTGTTTTGTATGTTGTGGTCTATGTGGGAGAAATTATTGGATGACTGCATCAGCGATACATTTCTATCACGAGAGACTTGTGTAGCAGAAATTATCAGCACAGTTCGGGACCGGAACATTCAACACATGATCAATAACAAATATCAACGAGCAATCGTCCTGGAACAATATATATCCTCATAACCTAGGAGCATTACTATTGTCAGATTGTATGATGAGATGGTCGTGATCTGATATTGATCATGTTCATTGTTCTGTCCTTCTGTCCCTTCGCCGCGTATTCTGTTTCTCTTTGTGTTGTTACAACCGAGCTTTGTGTCACCCGACTATCCCTAATATTAAGGACAGTAACGCGCGACAACTGCTTTCTGACAGCAACTGGTCCTTTAGTATGCGACGTATCTGACAACTATCCTCATTCCGAACCATGTCTTTTGATTCACACCAGTTGATCAACACGTTCGAAAAGCTCGTCCGGACTCATTTGATCTCATTCATCACCGACAAGGCCGACGATCCCGCGACCTTAGCCAACGACAAAGAGATCCCTTTTCTAACTGGCGAAGTCCGTCCGGCACCCTACGAAGCACTACAAGATAGTTGGACGAACATACTATACACCTTCGAATCCGGCCTAGAGCGACTCAGGCTCGATAAGAACATGTCTAGGAGTGTGCAAGCCAGGATGTCGATGACTAAGAGTCTCTTCAATGAACCTGGCATGTTGGAGTTGATGGCGGTGTTCAATTTTGTGCTTCTGGATTCAAGTATGTAATGTAGTAGGACATTTTAAATCATTGTTATTGACTTCCTGATATTGTTGTGTGGAATGACGTGTTGTTGAAGCACTTAGTAAGTTTGTCTGTCTGGTTCAGATTATGTTAGGTTCCTCCACGAGTGACATCCACCTCTGAGAGATTGACCATTGCAATTATCAATCATGTTCGCGTAGCTGCGAGTACATGCTGATATACAGACATGGTCCAAGTCTCATTTTTTGAACCGCTGATCTTACGGCACGGTGAGCGTCACGCGGTGCAGGTAGATGTGACGTCTAAACGGCTCATAGAGATGGCTCGTCCCACGCATGATGATAGCAATCGAGCTCAAGTGCCTAGAGAACATGCTAATGGCAGCGTCACGCCGCCAGATTCGCAAACACCCGGCCTGTAACAGAATCGCTTGAGAGGTATAAGTATCATACTGAGCACAGCCCCTTCCTCTCACCTTGTCCTGTTCAAAAGCCCATCAAATGGTTTATTTTGATCCTAATGTGCTCATCGAGGTACGGGTTCACTTCACCGAAACCATCATCCTGTGATACCCACTCGACTTTCTCAAGGGCTATCGGTATGGCTCGGATCCACCAAAATTCCGTAACGTCCCGAAACGTCCCGAAAGACTTGCAAGACAGGTGCGATATGGTAAAGTTCTTCTACACCCGCGTCGAAGATACCAGAAAACTCATAGCAAGCAACCCGAGTTCGATTGCAGCTGAAACTCGAACGATAATGGAAGATATTCTTGATTATTATGACAGGATAGATGATACCGGGGACATCAGAGAGATTCAGTCGGTGAAGAACTGGTTAGGAGGAGACGACAAGGTTCTTTTAATGATGGTGAATCTGATGTGGGACTATAGCCAGGCCGAGAAAGACTTGCGAAGTCACCTTAGTGGAACTGGATGAGTAGATCCTGACCACTTTGAATAGCTGAAATCCAATTGCCCAACAAATCGTAATCTTACATTCATGCACCATAGTAGCGATGCGTGCGAAGATACATAGTGACTGGTGTACAAGTAACTAGGGAGTAATCAGGAATCAACGTCTTTCAGGATCATGACTGGTGCCTAAAAACCCGTGGAGCTTGTGCATCGTGCACATGATAACAAAAATGGAGGTGAAAGGCCCCGTGAACAGTGCTCATGAGGTCATTACGTAACCCGCAACTCGAATAGCAAACACGAAGGGCTATATCAGAAATGCGGAAATTACGCCCACCATCTTCTTCCAACTCTACCCAACCTTTGGGCAACTCCACGATGACTGTCGATACTAAAAGATTCATGACAGCTTGGACAACGCTGACCGAGACGCTCATACTCGCCTATCCCCTGGAACTGCTCCAAGACTACCAAGTCACTGTCGAAGGCTCCCCCATTTACGTCGACGTTCCTGTCAACCTGAAGCGCTGGCACGATGTTGTCAGCTTCTTCAACAGGAGCATGAAGGAACTTACCCAAAAGAATGACGCAGCACACATGCTCAAAGAAAGCCGCAGGGTATTGAGGGATATGTTGATGCAATACGAAGGCATTGACACAGTAAGGGCAGAAAAGATCAGGGCATTCAAGTCTGTCTAGAACTGGCTGGGAGGAAACGACGAGGTTCTGCTTGCTATCGTGGACTCTATTGTCGTGTGATGAGAGGTTGTTGCTGTTGGTCTGTTGAATCGTTGCTGTGTGGATATGAGAACTGTTGACATGGAAGGGAACAGATGTTTTATGGTTGGAGCATAGCAGTCGTGTGATTCACTATTGCTGGTGAACTTGAGCACAACAATGATGAAAATAAGGCAGGTGTCTTAGCGCGTGATCAGTGACATGGAACAGGATGTGTAGAACATTGTGTATGTACAAATGCAAAACGAAATGATACAACAGATCTCTCGAGTCTAACGCCGGCAATGCCCAACTCTATAACGCCGTACAGATACAATGCTGTGTGAATGCATAACCCATGAATTGATCGTCATCTGAGCATATAGCTCAAGTCGGGTAGACCGATCAATATGTCTCGTATGATAGCATCTTCCTCGTTTTTACGTCTCTGCGCAGAACTCGTGGCTCCAGTAAGTGGTTGGGTTGGCGGTGTGGGGATTTTTCGAGGTGGTGATCGAGTAAAGGTCTTGGCAGAAGAAGCTGCACTAACAGACCTTTGTCGGCCTTGAAACACAGAAAAGGGGTCAGAGCGATCTGGTGTTGTTGGCGCTGGCGGCGCGACAGGCGGGACAGAGTCGAAGAAAGAAAAGTCAGCATCGGCCCATGCGTCGACATTGGACTCTACTATTGCGGCTATTGATTGCGGTGGAGTGGTTGGCCGCTTCGCTTCGTGCACAATTGGCAATAGAGGTGTTGCAAATTTTGGTTGTTCCGGCTCTTTCACATCTGCTATTGAGGTTTGCCATTCGGAGAAATCGTCAGGCGTGCTGGGTTTCACCACGTCCTCCGGAAGTACGTTTGGCACTGTCTTTAGCTCAAACTTAGGGGCTATCTTCTCCTCGGCCTTCTTTACGTTCGCGCTGACTGAACGTTTCGAGGGCTTCAGTATTCCTGGTCCTATCGGGCCCTGCTCTGTGCCCAGGGGTACGAAGCTCTTTGCCTTAAAGTACGCCGAAGTAGGCGATATTGCGCTCTGCAGGCGCACAATCGTAGCGGCAGACATTGCGTCAGGCGATTGGTCCCAAAGTGCTGTTGACTTGACTGATTGCGGAGTTGTTGTTGTTGTGGGAGTGTTATTTCTACTGCTCGTGTCGGTTTGCGATGTCGGTTTCGTCAATGTGGGTGTAGAGAATGTTGGACTTGATACCATTTCACCCCAGTCATCGTCATTGTCGGCAGGCGCGGTAGAGATGCCGTCTTTTCGTATTGGTGAGGCATCGAGGATGTCGACGCCAGCCCATGGATGTGATGAAGGTGCAGCTGTGTTCGATATATCAGGGGAGATTAAGCTCGCTACGGCCGGTGTTTCAGGAGCGGCTGTCAGATTGCGCGCATGTTTCGCAGATCCTGGCTTCTGAGACGTGAGGTCCAACGAGGCTGCACGGGCTTCCTGCTTGTGCGCATGAATCACGGTGGAGGGCATAGGTGGAGGCGGGACTAAGGGAGATGACGTTGAACGCAACCCTGGACTCGCTTGCTTCCAAGGGTCAACAGAGGCAGACGCCGAACTCCAATTGAATGCTGCTGGTACATTTGTAGACAGCGGAGGAAGGGGTTCTTTTGCCGGCGCAATCGTACTTGCTGTAGCGACAGAAGATCGCTGACGGGTATGCATGGGTTGATGATCTACGGGCGCCGGCGAATCCCAGTAGAAAGACGCTCGTGCGCCAGGACCAGTGCCAGCAATGCGATCCTCGCGCGCCCACCTCCCAACGATATTGTTTACCTCAGATCTGACATGCGAATTTGCCCAAGTAACCCGGATGTAGTTGTCGTCGTCCTCGCCGTGGTTGAATTCCCTCATCGTCTGCCTTCGCGTGAGTCTATACCAAGCTTTTCGTGCTGCTGTAGAGTATATAGGGTCGTCTGGCGGAGGTTCCGGCTGCTTGGTCTCCTTCTGGGAAGTGAACAGCTTCTCGAGGAGATCGGTGTCGATCGTAAATCCGCCGTGTGTAGCAAAGCTGGCGAGGGCGGAGGCGGTCGGTGTTTCGAGCGGAGGTTTTTGAATCGATTCTGAGGACTCAGGGCTCTCACAAGAATCGTCAGAGGCACTTCGCACACTCTGCGCGAGTTCCTTGTTGTCCTGCTGTGTTGGTCGATCGTTCTCCAAATTCTCAATCTCGGTGTCTTCACTGTGAATGACCTCGTCGTCCTCAGCAAGCGAGCTTGGTGAAGTAACACCGACTTGCTCTTCATCAGCCGGGATCTCCTTTGCAGTTGCGCGTTCCTCTTCATACGAAGTTCGAGGTGATTCGGCTACAGCATCGTTGTGACTGGCTTCGGACGGCGACGTAGACGTGCGTGCGGACGAATCGTCATCGGGTTGCAGAGAACTGGAAGCGTCATTTCTTTTGAGTTCGGTATTATCGTTCGCTTGTACAGTAGTTGAAGAGTCCGAGGCTTCCGAAAGCACCTGGTCCTCGTCTTTGGGCGCATCGAGCGTCACACCTGCCCATTCGCCCCGCTCAAGGACCACGTGCTGTTTTTCATTGCTTGCAGCATCCCAGCGTAGTCTGTCTGAAGTATGTTTGTCATGCTCTGTCGGAAAGGTTCCATTTATCGGGGTGTCCGTGGGTGGCGCATGTTCCGCCTCTTTCGCTGGCGCAGTCGACCAGTCTCCAAAGCTCTCGTCCTCATTGCCCCAGCCGGCATCATCGAGAAACCCACTCAATAGGGCAGGTGCAGGTGCGAAGGTCGGTGGTAATGGTGAAGTCACCGCGTCTTTTGTCGGTGATTTGGCATTATCGGCCCACGGGTCGCCCCAATTATCCATTGTCGGGCCGAGGTGGTAAGCTTCATAGTGAGCGAGCGGTAGACCAAAGCATTCCTCGCAGTAGGTTGGTCAAAGACGCGAAAAGTGTAGTGAAGGCACAATGTTGCTGTTAGCAGTCGGGGTCAAAGCCAGGTCTTCGGAAAGCGGAGGCTCGTTCCTGCCAAGACGGATGACCTGGGAACCCACGGACCACCGGCTTGGGCCGCTTGGTTCACACATCAGTCGTTTCAGCGTTCCAACCAAGGTCTGTATTCTTTGTTAGATCTTCGCATGTGAGACAGGCTTCATGGGCGACCTATCACAATAATTTGCTTCCAAGAATCTACAACGCAATCGCCAAGGCAGAATTAAAATTGAAATGATGCTATTGTTGGCGGCATATAAAAGGAAGAAGATACAAAGGCTTTTGACTCGCAGTGCAAGATGCTAGCATGCATGATAAGGCTGCTGTAAAATGATGCCAGGTCGATGTGAGGCTCCAAACGTGAGCCACGAGCCAAATGCGAAGTTCCCAGAGATGAACCGGAACGCCTGACAACCATGCAGTGACCTAAAATGTCAAGCTTCATGCTACCAAATTATTACCAGTGGCTCATACCAGACCCGATCACATGAAGTTTGGTCGGTACTATCGAACAGACTCAATGACCGAGATGTCATCCACCGCGTTGTCGTCTTCGTCGTGATGCAATGCCCTCTTCAGGCCATTCTCGATTTCGACTGGACCGACATCCTCCTTCGGTACCCAGTAAAGCTGGACTATGCCAATGACTGAAACGATCGCAAGACCCCACCAGGCGGCTGCAGAGCCACCAAGCGAATAGATGAGGCCGACCAGAGGCGAGGAAATGGTGCGAGCAAGACAGCATGCGGACATTGCCATTCCGTTTACGCGACCCAGAACTAGCGGAGATGGCGTGGCGTTCTTCATTAGTATCAAAGCGCATGGGAAGACAATGATACCAAAGAACGCTTGCAGGAGAAGCGAGACATACAGCCCGTACGACTCGAACTCAGTAGGAAGCCCGCTGACGAAAGGGACCATGATGTACGTGATCGGGTACAAAATGATCATCCAGATATACGAATTCCAGACGCCAACATGCTCGACGAAGATGGGGAAAATGAAGCCTTGGACGAAAAGAGTAATGAAACCATTGATCGCAAGGAAAGCGCCAACATCGTGTAGGGTCATACCGAGTCCGCCTTGGAAATCCAAGCCCTTTGACTGTGGCGGATCCAGGATGTACACAGGAAGTACTGAGATGTATGCCATCTGATGGAACGCGAAAAGCGCCATAGAAAAGATGATCATGACCACAGTCTTGTTAAATGTCTTGCGCGGAACTGGGGCCGGCTGTCCTCGAGTAGGTAGTACATGGTGTGGCTGGATCCTGATCGAGTGCATGGTACCAAAAGACTCGCGGCGGATATCGAATCGCTGATCGACGATACTTGGCATTCCTTCCTCGAGGAAAGATGCTCGCTTGCGAATCTGTCGCATGCTCCCGGCGACAGACATGGATGCCAATCGCTCACGCGTGAAGCTTGCAATCGAACCTCGCTCTCGGACTGAGCCAACCATGGATCCACGAACTTGACGGCCGCCTTGAGGTCCATAGCTGTGGGGTTGGCCGTGGGGAGGCAAAAGTCGGCTTCGCTCGTCGTGATGATCTTGATGGATGCCATTCTCGTCTTCCTTCTCTTCACGAACCAGAGTCTCCTCAAGGAAAAGCATACCCTGCAGGATTGCGGCAAGAATTCCAACAGCTGCGACCAGATTAGGCAGGAGATAAGGGTACTTCGCGAAAATGCCATCTTTGGAAAAAGCGCCCGGGTAGAACTTGGCCGGCTGCGCAAGGAAACCGCCCATTGCTGAGCCGATAATACCGCCCAGCGTCCAAACGAAGGGTTGCGTTGCATATGCACGTGCTATTGCTGTTAGCTTTTTCGGGCAAGTGAGACGGTGCGCGATTTACTTACGTTCGTGAGCGGGATTCTTGACCATTTCCGCCACCATAGTCTGCATGATAGCAACATTTCCGTTGAGAGCACCACCGATGAATCGTGCAAGCAGCGCGACCCAGTACGTCTTCGCCATTCCGAAGACAATACTCGACATGGCAACTCCAAGTAGACCAATCAGAGCGACAGGCTTGCGGCCGTAAACGTCCGAGATCATACCCCACCCAGGGGCGGTGATTGCCTCCGCAATGGCATACGCGGAGACCAACAGTCCAGCGTAGAAAGAGGCATCCCGTTCATGAATGCCCAAGTCCTGGACCATCACGTACGAATACGCGAGGATGGAGTTGAACGCCAGTGGCTCGGAGAATCGGCATATTCCTGGCCGCATGTTAGTATGGATCCAATCAGCATGACATCACGGAGCAGAGCCGCCCGCACCGATGATTATGAGTTGTTTCGTGGGAAACGGGGCATCCTTGGGGTCGGGAGGCATGTTAGCGATGTTGTGGTTAGATGGCAGAGTGAGTTGAGGCGCTGCACATGGTAGAAGGAAAGGCTTCGAAGATCAAGGTTTTACGGTAGACCTTGGAGGTTGCAGAGCTTATCATAGCGGCGCTAGAAGGCAAGCGCGGGCCGACCAACCACGTGAGACTAACCTTCCCCTCCTCGTGAAATCCGAAGTTGCCCCGCCGTTTTGAGTATGCATTACACGATAAAGGTGCTGCAGCCTTGCCCTGTTCCCTGTAGGTTCGAGTTACAAACTCGCTTGCTCGGCCGCGTTTCCCTCCGCCAACTGGACCCCGGCCGCTTTCTCTGTGATTGCCGTAGCTTGCAGCATCGAAGCTTGTCGCGGCCCTGCAGTTTGCTCGAACCTCAAGTACGACGGACGTTTCCATAGCAGTCAAGTCGCTTGACGCATTCTTGGTTGGAATGATGACCCTATCCTTGCCGCCATTCCATACGTCATGACGATATCGGTTGCCAAGCTGCGCAGCCATTCAAGAGGCAAACCTACCGGTACCCTGGCGGCACACTTGCTCACCGTACTTTCCAGCCTCCCACCTACATGCCTGTGGAACGATCACGATCCGATGCAAGCGCTTGTACAACCAATTCATATCGCCGACTCGACGATTTCATTGAGATTGCTCTGTTTTGGCTACGGCGCTGTTCGGCCAAGCTGTCTGTCGAAGTGAAGGAACTCAATTGTTCGACTGAGGTCAACCTCTGAGACTGCGTAACATGTCAAACCAAGCCCAGACGTTACCTTGGCGTCACCGAGCGTCACAAGGCGTCCAAGACGGCGCACCGACATATGCCCTGTAACTGCGCCATGTTGGACGCTCTAAACCGCAATATCGTTGAGCAACTGTGCCGCCAATGACGTACGCCCGACATGACATGCATTCGCGAAAGTGGTTGCGCTATCTGCGGGGTGGTTCACGGGACCTTGTCTAAAGCTGGGGTGTTTCTCTCGACAAAAGAATAACCAATCACGACTCTGCGATTTGCACGGCGAGCAGACCTGGTCCAGACGTGGTTTTTCAATTTCTCGGGTGAAAGTATCGGACACGTGACAACGTGCGGCGCCAAGATTGGTGTCTTAATCGGACCGCGCACATGGGAAATTGGAAATCTCGCCATCGGAACTCAATTCCCATCACGATCATGTCGGACAGTTGATCCAATCTTTCATGCATCTTCGATTTCATGCCACCAAATTACGCTCCACACTCCTGGTCACAGTGTCAGGGAACGAGCCTTCCCTTCGATCTTCATTTCGTGTCGTCGCGTCGCAGACTTTGCTTTTTCCGCTCGACGCGCCAAAAACCAATGAATAGCGTCACGACCACCCGCTTTGGTCCAGGTATGCACTAACGACCTGAAACCATCAATCATCTTCGCGAAGCAGCTCTCTGCCCGTTCATCGCGTCTACATCACCACAATATCGCACTCATCCGTTTGCATCGAAGAGCTTTTGGTTCCCAGCTTCCAGTGCTATTTTCGCGGGTCAGATGCAGCGTCCCGTTCCGCATTCCGCAGAGATACGTGACCGTGCTTTCTGAGGTTATTTCTGAGATGGACCAGCCTCACCCTAGCTTGTCATCTCGGCACTTTGCAGTCAGTTTGCGCGTTAGCTCCATTCTCAGGAGAGTTTACTGTCCTGGCGAATCGACTTTTCCAGCTTTCTAAATCGGTCTCATTGCGTGTAGTTGGAAAAAAAAACTTTTCCATGCCGCAGTCAATAGAGCTACATTCACTCTCGTTACTTACTTGGGGCAGATGATTCTTTGGCCGGATCGAGATCGTTTTGCCCAAGTAATAGCCTCGTGCTCACTGTTTGGCTCGGCCGAAACCATCGTCAGCTGCACGTATCCGACTCACTGCTGATGTAGAGATACGTGGTTTGCTTGAAAAAGAAGCTGATCGGGAATCTATCGGCCACGAAGGATCTCCCGCAAGTCTTCACTAATGGGGTCGACAAACGACGCTTTCAGGGTGTGCCAATCGTGGTGCTACAGGATCTTCCTGCAACGATGTACAATTTGGACATACGACAGCTATACTCAAATTATGTGCTCATTGCGATGCACTTTCGCTACCTTTGTATCGTTGGCGTGCGCGATCGTCCCCTACTACCACCCGCTCATTCGCTGTTGTTACATCGGAAGGCATCAGACTGTTATCAAGCTCATGGGCATGAGAAGCATCGCTTACACTTGCAGCTGAAACGATGATATCTCTTTGCACTAGTGAAATTGGCTGTCCTCGCAATTCCCCTTATTGAGATTGCTTTTCGCTCACATGCGTCAGCGCCGTGCCATCACGGCCTTGGCATCACTTCGCCCAGCCAACATTTTTCTGAAGTTTCACTATATGATTCCCTTGCTTTCTACCTAGACGCAAAGCGTGCCAGTGTCGAACGTTATCCACGCGGGCTCACAGATTCACTAAAGTCTACAGACCTGCAGATGAGATTCCTCGCAGGGCGACCTCAGGTAAACACACGGCCGACAAGCAGCGCCACCACGAGTGCGACATCGGAGAAAGAGATGAGTGTTCTGGTGTGATGAAGGGTTTTGCGTTCACAACACAACACTCAAAACACAGATCACCATATTCAACCCCACAAAAGTAATCGTCATACGATGAAAGTTGGCTTACATCATTGCTTGAGCTTGAACTCACAAGTATTTACATTTTCTCCGTTTCCAGCCCTCACAACCAGCGACTACGACTTGGTGAACTGCCACCAGTTGAAGTTGAACAACGAGTCGCTGCCACTTCCAGTGAACTTGAAAAATAGGTCCTGAGTACCCGTCGCTCCACTGATAGGACACGTCACAGTCGTGTACGTCTGCCACCCACCCGTCGAAGCCACCGTACAAGTGCCAACCAAAGTCCCACTCGTGCTTCCCAGGCGCACTTCAATCTTTCCGCCGCTTCCCGCCGAACTGACGCGCGCACTCAATGACTTGGCACCAGCGCCGAAAGCAACGCCCTTGACCTTGATGTAGTCGTTATTATTGATGAACGATACCGCCAACCCGCCTTCATTACACGTCTCCGTCTTCAAGCCCGAAGAGAATGCAATGGTCTCCGCCTCCTGCCTCGTGTACGGGTTCAAAGTCCCAATCATCGGCACCCCAGCGTCAGTCATACCGATCGTCGGAATCGTGCCGTCGGAGTTGTAATTGAATTTCTCCACCGCCACGGAGCGCGTGTATCCGCTGCCACCGGGCAACGCGCCGTTGTGGTAGAAGAAGTACGAGCCGCCGTTGTAGTCGATGATCGCGGGATGGTTGGTGAAACTCCTGCCTGCTGTCGCCATGACGAGGCCGCGATACGTCCACGGTCCGGTAATGCTTGGGCCGGTCGAGTATCGGATGTCTTCGGAGCAGCAGTTGGCGGCGTAGACCATGTACCATAGGCTTCCGCGCTTGTAGACCCATGGACCTTCTTCGTAGGATGTTGCTCGGGAGTTCGATCCACTTCTACGCGCACCGAAGGAAGCAGTCGTTAATGTTACGCCGACGGTTCCGCCGCTGATGGAGATCATGTCAGAGTTCAACTTTGCGTACCATAGCCCGGGGTTACCCCAGTACAAGTATGCTTGGCCGCTGTCGTCGATGTAGACGGTCGGGTCGATCTCGTTGTTCTCGACCAGAGGCTTGTTGAGTGCGTCTTTGTATGGCCCGAGGATGTTGTCGGCGACTGCGACGCCAATTGCCATGCTGCCGCTCTTCTTCTGCACGGGGACGTAGTAGTAGAACTTGTTGTTGCGTGCGATGACTTGACCGGCCCATGCGCGCTCGCTGGCCCAACTGAATGTCGCGAGGTTCATCACGACACCGTGGTCTTGCCAATTCGCCATGTCGCTGGAGGTAAATAGGCGCCAGTCGCGCATGTTGAAGTTCGTCGAGCCATCTTCATCGTGACCAGTAAACAGGTAGACGGTGTTGTTATAGATGAGCGGCGCAGGATCGGCCGTATAAATAGTCTGAACCAGGGGATTGTCGGCGCTCGCAATTCCAGCAAAGCTCAAAAACAGAAGAGAAGGCAGAGCAGCTACCGCA
The DNA here is from genome assembly GCA_022559985.1 of Parastagonospora avenae f. sp. tritici 18332-5. Taxonomy (NCBI): domain Eukaryota; kingdom Fungi; phylum Ascomycota; class Dothideomycetes; order Pleosporales; family Phaeosphaeriaceae; genus Parastagonospora; species Parastagonospora avenae. The sequence goes on along the minus strand of JAFJTR010000057.1, from coordinate 109,945 downwards.
TAGCGCAGTATCGCCGTTGAGAAAACCATGATGAAAAAAGCTTGACTTGCTACCTCTTGGCTCCGCCAACAAAGCACGTCCACCACCTCTACATATACCCCCAATCCCCCAATTTGCATCTCTATCGTGGAATTTTGTTTCAGCGTCGTATTTCCAAACCTACTTTCGAATCCTAGAGTCCAACATCAATGGAGCCGGACAGGCATCACTTCGGCGCTTCTGATTGGCTCCTCGTCCCGGTGGTTACTCTATTCCAATCACGCGGCGGCCAGCCCTAGCAGATCGCAGTATAGATTTGAGCGGGGAAGGCCCTGGATACCAGCATGCGATACTACCTTCGGTAATTGTGCCGCCATGCAGAATGTACCGGGTTCGGAGGATTTTTGGATAGATCTTCCGGGGCGTTGTGTGGAGAGGCTAAGACTGGGGTAAGATCGTCCTATAATCTTGTCGCTTCGTATCACGATACGAGCTATTTGAGGTGAGGTTTGCGTACCGAGATCAGAGGGGCGCGGATGAACGCGTTGGGATGTCAGAGCTAGTGGAACATCTCAGGAGGAACTGCGCTGTAGTGAAGACAGGCTAAGTAATTCGAATAGACGATGTAAAGAAAACTTAAAGAGATGATGCATCCATCACAAGTGCTTAAAGAAATTCGGGCTCGTAGACTTGTAGAATGCACCTAACAGATACAATCGGGTCAGATGATATGAGCCTTTCAAGTATTGGATATAACGCCGTAGCAAGTCAATGTTCCAACGCTTTTGCATCGTGAACCCAATGTAACAGCGAGGAGAATATCAGTGTTCAATACTTTAAACTTTCACGGCTCCATCGAAGCGTCTGGAAACGTACAATGCGTCAGAAGAATGCAAGCAGACCCATCATAATAGTTGAAGACCATCAGGAGGTAGTTCCACGTTTTCACCGCCATCCGGTGGGGTCCGTGATTTCATTCGTGTCATATACAAAAACTGAAAGGCATTGTTACAAGTCATCCCATCAGACTAGAGGCGCATTCATGTCCTTCCAAGTTCTCCAAGTCCACCAATATTATGCTACGTCCTTGACGGCCATCTACGAGATCGACAGGCCCACGCGAGCCGTCAGGATGGATTTTGTCGTGGAGGCTCGCGAGTAGACCAACCAGCAGCGTCGCAACCGCGTCATTGCTAGCGTTGCGGAGAGCTAGTTCGGTCGGACCGAGGCCAAAGATCTTGAGCAGGTTTGGAAGGGAAACGCTGCCGCCCTCGGGAACAAGGCCAGCGTCCTTGACAATGCACTTGGATTGAATGATATCGACGACATCCAAGGTATGAAGGTCGACTCCAAAGCTGTTCTTGACAATATTGTAATCTTGGTAGACGCCATGTCCCACCAAGATAATGGGGCGACGCTCGTTGCCCAACTGCCAATTGGCCTCGGAAAACACCTTGGCTAGGAACGTCTTGACCTCGTCCTTATCCGGGAAAGAAGTCGTGCCAAACAAGAACTTCTCTTCCACGCCATGCTCAATCCAGTCGCCGCGGCCAACCATGTGGCATGTGTCCTTGGGGCGGAGATGCCAGGCGGTGATCTTGGACAGGAAGGCTTCGAGGCTGGCGTCTTTCGCGAGCGAAGGCGATGAGATCTTCTCCTCGGATGGCGGTGATACCGATCTCGGTGACGGAAGCGGGGTGGATTTGTTCGTTTCACCACTCTGGGTCAAGAGAGATGAAGACGGCGTTGGAGAAGAAGTCGGGAACGCCCTCGAGGGGAGAGTCGGAGACAAAGAAAGACATCTTCTCGAGGTTCTTCTTGGTGTAGTGCTCCTTGAGCACGTCCTTGAGGCCGCGGAGGGCTTGATTCTGCATCCTCGGCATTGTGGAAGATGGGGAATGAAGTTGTTGTGTAGTTGGAAGGTGTGAGTGAACTGAGTATATAAAGGATGAATGGAGCCGAAGTTGACAGTTGAGTTGAACACGAGAGTAGGTAGTTGAGTACGCGTTGTAGTAATCCCAGAGAGAGCCGGCAGCAGGCGGTACTTATGCCCCAAGGGCGCTACTGCGGCAAACGAAAGTTCTTTTGGAATGAGACTCTTTCACCTTTACCTCTGTCTTAGTCACCCACGATAACAGCTCGTGGGGTGCGGAGGCTCGAGACTCCGACTTGCCGGAGTCATCCTAATGTGATGGAAAGAATGCGGCACGATGCTTCATAAGTACTCCAGCGGCTGTGTTTGCCATGGACTGACACATCGCTTGACATGATTGCGACCGATGTGACCACTGTCCTCGTGGATGGTATGGCGGTTTGCTCGAGGCCAACTTCACCCAGTATTACATGAACAATGTCTCGCATCTATCGCGTGACCTGTATTCGTTTGCTCTGGATCACACAAAAATAGAGGTGAATGGGAATTGATCTGCGACAACGTCATGATTGTTGAACACCAGCGACCGATTCAAGGCTCACGTGCAGTGCAGCGATACAACATGGTAGCTTGTGATGATGTTTTGAATTGTTTATTATGAAATACTGTATTCATGTCAAATGTCCCCGTCTATTTTGTCTCCCACCAATGGTGTTTCCTTATTCTTCCTCTATCTCCTCCTACTTCCGCACCTCCTCTACTTGTTTCTCTCGCTTCTCCCCAGTATCCCCATCTTCCTCTTTGATTCCATACCCACCATCGCCCTAGATCACCCGCCAATTGCGCCCATTGACTTGCTCTGTACCCGTATTTGACCTTGATCTGCGCCCTGAGCTCGTCCATAGTCCAGGCAGTTATCGGAGCCCATTCATGCGGATCCGTGGATATGTCGGTGAATCGGAGTGGGATTGTTGAGCATAGTGGCAGAACGAGGCGGTATGTCGTCGAGGCGTCGCTGATAGCAAGGAGTGATCCACCCGGATTAATGGCGGAGAAATGGAAAGGTTGAAAGAATGACTTCGCAGAGGCCCCGTCGGTAGTCTTCACCCGGTATTCGAGGTCGCGAATGAGTGAATGGCCTTGGTAGCTAGGCAAGATGTCTTTGGCTATCTTCGCTGCGGGCTCTGGAAGCGAGTCTGTTTCGAGTAGGAGATCAAGAACCGTAGGTAGAATAGATGTAGGCGTTATTGAAGCGTTGAGCTGAACCCTAGGGAGATCTGGGTGGACGAAAAGGATAGGAATCTGGAAGTTCGCTACGTGGCCATTGTTGACTGCAGATTGAGACTTGTCGAGAGAGCTGAAAGCGAGACCATGGTCGCCGGTCATGACAACTAGCGTTTCCTCAAGTGCACCTACATCGTACAACATCTGGAAAATCTGTGAAATCCATTCGTCTTGGTACTGAATCGTATTCATGTATTCGTTGAATGGATCGGAGGGTCGCCAATGCTGTTGGCTCATGTATGTCTCTTGACCAGGCCAGTCCTTGGGCGTCTTGAACGGATGATGAGGCGTGCTCGTGAGATGTGACACAAAAAGGCGCTCATCTGACTTCTGTGCGTCAACAAAAAGATCGCGAAGGTAATCGAAGGTCTCGGTTTCCTCGTAGCCGAAGTAGTTGACGAAGGGATGCTTTGGAGGATAATGCTTCGAGGTTGGGTCCGAAATAGTGCTCTCTGCGATGACGTGGTCAAAGCCCATTTGCTTGTCCAGTACATCCTGAGAGTCGTATTGATCAGTGACGGATTGTATCATTGTTTCAGCCCAGGGGAACGAGTGGTAATCCTTCTTCTCGTCATTTTTAGCAGGCCCACCCTTCTTTTGGGCCGCCTTTCCGTCCTTCACCACTGAACTCATCTTCTTGAAAATATGAGAGAGGCAGTGCTGGTAAATAGTGCCCTTGGTTTCTTCCGCGAAATCGACCGCCAATGGCTCAACACCACAGTGGCTACTGAGAAGACTTTTCAGCGTGTAGGCAGCCTGCGAGACGGCTCCATTCACGTTGATAGCTCCCATACCGTCCTTAAAGGCCAACTTCCAGCTTTCATTTGATGCTTTGCCGTCACGCGCCTCGAAACCGCTAGGTTCACCAGTTAAAAATGCCGCAGTCTCTGTAAAGCCTTGAAGTTTGGCATTGAGTTCCATAGTAGCGTTTGCGGAAGCGTAAGAGGATAGGACAGTGTCGTATGCGTGACTGTTGTACTTGAACGGGAACATGTCTTTGCGCGTGCTCTCCATGGTCAGAAGCAGAACGTGCCTAATTTTTGGTTTCTTCACTTTGACTTGCGCTGCCAAAGCTTCTATTATGTCAGCGTCAAGATTGGACAGCTCCAAAGGTCCGCATTCGCTTGCTCCAAATGAACCTCCGCCGTGGCGGAAGGGGCGATGCTCATGGGCAAAATCAGTTTCTGGTGCGCCATGTGCTGAAGACAAATGTGGTGGCGGTGGTGGAGGAGGAGGTGGAAGCGGAGGTGCTGCTGATCTGATAGTGCGAGGACCTGGTCCTCCGGGTGGTGGGCCAGGACGATGGCGGTCGTTGCGATCGTTTTGTCCAGGGTGTTCCATCCATAGAGGTGGCCCTGGACCATTATCTCTGGCGCAGCTTGGTCCATTGGGCATCCAATCTAGAGACTCTGGGATTTCGAAGAATTTCTTGAATCGCTCAAACGGAAAGAGGACGTTTTCTACAGGGTGTGGTAGGCAAAACTCCGAGTTGATGGGTTGGAAGAGAGCGGCCTCGATGATTGTGACAGGAAGGGAGCCTGACATGTGTGCATAAGGAGGTGAAGTCGGCCGGACCGTTTGGAGCACCATGACAAGAATGCTAACACTGATAGTGGTAATGGCGGTCGCTAAAGCATTCAACGTGCTTGGTCGGCGTCTGCTAGATGTCGGCTTCTCTTCGGACTGTTCATCGTCTTCCGAAGACTGGGACTGATTATCCTGTATGGAAATGAGAAGTTCGTAGTCCTCGGTGGCTCGTTGCCTTCTTGTCAAGATGAGGAAACTCTGTTTGGAAGACCATCTCAGGTGCCCCAGAATGTGATCGACTGCGTCATAGAATATCGGTGAGATAACGAGCGCAATGGAGTAAAGTACCATGAAGGCTATTATCATAGCAGGCAGGCCAGACATTAGCAAGCCCATTCCACCAGTGCCACCTAGAACTCGACTAGCTGCCATCCATTGAATCTCCCCTCCGGTCGCGATGAAGAAGGATATCTGTGATGCGGAACATGCTGTGGTGGAGACTCTACATGCGCAGCAGTCAGCGAATCGGGTATCTATCTCGATGACGCTGTCTGAACTTACGCGAGTATGGCCCCGAATAACTTTCTGATTGTGGAAGATTGACCTCCGTTGTGTCGGTAGACAAGCACTTTGCTGCCGACGAGGAGGAGGACATCGGGAAGGAAAAAGGTTGGTGTATACAGAAGGTACAGAACGATAGGTAGCGACCCAAAATGGCTACCCAGATGCAGAAGTTTGGCGACGAAGAAGGCAACAAAGAAAAGAGCAAACTGGCTCTTGGTCCTCGATAGAGCCTCGAGAGGCGCGAGGATGTTGAGCTGCATAGCAGCGGTTCTAAGATTGGACGTAACTATCGTGAGTCGTTAGGCTGAAGCACAAAAGCAGAAGCAGGATAAGGAAAGTCGGGCCAAAGCAGGCGAGAGGTGTTAACAATGGTTTTGCATGTATCGCGAGTCCGACGATACTACAGAACACGCGCGGAAAGGAGCCATGGAGTAGCGGTACAGCGCGACGCGGGTGTCGCGTGCACATATAAAAAGGATCTGACTATGCAGGCCCTTGCCCGCTACTGATCCGAAATACATGTGCTAGGTTGACTGCGCTAAGCCACGGCAGCAACGGCCCTTCGCTCAACGGGGTCTGCTATGAGAGCCAATGAGCCTTCTTGGAGACCATGCCCCCCTGAAGCTGGCGCTGTCAGCTTGCTCTTGTTAGGATGTCTTTGACAGGCGGCCGGACCGTGGTAGCTCAGCCCCAGGCGGAGGGTCTAATTCGGCATGGCGGGCCCCTGCATAACAAGCCTTCGACAGGCTTCGAGGCTTGGGTTTGCGCTATTATTCACCCTAATGACACGCAGCTTTGCCGAAATGGCAGAACGGCACGTGCACACGAGCTACCGGGTGGACACATCCATCGCTTCTAGAAATACTGGCTCCCTCCCCCTGTCTTGATCCCATGAAAAGTTCGATGTCGCAAAGATGATGGACAACGAGTTCGCTGGGGCAGGTAGCAAACAATATGTACTACATCAGTGCGATTGACATACCGTCTTGTGTCTTTGATTGCGTGTAGGGAGTGATGAAACCAGGACTGCGCCGTTGCGGGGCCGCGCTTCTGGGTACAGCCCGCTTCTGTATACCTAAATGGTCATTCGCAAGACCGGTGAGTTGGCGCTCCCCGGCCGTGCAAACCATGCGATGCGAAGGTTTCCAGCACATATTATAGGGGTTTGTCGAGTGCGCACACGACACCAGGGAGGTAGAGATGATCAGCAAGGAGCAAACAAAGGCAACCGTGGGTCACCTTCAGGCAGGCATTGAGCTACTAAACTTCGACGATGAGACGTAGTTGTGCACTGATGAACGGCGCGAGGTTCGCAGATTCAGTGTTGGTGGTGCGCTCGGCGTATGCGCAGCGAATCGCATCATCGTTTTTCCGGTGCTGGTTGGCACGGCTCACAGCTGCCAAAGCTGCGCCATTCGCAGGGCCTAGAAGTACCACATCCTTGGTAAGAACAATCTGGAATCGGTTCCAAGGCTGGAGTGCAGGACTGCATCAATTCTTTGACCAAGATCGCGCGATGAGCGGTCCCATGCTCGTTTTGTCCAGGTTGACGGAATAATCGCGGTGGGATTTCGCAATTTTATTGCGCAGGCTCAGTCCGGAGAGTAAGCAAATCTTGACTCGGTCCTTTGCAGTCTTAGGCCACCTGGGCAGTCAGAGAGATTGATAGCACAAGATTTCTGACACAAACCTTGGAAGCTTCGTCGATCAGTTGCGACGCAGCTTCATTGCACGGAATTGACCCACCAACCCCACTCAGCAACTTGGTAAGGCAACCACCACGGCGATCAGTGTGCAGCATGACCTTCTGTAATTGTCTCGTTAGACAGGGCGGCTCACTTGCTCGGTCAGCGCCCGAAGACTCAGCCACCGAGGCTCCTTAGCCTAAATCTGTCTTTCGTTCAGGACCGAGATCCCTCGAAATCGATCATCAACTGTATTGTCTCGGAGCTTTGCGCGTGTTGGAGGCGCAGTACTTCAGGAACTTCGCGACTGCCAACTGGCAACCCCAGTGTCGTTTGACGCGCATGCTCTCTCAGCCAATCAGAACTCGGTCAAGGAGAGCAAAGAAAGGGCCGGTTGATGCTGACTTGCAACGAGGAATGAGATCACTCTTGTTTACCAAAGTGCTGCACCTACGTCTGCAAAGGGCACGCGAGCGCTGCAAGATGGATGTCGTGCGCCTCGGACATGCATCTGCAGGTCGTATTTGATGGCCGGCAAACGATGGCCGCAACCAGGCAACAGCGAAGAGCACTGTGAGGGGCAAGGCCGTTTCGCTCAATCTCCGGAACGTCGAACACCAGCAGCTTCCGTCGCCCATGATCACATGTCTTCCGGAAGACATGTTCCTGTACCGCAACTGTCGTCCCCTCTTTTCAGGCTGCCAGCTGAATTACGCATCGCGATCTTCGAATGCTTAGACTTTCCACCTGTCAGCAACGAACAGTGTCATGGGCTCATATTGTCCTGTCGCCAAGCGCAATTCGAATGCGAGCAAGTTGCGGTCAGAAGCCTCACATTGTGGATCGCCAGGTTCGTGCGGGGCGTGGTTACTCAGTGCGAATTTAAGGTCCGCGTCTTCCTTCCGCCCGCTCCGCTTGTAGAATACAACTATGGCTTCAGGACCTTCAAAGAACTGTTAGTAATTCTTCTATGTACTTCTTGTCAGCTTGCGATGTCATTGACGAGCTTCTATGTCAATCTGCGACACCTGAATCCGGTCTTTGGTTAGACAAACTCACGATTCACTTCCAAGGCTTCCTTAGAGATGACTACTCCAGAAACAGTCCCTCCAAAGTGTACAGACGCTTGCGGTTCATCATCGAAGGTGGTCTGACATACGCACATGATCCGATCGGTCAAGCAAAAGAGAACAGGCTGCGGAAGTATTCCAATATGTGGAACATTTGGAAACCCATACCATCGTTCATCCAGAAGCTTGTGATATCTTGGGACATGGCTCCCGAAGATCTTTCCACTGATGAGCGGTTGCAGTTGTCGGGCGAGGAGCAGAAGATACATAGCCCGCAGTGCAAGGGCCGGAGCATGCATGAGGTTTGAGTGAGAACGGCTTGCTGGGGGAATACATGATGGCATCCTTTGCTCGATTCAAGCCGTCTGCAGGGGAACGAAGAGAGAGCCGGTTTGATGGCGAGCGCGGAGCGGCTTGCTCGAGCTGCACTCGCAATCACAGCTTTCAACGAGACATCCGAGGTTTGCTGGGGGGCGCTGAACCAGGCTGAGTCAAGTAAAAGCTGCATGGGCTGCGGCGTAAGAACATCGAGTGTTACAGCAAAAGTGCAACATGCTCTCTTCATCTAGTCTGTGTTCGATAGGTTACCACTCCATTCAAGATGATACTGATTGGGAAGGAAGCTTGACCGATATGCTGTCATCGATAACAACAGCGAGCCGGCGCTGACTTCTCCGGCACAAGTCTGGTTCCTGTTGGTCCGATGTCTTTGTTCTTGGAAAATGGTCTTATCCAGTAGCGTGCTGCTGCGTGATCGAAGCTGAATAAAAGGCTTCGGCCACTCGCTCTCAAGGATGCAATTGGGTTTTCTTACTATGCAGTCTGCAAGGATACTTGGTGTTTTCGCTATCCTTACTTTTACAGTCTTATGTGAAAAGACACGGCAAGTTTTCAGTTGCTGCATCTCTCGAGAGATCCATAATCGCGCTCGCGCCAGTCCCAAAGAGGGATAGACTTATCGTGGGGAGATCGACAGCAACACGACGATGACGATGGCTAACGGTCCGCTGAAGTACTAAAACCACGATGTCAATCTAGCCGAAACTCTAGTCCAGCTTCAAAAATGAATACGGGTATTTCTTCGATTCTTTTGTTCATTGCCTTCCTCAACGATGTGTGGAATTAGCTGCGTGGTCACCTTGCAGGGCCATCGGCCACCTTATAAAGACCGCTCAACGCTGAGTAAGACGATCAATAATAGCCTGGATACGATCAAACACCGTGGACCGGACTCTAATGGACACTGGATCAGTGAAAACGGGCGAGTTGGTACGAATGAGATACAACTGTGATACAGGCACGTGACTAACAACATACAGCTCTTGGTCACAATCGTCTTGCCATTGTCGATCTGAACCCGGAAGCCGAGCAACCATTCCATGATCCGGAAGGCGATGTGCATGCCGTTGTCAACGGTGAGCTGTATGGCTACAACGAGATCCGGGAACAGCTCAGTGCAAAGGGCTACAAATTCCGCAGCAAGTGCGACTCGGAAATTGCCATTTTTTTGTACAAGGAGCACGGGCTTTCGTTTATTCCTCATCTACGTGGGGAATTCTCGCTTTGTCTCTATGACTCTAAAACACAGCTTTTTGTCGCAGCGTGTGATCGGTATGCGATCAAACCACTCTACTACACGGTCCACGAGGGTAATCTGCTGGTAAGTAGTATGTCTATTGATCGTCAGTGATTAGTAAATTTAAATACCATTTTAGATCGCTTCTGAAATCAAAGCATTTATTCCCTTCGGATGGCAGGCACAGTGGGATGTGCAAAGCATCAAAGATGTTGGCTGGCTGTGCGATCGAAGAACGCTTTTCAAGGACGTGCAGTCAATCAACCCTGGTCACTATTTGACCTTGACCTCTTTCAGTACGCTTTCTCAACACAAGTACTGGGATCTTGACTTCAAAAACAAGGTGAAGCTGCCACCTCTCTACATGCGTAAAGTTTCCCTAATTGTAAACAGCGCGAAGTAGAAACACGTACAGAGCAAGAGATGATTCAGGGTGTACGTGACCGACTTTTCGAGGCAATCCGAGATCGACTTCGCGCAGACGTACCCATCGGCGTCTTTCTCAGCGGCGGTATCGATTCCAGTGCGATAGCTGGCATGGTGACGCACCTCATGAAAACCGAGGGTACCTCACTAGGCACAGCTCCAGCATCTGAAGCCATCAACTGTTTTAGTGTCAAGTTTATCGGCGAAGAACATGACGAAGAGCGTAAGATGGGTTCCCTAGCCAAATCGCGGTTGCTGACAATGCCCTCCAGCCATCGCACGCAGAACGGCAGAGTGGCTAGGCGTCAAGATGCACCACGTCGAAATGACCGAAGAGACATTCGCCGCCAACATTGAAGATGCAGTCTGGCACAACGAAACTGCAGTCAAAGATCTAGGCACTGTCGGAAAATTCATGCTGTCACGCCTTACCCGCGATGCAGGCATCAAAGTTGTCCTTACCGGCGAAGGTTCCGACGAGCACTTCGGCGGCTACCACGAACTCGTGAAGGACTTCGTTCGTGAGCCAGACCCTTCATGGCCTTCATCCACCTTCTCCGAAGCTGACCGCCTGCGTGCAATTGCAAACCTGGAAACAGCCACATCATCCCATCCCGACGAGCCCGCCACCGCAGCTGCAGTGCGCCGTCAAGTCAACAACACCTCTTTCCTCGGCTTCAGTCAATACTTCGCGCTTGACAACTCCCTCTTCAGCCCCTGGACGTCCACCGAATTCGGCACAAGCGACCCGCGCCTCACCGCCGCCAACGCCCTCGACGGCCTCACGCGCGACCGCATCAATCTCATATGGCACCCGCTGCACACATCGCTGTACATATGGACTAAATGCGCGCTCGCAAAAGGCCTCCTGACCGTCCTCGGTGACCGCTGCGAAATGGCCCACAGCGTCGAGGGCCGCCAGCCTTTTCTTGACCACCGACTGACCGAGTACGCCATGTCCCTCCCACCGTCCATGAAGATCCGCTTCGATCCCGCAACCAACTTGTTCAGCGAAAAGTGGATCCTGAAAGAAGCCGTGAAGCCGTACATCACGCGGGAACTGTACGAGAGGAAGAAACACCCGTTTTCGGCGCCGGTGAGGTATAAGGAGGGGGGCGCGGTGTATGAGCTTTTTGCGCGGCTGATTACGAGGGAGAATGTTGAGGGGCTGGGGTGGTTGGAGTGGGGGGCGTGTGAGGGGTTGGTGGAGAGGGCGATTAAGGAGGGAGATAGGAGTGCGTTTGGGCAGATGATACTTGTCGGGCAGTTTGTTATTCTAGGGAAGATGTTTGGGGCTAAGAGGGCGGTGGCGGATTGGGCTGATATGGGGAATGAGTAGGTCCATTGCAATGCGTTGTATTGAACGACTAGTATGAGATGGACATGGTATATTGAAATTAGCTGCAAGTGACACTCTGAATGGTGTTGACACGCCCGTTCATTCTTGCACCCTTCATAACAGTCACTGAGTCGAGACACCTTTTTCGTCAAGACATCTAAGTCACTTCTATTTTCACCCTCCTCTCCACCCCTATCCCTCCTCCGCAACAACCTCCACCCACTCGACCTTCCCAAACTTAAACTTAACATGAAACGGATCCTCGAACTTATGCGGCAGCGTCTTTCCCTTAATGATCCGGCCCACAGCCAGCACCAGCTCCAGCACCCTCTCCGCACCCATCTGACAAGCCTCCAGCCGCAATATCCCGCGCAGCCCATCATCCGTCTTCGCAGTGACAATGCGCGGACGCGACGGACCAACGGGTACTTCGTAGAATTTTGCAAAGCTGTCACCACCACCTGCAGTAGGGCAGAAGATGCTCCGCCGATGGATGTTCCGTGGCGAGGAGTTGGGTAGTTGGTAGATGTCGCCCATCAGTGGGAGGGAAGCCGGGAGGTCGGTGTCGGCGCGCTTAGCACATGTAGGACGGTGGTCCCAGGATACAGCGATCTCGCCGATCTCGAGCGTGGGCTTGCCTTTCAAGTGCTTCAGAAACGCCTCGATGAGCGTCATCGCGCAGATATCATGGTCCTCGCGTCAAATAGAGCCTGTGGAGTGCAGGCGCAAGATAGGTGTGTAGACTTGCGCGAGCGGCTCGAGGAAGGTGGACGCAATATCTGGACGATCGTTGCAGATGACGAGAGACAGGTGGTCAAGGCTATGGAGGTCTGTGGCGGAGTTGATGCCCTTTGCAAAGAGGATTGGGTCTTGGGGCCGTTTTTGTACTGGCCGGTGTAGGGCTGGGTGTTGAAGGCGTGCTAGACTTTCTGGACGTGGCGCCATAGTCTACCGCACTTCTCTTCTTGGAGTGTGCGTTGCGGCGAGGGGGTGGTGGCGTCCTCCTGTAGGACTGGTGCTTCTGCCATCTCGGTATCTTCTACAGTCTGGACAATCTGAGGAAGGTTGGTATCAGAGGGCACGTGGACCAAGGCATCGGCGGATGCATTGTGCGTGTGATCCATGTTATCTGACATTGTGGATGTGATAAGTTGGTTGTGAGTGCGTGAGGAAGTCTTTGTGATAATTCGAAGTTGAGGTTGTCGTCGAGGGCGAGGCAGGCTGTAGAAAATATAGACTACGTGGGCAGGTCCTGGGTATGATTTTATGGGGGTGAGGGGGTTGAGTGAAGTGAACACACAACCTAACTAGGCACTTCTGCTGCCTCGCCTGACGTAGAAGTACAGTGAAACATAGCTCTACCTCAGCGTTGGTGATATTGTTGAATGATCACGGTGTATAGTAGTGCCCGGACAATGAAGGCTCGATAATGCGCGAAGGTCAGGAAGAGCATGAGGAAATGCAGACAATAACAGTCCTGTTCAAGGCATGAGTAGCACACGCACTTACGTGGTTTGCCTTGACGTCTCGAGAATAACATCGATGCGTACTGTCAGTTTGTAAGAATGAAACTGTCATGAGATTGGGCTCTGACAGTGCCACTGCAGAAGCTTCGTGGGCTAATAGATGGGCTCTGAAAATAAAGACAGGGTATCCAACAACTAAACAAGGCTCGCAAGGAAAACTCTTCAAACCTTCTTCAATACTTCAATAATCCACTCGGTGCCCTCCCGTGCTTCGCGCAGGCCATACGGCAGCGTGAGCACGAAGCAATGCATCTGCTTTTCCCAATGTAGCCACTCGCCCCGTACGTTCTTTTCGGACAGTTTGTTGCGGAACATGACCCCGTCAGGCGCCAGGACATCGCAGCCAGCGGTCACGCCATGTACCTTAATACCGCGCAGCGCAAGTAGCGATATATCAGCATTGATGGGCGACACTCTACGCTCTGCCGGATCCCAGTCGCCTGTCCATGCCTTTGCCGTCTGCCTAATGACGGCTGGTGTGAGGAGCGGGTCGTGGTGCGCAATCCTCTCGATATCTGGATTGGCTCGCGTGAGGTCGGTGGAGGGGCTGATTGCCATGAGAGCGACGGGGTGCGCGCTGGATGTTGATGCGCTCGAGACATCCATGCCTTTTTCGGCGTCTTCCTTCAGCGCTTCGAGTGTCAGACACAGTATGATGTTTGCACCTGAAGAATCCCCTGCCAGGATGACTTTGTCGCCTGCTTCTTGCGCCTGTGCTAACAGGGTCCGATAAAGCCTGAGCATCCAGGGGAACGAGCTTGGTGCAGGATTGTTCGGCGCCATGGGTGGCGACACCATCGTCACAATGGTGTCTGGCATGTCCGTAGCCAGCTTTGCGCATAGTGACCAATGCTGACCAGACGGTCCCATCTGCCAGCTCCCTCCCGCAAAGTAGTACATGCGCTTCTTGCCTTTCTCGGGTAGCTTTGTCGGCGATGCGGTAATGTCGTACAAGTGGATGTCTTCGACGGTTCGAAGGGAGAGTATGCAGCCGCGAAGTTTCGACTTGGGGGGATCAAGTTTGATAGAGCCGTCCTCGTGCTTTGGATGGCCACTGTTTATCCGGTTGCGAAATCGCCGGATTATGAAGTGCAGTACCGCCATGTATTGGCTGCGGTCATGGCGATCGGTAACGACGATGGAGCCGCCGTCTTTGGCAGCATACTGCATCCGTTCCAGTGTTTCGAACATGACGTTGCAGGAAAACGTGTGTTCCGGCTGAGTGCGAGTGGAGATGGGAAGAACATTTTATCAACAGGGAGCAGACCCCATATAGGACTCACTAGAACAATAGAGAGGGAAGGACAGATCCGGTCCATGTCCCAGGATTGTGGCTTAATGCGTGTGTCTAGCGCGTCATCCGGATCGCGATCCATGACACTGGTCTAAACATCTGTGCATCGGAAATTCTCAAGCCTCAGGGTCCGCGACACGGAGAGGCTGCAAAGCTGCGTGTGGTGTGAGACTCAGCGCACTCAATCGCAGCATCCGTCTTGGTCCATGGTGTTGATGTTTCGTGCCAGTGCGCAAGGGTACTTTAGGTTCAATTAGTGACGTATTTTGCCAAGGCTCTCTGACTTCATTGTGCCGAGTTCCGACCTCATCACCTTTCTCACCCAGCCCATCTCAACAGAACTTGTATATATATATATTTTCAGTCAACATTTGATTGATGCAACCATGTCTAGAAAGATGCGTGTGCAGGGGCGATATTTGGTCCTATCAATGGACATAAGCCACAAGCCAATCGTCGTGGTACGAAGTCCTTCACTCTTCTATCCGATTGACATGCGCAGCTCGATGGGCGGAATGCTCTTGGCACCTCGTCTTAGAGCGGAATCCTGGTGAAGGGGAACTTTCCGCCCTGCCAACGAGATACGCATGGTTCCGCCGGCAGCGACTCCGACAGAGGGAGTCTTGTCCTCTTGGAATCATTCGTTAATTGCTGCACCTTGGCGCCACCTTACTCCATTTGGCCCTTGATGCCAACGCCTACATCTGGGCGCACGTAAAGCCTAGAACTTGCGTCGCGCTACTTGTGACAATGACAAGATCATTTAAAAGGTCGCGATGAGCCACATGTGGCACACTTAACGTGAAGATCATTTCCCTTGGAACATTCACTGCTCACATGGCTCACCAGCAGTACCTCACCAACGAAGAGATCAAGAAATTTATCGACGACCTAGATCACGATAGCAATGGAACCATCGACTACTGGGAGGTGGAGCGCATGCTCGACAAGGTGCACAAGGAGATAGCACCGAAAGCTCAAC
The DNA here is from genome assembly GCA_022559985.1 of Parastagonospora avenae f. sp. tritici 18332-5. Taxonomy (NCBI): domain Eukaryota; kingdom Fungi; phylum Ascomycota; class Dothideomycetes; order Pleosporales; family Phaeosphaeriaceae; genus Parastagonospora; species Parastagonospora avenae. Next base: position 94,820 of record JAFJTR010000057.1, on the reverse strand, counting down.
CGCATCATCTTCACCATGCATCAAGAGATGACGAAGACCGACACGAATTCCTTCGTAGTGTTATCGGTACACGGGAAGACCGTATCAAGCGCGACCAATTCACCGAAACCGTGGAGAAGTGGGAGATCCCATCGCTAGAACAGGATCGAAAGGAAGCAAAAGAGGAGGATGACTACCTCAAGCAGATGTCCGTGTACAGACGAGCACGTGCGTACTGGGCTGTCAAAGGACCCGAGATAGCATTTCTGGCTCTGGTTGGCTCCTTCATGGTCGCTTTTGGAGTCTGGCAATTCGTCAAATACCTCACTTCCCCACAGTACACGCCAGCATTTGGGTGGGGTGCAGTTCTGGCGAAAACATGCGCGGGTGTGCTTTATCCGACATTCTTCTTCCTGATCCTCTCCATGTCTCGATGGCTCGCGACTTTCCTTAGGAGGTTCTACTTCGTCTCGCGCTTCGTCAACTGGGATCTGTCGCAGTCCTTTCACATCAAGATGTCGATTGTCGCTCTTTGCTTTGCTACCCTGCACGCTATCGGCCATCTGAGTGGTTCTTTCGTCTTTGGCAGCATGGTCAGCAGACAGGATGCCGTCGCGATTGTCATTGGACAGGACATGGTCCCAAGGCGATACATCGACTACGTGCGCTCACTACCAGGCTGGAGCGGCCTGACTGCTCTCAGCTGTTTCTACTTGCTTACCGCCATGAGTATGCCACAAGTTCGAAAGTGGAGCTACGAGGTCTTCCAACTAGGCCACCTTCTCATGTTCCCTATCATTGGCTTGATGATGGCGCACGGCACAGCAGGACTTCTCCAATGGCCCATGTTCGGATACTGGCTCGCCTTCCCTACACTGCTTGTTATCTTCGAGCGCAGCTGGCGCACTATCTCAGGGTTTTGTCCAATCGAAGCTGATCTTGAACTTCTCGACAAGGAGACCGTTGTGGTCACGGCTGAAGTTCCCAAGACACGACCGTGGGACTACAAGGCTGGCCAATATGTTTTCGTTCAGGTTCCGCAACTCTCGAGGTTCCAGTGGCATCCGTTTACAGTCTCGACGTGCATTAACAACCGCATGCAAGTTCACATCAAGGCCGACGGCGATTGGACCAACCAGCTGCGCGATTTGGCACAGAAAGAGAAGAAGTCAAAGATCAAGATTGGCCTTGATGGACCCTTTGGTGCACCAGCACAGCGGTTCTATGACTTCGAATACAGTATGGTCTTTGGGTAGGCAGCTCTGTACTACATGACGTACTCGATCTAACAATGCGTAGTGCCGGTATTGGTGTAACTCCCTTTTCTGGAGTCCTAACCGATCTGCAACACCACGAACTCGAACGCAGCAGAACCTCCGACCAATCGCCAGAGTCTTCAGATAGCACATCAGGCAAAGAATCACCGTATAAGGACCACCGTCGTGTCGATTTCCATTGGATGGTACGCGACCGGAACAACCTTCTTTGGTTCTCTGATCTCCTCAATGAAGTGTCCCGCGCCCAGGACCTGGATAGCTCACATCTAGATATCCGCGTGCAAACATACGTGACTCAAAAGCGCAAGAACATCTCCCAGCACGTCTTCCGCTGGCTACTTGAGAAACATCGCACGGACGACCATCCCTACTCGCCCATTACTGGCCTCGTTAATCCCACGCACTTCGGTCGTCCCGATATCAGGGGTATCATGGAGGAGCACTACAGCGACATGTGCAAAGTGCTTGCGGAGAGGACTTCATCGACCAACGAGAAGCCTGATGGGGGACGGCGGATGAGCAAGATCCGAAGGACGAGTATGGTCGATGATGAAGTCAAGATTGGAGTGTTCTTCTGCGGACCGCCGGTCATCGGTCAGCAGTTAGCGGATCAGTGTAGCCAAATGACTGCAAAGGCGAGGAACGAGGGGAGGAAGATTGAGTATAGGTTTATGATTGAGGTATTTGGTTGATGTGTGATGATAGCCTAGCTTCTTATTCGAGTGATATTCGAGGAATGCAGGACAATTACTGCTTGCTTGTGAAGCTCTCGTCGCATAATCTGGGAGTGTTCATGCTGATCTGGTCTTACACGTCGATCGTTCTATATTAAGATTATGCCTCGTGAGGCTGAGGCTGATCCAAAGCTTCACACTCCGCCATGATAAGGCCCACCACCGTGCCACCACATCAGCACCACCTGTCTCATCCGCCTGCACCGCACATACATATTCACGCGCTATCCATCTCCGCCGCATACTCCTGACTTCCCCATTCCTTCCCTGCCAACACACATCTCCCCCAACTCCACCATGCCCACTGAATTCCAATGTCGCTACAACCTCTTCGACGAATACACCGCCTTCCCCGCAGGCCCCATCCTGCTCACCCTCTCCATCCTGCTCCTCACATTTCTCCTCGAATTCACCGCGCACAAAAACTTCTTCAGCGCATCGGAAACCCCGCATGCCACGCTCCACACGCGCGCCACCCGCCTGGCCATCGCGTGCCTGCTCTACCCCCTCCTCCTCACCGCCTTCACTTTCCGCATCATCAACGCAAACGCGTACGCGCGCCGCACCAGCGACTGTAGAGAGTGGATCTCAGGCCCGTTTTGGCCGGCGATTTGGATCCTAAATGTGCTGCCGGTGGCGTGTGCGACGTGTGCGGTTGCGAGGGCGGGGGTGGATTGCGTGATGAGTAGGTGGGGGAGGGGGTTGAGGAATACAGTGTCGAGGACGAGGGGCGAGGGCACGCTTTGGGTGCCGCTGTTGCCGGTTTTTGGGGTGGTGGTGGGTGTGGCGGGGGTTTTGGGGGGGGTTAAGGGCGGGATTGGGTGGGCGATGGGAATGGAGGAGAGGGTAGGAGAAGAGGGGGTGGGGTTGGTGGGGAATGGGGAGGGGGATTGGGAGGGTGAGGGTGAAGGAGATGGGAGGGATGAGGATGGCTTGCCGGAGTATGAGGAGGTTGTTGGGAGGGAGGAGTGTGTGGTCAGGGAAGGGAGGGGAAAGGGAGAAGGCCTCGAGCTTGTGTAGAGCGGTTCACGTGCTGGAGGAGGTTCGTTCCGTAGAGAATGGTCATGGAAGCCGATACGTACCATCTCATCATCATCCAAACGAAATCTCCATGCACAAGTCCATCAAACGTCACTCTCACAAACGCTATCCGAGATAATTTACCACGACATCATCGCTATGTCGCAATCCAACAAACATCAAACGTCAGCGATAACACCTATCCGCACCACATCCACGGGCCCTTCTGTGCCAATAACACCCCATTATGACTTCACGCCTGCCCCCAAGCCCGCACCTACCCGGCGCACCTGCTCTCTACGCTCCCCACGTGCGTTGGACCCCTAATACTACCGACGATACCCCGCGCCCGCTTAAACCTGCTCTTCCCGAAGATGCCCCTCCATAAAAACCCGTCTAGCCCTTCCATCACTCAATCACGCCATCGCCGCCATACCACGTTCGATGTCCACCCAAACCATGGTTCAGACGGTTCAGGTACGCGCACGCCCAGTTTTGGTCGACGGCGCCCAATGGGGTAGTGTGTTTTGATAGGCTGATGATGTCATAGGTCGAGTACTCTGTGGAGAAGCCGTTGAATCGCGAGCCGGAGCTGGGGAAGTTGGTTTCGAGGTGAGACAGCGAAATTTGTGAGGTTTGAGTGCAGGGTGGTTTGCTGATATAATATGTGGCAGCTTTATTACGACGGAGGGGTATGATCGTAATCATGGCCCGATCCCGTACCTTGATGTCGACATGCACAAAGTCTTCGTCGACGGACTCGTCCGGAAGGACCTCGAATTGTCGGTGAAGGATCTGAAGGCTTTGCCGCAGCATAACGTCGTGTGTGCGCTGCAATGCGCGGGGAATCGCCGACACACGATGCGGACAAAGCTGAAGGAAGTCTGTGGCATAGACTGGTTCGACGGCGCGGTCATGAACTGCAAATGGACAGGCCCATTGCTAGCCGACGTGCTGAAGAAAGCTGGAGTCAAAGTTGAGAACGACAAGTGGAAAGACGCACATGTAGCATTCGCATGCTACCAGACGGAAACGCAGGACGACAAGTTCTACGGCGCGTCGATTCCGTTGGCGCGCGCGATGGATCGTGAGAGCTCGATCATGCTGGCGCTGGAGATGAATGACAAGCCGCTTACACCGAATCACGGTGCGCCGGTGCGTGTTGTCACGCCGGGTATCGCGGGGGCGAGGAGTGTGAAGTGGTTGGATAAGATCACGGTGCAGATGACGGAGTCGGAGAGCTACTACCAGCAACACGACTACAAGATCCTGCCGCCGGAAGCTGACACGAAAGAGAAGGCGGAGGAGTGGTGGGGCAAAGTGCCGGCGATACAAGATATGCCCGTCAACAGTGTGATTGGCATGCCAGCCTCAGGCTCAACAGTGAAGCGCAGTGATGACGGCATGATTGAAGTCAGAGGGTATGCTCTACCAAGCGGCGCAGATGGACCCATTGTCAAAGTCGAAGTCAGCGTCGACGGAGGACACACCTGGGACGATGCCGAACTCATTCAAGACTATAAGGGTGACCACGCCGAGCTGAGGTGGGCATGGTGTCTGTGGAAAGCGAACATCAAGGTGGACAAGGGCAAATACGACAAGATTTGCAGTCGTGCGACGGACAGGAGTGGTAATACGCAGGAGCAGACGTGCGAGTGGAACTACCGGGGCGTGGGGTATAATGCATACGGAGAGGTGTGTGATCTTAATATCGTATAGAGTTTGGCATGATAGATGGAGCGTTGCGTCATAATTGCATCCTTAAGCCAGCGATGATTTAATATATCTCTATCGTTCCGTACCTGATTTATTGCGCCTCGCTATGACCCAAACGCCTAGTATGCTCTGAGTCGTGAATCATGTCCCTCCCACAAACCGTTCATCTTTATCTCCCCTTTCACAGCCCCAAACTCTTCCTAACATTCTGCCTCACAATCTTCTCGTACTCCGCCCTCTTCTCCCTCCACATGCGCGCAGCATCCACATTCGCCGGACTCTCATCATTCGGCTCCGCAAGCATGCTCATCACACTGATCAAAATCTTCTCCACGCTCTGGATCGGACTCCACCGCTCGCTCGCCTGCTCGTACTGATGCGGGTCGTCGCCCGGGGGATGCAGGATCGATATACACACTTCGCCGTTCGCATAAACTACCCAATATTAGCCACCACATCCACATCCCACCCATATCCACCCGCGACGTACCATTAGGATGCCAGACATCCGTGACGAACTTCATCTTGGGTGGCGCGAGCGGATAGTCCTTGGGGAACTTGAGTTCGGCGGGGAAGATACCGCCTTCGAAGGGTGTGCCTTCGGGGCCTTGGATCAGCGCTTCCCAGAGAAACATGTCGTCTTCAGATATCGGGCCCGCGGTTATGCCTTCGGGCGGGTCGGAGGAGAGCGCTTTGTACTCTTTGAAGAGACGTTTGGAGGCGCTGGATGCCATGGTGTATGTGGTGGTGGTGCTGTGGAAGGTTGTGGTGGGGTGGAGGGGTATAATGTACGGGGGAGTTTATGGGCGAGCGGTGTTCGCGATTAGCGTTGTGAGTGCGGTTGGAAGTGAATGCACTGTATGGCACTGGAAGGCGATCGGGAATTATGCAGGGTCCCGAGATCGATGGTGAAGTGGGTATGTTCTACGGATGGCGGTGGCTTCCCGTTATCGATACCGCGGCTCGATGACGCGGTCCGAGCGCCTGGGCACACGCTCACTTCCTCCTTCGTGCCGTGCACTGTCCTCTAGACATTTCTTCAGCTAAGAAACAACAGGTATGCCTTATTTCAACAACACAAATATGCATCGATCAGGCAACGGCACAGTTGTTTTGAGGCTGTGCAATCGGACAACACCTTGTTGGAACAAGTCGTTGCCATGCTCAAACCACTACAAAATTTCGCTCACAACTCCTAAGAATGTCATTTTCAGATGGCGATGAAGGCTTTGACCCGCAGACTAACAGCAAACTCCTCCAAGCGCCTTACGATATTCAATGTCAGATCTTCAACTACCTCTTACCATAGGACGTCCAAGTCTTCGTCCACGAAGATGGTTTGAGGATCTCCGAATGCTTTGGGTGTCCAGACGCCGATGACTACTACCCTGGCGTAGAGCGTCAAGAAGACGCTGGGTACGGTATCTGGGCACGTAGACTCAAGTCAACAGCGGGCCCTCACTGGAAGTGCGAAGAGATGATGAGAGAGGGCAAATCAAATGTTGGCATAAGCACACTGTTCAGGACGTGCAGAAAACTGTGAGTGATCACAATACATTGTGTACGATTTGCTGATAGCGCTTTACAGGAACCCCGATCTCCGCGACCATTTGAGCCGCGCTGCCAACTTCATCGTGACAGACCTTGCCACGCTCGACGCCTTGCTACAGTCTCCCAAGTCTGGGATGGGCAAGATGTTTGGTGATACCCACAGCTTGGAGGCTGTACTCATCGTCTCGATCGACACACTTTTCGCGACGGAATTGCAATGTGTGGGCGCGACGAATCACCCGCACGTGCTGCAAGCAGCTGCGATTCAAGAAGCTGCCCTATGGGTGCTACTGGGCCTGATGCTCAGTCATCTACCCTCACTCAACCACATCAAAGTCTGGCTGGATCATGACAGCCAATAGTACTGGTGGAACATCAATGAACCGGCTATCCTGCATCCTCTCTTAGGCCTCGCAAACCGGTCTGGAACGCAAGTGAACGTGAACCTTCCCAGCCATGCTTTCGATAACATTCCTATACCGCCGTTTCACGTCAAGCGACGACCCCGCCAAACGTATCATGCTACGAGATCCTCTTTTGGTCCGCTCTGTGTCCATCACAAGTGGCAGGATCCAGTTCTGCGAGGTTTCGCTGATAGCGTGGCGACTGATTCAACCTGTGTACCAGAGATTGAGGCAGAGGTACCTAAGATGTGGCAAGAAGGGGAAGACCCTGTTATAGTCCTCGAATCGGTATATCGAATTGTTTATACATATGTGCTGTGGTTAATCTCAAGTGCTGGCCGGTATATTGGCTCCGGCCTTATCGACTTGCACTCCTTGAATGAATTCCAGGAATGCCTCGAGGTAATATCTAGACTATGGCATGGGTCGTGAGGACTGGAAGCTAGGTAGCGCGAATTATGTACTTGAGAGAGCAGTCTTGTGCAAAAAAATGCAAAAGAAACCCTTCCTTCCCCAATCGGGGAAAGCCAGGAGAAGAAAATCTTTTCTTAGATTAACCAGTCTTTGCTCCTCCTTCCGGCCTCAGAGGATATCTTAGAGCTCTAGTTTGTAGCAAACTGAGCGCTCTGAGAAGTATTCGAACCCCGGCCTAGCTTAACCCCCGAGAGACAAGATTCGCAATGGTCAAACGGAGGGCGGGATCACGGAAACCTGCAATCCCGAGCCAATGGGTGTATTATGTTTGTTCGATAGGAAGTTGGTGAGTTAAGTAGAATATGTAGGGTGTATTAGGTTACGAGAATGATTGTTTTGAAGTGTTTATGCGCAGCATGCGAGATGGAGTTTGGTGGAACGTAGTAGCAGTATGCAAAATAAATACGCTTCTCTAATGCAAGCACGGATTCGCGTTAGGAGTCTACTTTACTTCTTCGTCTTCAATACAATAAATTTATTCGTGAACTTGTTGCCTTAGGCTTTAATACGATGCTAAGCTCGGTGTCTGCAGCGCAGCCAACTTGGGGCTGTGCACACGAATACGCTCTAAGTATAATTTGAAGCGCATCCACTGACAAAACAGCCATCCACTACCATGACTTCGTCACGCATAAACAACATCATCGACCCGCAGCTCGATAGCAAACTAGCCCAAGCACCCTACGACATCCTACGCCAGATCTTCGACCAACTTACCCCACAATCACAAGGCACCCATGGAGAGTCGCAGAATGCTATGGGTGTCAAAAGGTCGCCGTGCCATTTGAATGCGAAGCTGATCCTAGAGATCGAGAGAAACGTGAGCGTTTTACTTGTGCGTACATGTCGGCCTGGGGACCGCATTGGAAGTGCGAGGAGATGATGTTGGAAAGTTTGGGGTCAAACGACGATTACGGAGCTTTTGACGTGATGATGAGGACGTGCAAGAAGCTGTGAGTTGTCTGCTGTGTGGCTGGAAGGCTAGACTGACGGTCTTTTGACATAGCCAACTCGATGTTTTCGATCATCTGAGCCAAGGTACTCTTATCGTGACTGACATTGTCACACTGGACGCACTTCTGGGGCGCTCCGATGCATTCTTCAGGGACATAGTTCGCAATGTGAAGAGCTTGGAAATCGCACTGATGTTGCCTTTGGACGTCCTCGTTGTGATGGAAATGAACTCTTCTGGACACAGCGCACGCTCCGAAATCATCAGCAAAGATGATTTCAAGGACTTTGCGTTCTACCACGCCGGAATGTGGTTGCGCACAGGTTCAGCGCTCGACCGCCTTGAGCATCTTCGCAAGCTTAGAGTCTGGCTTGATCACGACAGCAATGGTTTCTGGTACCAGATCAACGAGCCAGCTATCCTATCGCCGTTGAGAAATCTCGCTGGTCGAGCAGACATCGAACTGAGTATCGATTTGCCAAAACATGCCGACGACGACGAATTGGGCACTACCACCAGTTTCGCTTGGGATTACTGGTCTTGATACATAATGTCCAATTTCTCATGTTCGAAGACTTGGTGGATTTGAGGCGAGTTACGGACCCGGCAGCAGTTGAAAAGTGGGAGCGCAAGATGTGGAAAAGAGGTGACGATATGGAAATGAAACTTCTGGAAAAGATGGGTATAGAAACGCCTTGTCTGTTAGGGGGTATCTTATGAGTTCAAGATGTCATTTGGGTAGACTACTTCTTGTTCTTCAACATGACATCGACGCCCGTGTTCTGCTTCAGCCCCCAGTCCTAGATCGTAGTTAGCATCTATCCGTAATGGAGCGCAAGTGGAGAGCACACACTAATACTGAGCGAGGCAACCAAGTCGCCATCCACTTGATGATGCCAATGTTCGCGCCTGCCCAGAACTTCGGATTCCCTTTCACAATCTTGTCCACAACTCCTTCGGCATACTTCATCGTATCCTGTCTCGGCGACCCGTCGTCGCCCTCAGATCTCTTCGTAATGATCTCCTCGACCTCCGCATACCTCGAGTTCTCAGGCAGCTTCCACAGCTCCTGGTGCGTGTGCACACGTGACTTGACCGGGCCCGTGACCACAGTCGTAGTCGTGACGCCAAAAGGCTCAAGCTCAAGACGTAGCGCATCGAACATGATTTCCGTTGAGCGTTTGGACATGGCGTATGTTCCTGCGCCCAATAAGTTGGTTGCTTGGGCAATACAGAGGCGCAAAACAGGGAAACTTACCCATCCAAGGCATCTGCGACATATACCCCGACACACTAGAAACATACACCGCACACCCTTTCGCTTCAATCAACAGCGGCACAAATGCCTGCACCATCCTCAACTGGCTCCAAACATTCAGTTCAAACAGCTCCTTCGCCTGCTCCACCGTCTCGTCCAGCATCGGCATGTACCGCGCCTGCGCCGCATTGTTGACGAGATAGTCCAGCGTGCCGCCGGTTTCCTTCTTCACGGCGCTCACGGCCGCCGCGATGTCCACGGGCTTCAGGATGTCGAGCTCGAGCAGGTGCACGTTGGGCAGGTTGGCGAGCTCGGACATCTTGGAGATGGTGCGGGCGCCGGCGAAGACGAGGAGGCCGCGCGTGGCGAAGGTGAGGGCGAGGGCGGACCCGATGCCGCCGTCGCTGCAGCCGGTGACTAGGACGGATTTCATGGTTATTGTGTGTGGGGTTGGAAAGGAATCAAGTGGGTTGTTGTGGTTGTGCTGCGTCGCTCTGATCTTATCAATGCAGTACCCGAGTAGTTTCGGGCCTGGTAGCAGATGAACGAAAAAGGTAGGTCTTACCATCAATCAGCGCTAATTCATGTGATAGTCTTGAGCTTGCTGCTGCCGAAGCGAATGATTCGCAAGTCGGCACAATTATCCTAGCTTCGGCGGTTTTGTTCGTCCGCCTTTATACCCGACTTAGTTATGTTGAGGCTGACTGTGAATCCTACACTACTATCTATTATTAAGACGGGTACCTCGACGGCGCGATCCTTTGGGAGACTAGATCCTTGGACCTGGCCTCTGATACGAGATCTCATTGCTCACGATGCTTTCGGAATGTGTTTGAAACGCCCCAAAAAATAATCGAGAGGTATGAGAGCATGTTTGACATCTGGATCAGTTCCTCTCGCAGGGATTCCTAATGATAATATGACTGACGTATCGAATTGAGCATCGCCCAATACGCAACCTTGAACCCTTCCTATATGATCAAGGACTATCTCTTCGACATCATACCATCGACAATCTTGCCAGCAATGGCATAAATACTCGCTGTCAAATGTCCACTGATCTGCGTCGGGAAGATACTCGCATCTACCACTCTAACATTCGCCGTGCCGTACACTTTCCCTTCGATATCCACTACCCCTCCTAGCTCTTGACTCATCATAGCGCACGTACTCACAGGGTGCGAGTTACTATTGTACGTCTCCTCGATCCATTTCCGCCACGCCGGATCCTGGAAACTCGCATTCTGGGGCACAACATCGAAGCTAGGCGATACTTCGCCCGTGACGTGCTGGGAAAGTGGTGCGGTCGCGAAGAAATCCCGAATGCGGATCGCGGCGGCGGCTTGGACGTACATGTCAATAGGGAGTTGGAAGAAGTTCGGATTGATGTATGGCGCGGCAGCTGGGTTGGAAGAGGTCATGTGTACTGATCCGCGAGACAGTGGGAGTAAGTTCCAAAACTGGGCTACAATGGCTGTTTCGTACGGGATCCAGAGGAGTTCGGCGAGGGGAACGGTGCTGTTTGGGGAGAAAACGAGGTCGACTTGTCGTTTGAGAAGTTTTTCTTGCTTCTCAAGCGTGGTCACGCCCGGCGCGTAGTCTGCAGCGATGGTGGCTGCGTATGAACTGAGATTTGCGCGAACTTCTGCAGTGACTTCTCCGAGATCTGAGCCAAATAGATCGGAGGCTGTAAGGTAGGATACGAAAGTACCATAGCCGGTCCAGTTCGTTGATGATGAGTAGGTTAATCCGTTTGCAGGCTGATCCACGAGGTTTGACCCCACGGTAGGGTGAGAGATGACAGTCTCAACTCCCAGAGATTGCAGCTTCGCAGAGTTGCCAATGCCAGAGTGCTCTAGAAGAGCGGGAGATCGAAGCGACCCAGCTGCAACAATAACCTCGCGTGTAGCTTGCAATGTTGTGGTGGTGTTGTCTGATATAAGGACTTCAACGCCAGAAGTGGTTGCTTGTGTCCCAGATGCGGTATCTTCACTCCAAACAATCCGCGTTGCTGTAGTATTGAGGAACACTTGCAAGTTCGGTCGAGCATTAGCAATGGGCCAATAGAATGACCTTGCAGCATCCTCTCGTATCTTTTCATCAACTTTCAACATCGATGGCCATGTTGTAGTACCACGCATAGTGCCATTGTTCGCGTCTTCGTTGATTGGATATCCTAGCGCTTTCGTCGTCTCGCTAAGAAGGTCAAACGCTCCTTGACCCGTCAGATATGGTGTAAATCCTACATCCACCTCGCCCTTGGACCTATGGACGTCGTCTTCATATGTTGCACCATTATTTTGCTGCTCTTCGCTTGGTATTTGAAACATTTCCTGTCCGATATAGTACGGCCACATACTTTCCCAATTCCATCCATCGTTGCCGAGTTCCTCCCACGCATCGATTTGCACCTTTTCAGCTCTTAGGTACGTCATCCCAAAGATGGTGGTACTTCCACCCAGGGCTTTGCCAGCAGCGAACGGAATCGCTCGGCTCGAGGTGTATTTTTGGGGCGCACTGGTATATCTCCAGTCGATAGAGGAACCAAGGCCTGGACTAAACTCGGCAATAGTCTTTGGAAGTTTCGTCACATTGGGGTTGTTGTAGACGGAGCCACCCGCTTCAATGATCGCAATAGTAGTGTTCGAGTTAGCAGACAAACGATTGGCAACCAAAAGGCCTGCTGGCCCGCCCCCGACTATGATGTAGTCGAAAGTTGCGCATGCTGAAAGCACACTTTGAGATAAGGTGAGCATGGCAAGAAACCGGACGGTCATGGTGGAAAGCAATGCGAAGCAAAACGAAAGGAAACAGACAGGAAGACGGCTGACGAACTGTGGGGATCTAAACTCATCCTTTCAAGTAGGACGGGATAAAGTACGGGGAGAGTAGTTCGGAGGATTGGCGATTGGCCACTATGCGGTGGCACTTTCTGCATTCGGTTGGTGTCAACTGCGCGATGCGTGTCTGCCGAAAACTTTGACTGCGCCACGATTCACGTCCAAAATCCTACGGATGCAAGATGCGATCTGGAGCGAAGTGAAAGTGAGCATGAAAATGAGACGAGAGCGATGAATGAAAGGCAACGTGAGCGTGAGCAGCTCACTAATGCGTTGAGGTACAATCGCGTCCCTATACAGCTTGAGCACCCGTGCCTGTACATCACACTCATCAACCTCAACCTCAACCTCTCGATCCATGGAACCAACTCTTGTCAAATCGCCTGACCCAAGTGTCCATTTTGTATCCATGTCTCCATCACTGCACAGCGAGCCGCCTCCGCCATACGAGAGCCCTATGCGTCCCAACTCCTTCTTCACTCACCTAAGCCGCGACGTCCGGTACATGGTATATGACCATCTCGACCTACCGCCCATCTCGCTGGCCAGTCTGGGACTTGTCCTTTCGTGTCGAGAGGCGCTGGCAGAAACTGAGCAGGCAGTCAGGCCCGAACTGAATCGTCGACTGCTCGTCTTCAAGGCTGCGGCAGAGGGTCATGCTGTAATATCACCAAAATTGTCAGACAAATCGACGTTCAAGCAGATGAGCACCATCGGGATCGGCTGCCCCAAAGAGCCGCTATACTACGATGGTAATAGCGAAGCGTTGCTTGGCTGTTGCTTCGCGAAAGTGAGCTTCTTGTATAAGGGTCGAGAGCAATTCCAGGCTCCGGTGTGCAAGATCGCGCCAGTTCTAATACGAACAAAATGTATCACAATGGTCTGGGGAGAAACACGACCGTATCTCATTTCCGAAGTTCAGGACTTCAAATACCTTGAAGGCTCATATTCAAAATCACACAAAGACAATATGCGTAGGAACGGCGTCAGCCCGCGAGACTATGCTTGGCCGACCTGGAGGCGATTTTCCCGGAAAGATGGTACCGCCGGCATGATTTCTCTATCTTCAGATTATCGGTGGGCAAATAGTCTAGACAGACGGGCCCTTAAAGAGGAGATGGTTGCGAAAAAGAAAGCCCTGGACTTCTGGTCATCGTGCAGAGACGCCCCGATGGGCTGATGGGCGTGTTCAGCGTCCGACCGTGTGGCGAGGTCGCAAGACAAGACTCCAAAAGCCATTGTCGTCGCACACAATGCAGGTCCGGTTTCTAAAGGATGTATATCGGAAGACACGAATTTGTGAAAAGAGGGCGCCCTCGTGATCACTGTTGGAAAGACCTGAGAAGTGTCCGTGCTGGCTTCACATTTTGGCTTGTGATAATGGCTGGATTCGCTGAGGCAGCGCCGCTTTTGCCATTCAACATCAACCGCTTCCATATCAAAAAATCGACAACACCTATCTCTTTTCGATTTGCACAACCGTTAGCGACTCAGCGGAATCGAATCATGCACCATGACGCGATGGAAGTGCGCGTCCAACGGGCGCGAGGTGGATTAGTCGCCTACTAGAGTTGCCTCGGCTCCCGGCTTTCCCCACATGAAAGACATCCCTCAGCCGGCGGCGCGACAAGCTTCATCCAGGTAACGCGCGTAACAGAGCCTCAATGATATCTAAGGTTCCTTAAACCTTGTCGTCTCTTCTTCCTCTTCACTTTTGAAATCTGTGATAGCCAGTCTTGATACATACAAGCGAACATGCCTTTCAATACGGAGCTTACCAGGGCGCTCGGCATTAGAGGTGAGCTTCGCTGGCAACATCCTGCAACTCAGAATTGACGATGAATAGTGCCCGTTGTACAGGGAGGTATGCAATGGGTAGGATATGCAGAGCTCGCCAGTGCTGTCAGTAACGCAGGTGGTCTGGGTATAGTACGTGATGAACCCATTCACTCATGTATGTAGCTTCTGACAGTGTATAGTTGACTGCTCTCACCCAACCGTCCCCAGAGGACCTTCGCAAAGAGATTCGCCGCTGTCGTGAGATGACCAAGAACCCCTTCGGTGTGAACCTCACCCTACTCCCCGCCATGGTCCCCCCGGACTACGCAGCCTACGCCCGTGTCATCATCGAGGAGAAGGTCAACATCGTCGAGACGGCTGGTAACAGCCCCGGACCAGTTATTAAGCAGCTCAAGGCCGCTGGCACAATCATCTTGCACAAGTGCACCACAATCAGGCACGCGCAGTCTGCAGTGAAGCTTGGCGTAGACTTCCTGTCTATCGATGGCTTTGAGTGCGCCGGACACGTTGGCGAGACCGATATCACAAACTTCATCCTTCTGAGCAAGGCAAGGCAAACGCTTGGCGTACCATTCATTGCGTCAGGAGGTTTCGCAGATGGTCAGGGTCTGGCAGCTGCGCTCGCTCTGGGAGCCTGCGGTATCAATATGGGTACTCGCTTCATGTGTACTGTTGAGGCGCCCATCCACCACAATATCAAGCAGTCGATCGTCGACGCTCAAGAAACAGACACTACACTCGTTCTAAGGCGGTGGAAGAACACATCGCGACTGTTCGCCAACAAGGTTGCGCTAGCGGCCGTTGACATCGAGAAGAAGAGCACGACCGGCAAGTTCGAGGAGGTGGCTGAGTACGTCAGCGGCAAGCGGGGTCGTCAAGTGTTCTTGAATGGTGACAAGGACTTTGGTGTAAGTATCTTCGTCAGTGCGCTTCACAAACATGAATTAATAATGTCGCAGGTCTGGACAGCTGGTCAAGTCATCGGACTCATTCACGATATCCCCACCAACGAGGAACTCCTCAAGCGCATCGAGCGCGAGGCCGTCGAAACCATGAAGCAGAACCAGAGCTTATACATTGAAGACGGACAACAACCTGTGTCGGAGGGTGGCTCGATCAACAAGAAGTCGAACAACCCTCAGGCAGAGGTTTGGGGAATCGGCAAGAGCAAGCTATAGACGTGTATAGATGAAAACATCAAGTTTTGTGAAAAGTTTGAGCAGTGCGTGTTTGTGAAGTCGGGGCATTCATGCAAGACAGCAAAGTGTGGAATCAGAAGATGCTATTCACAGGTTACAGCAGCAGGCACATCACGAACTCAGCGTTTCACAGATAAGAACCTATGTGTTCTAGCTGCGATATACGTCGCCGCTCTTGTTCCTAAACACGTTCCTCGATTACATCTACGCCTCAAGTCTGCATCTACCATCTCTCCACAACCAAAGCAACAAGCGACACGAGAAAGTGCACTCCACCCATCAAACAACATATCAACGATGTCGCAATACTTCGATAACGGCCGTTCCGCATGCACGAGCTGCATCTCTCAGCACCAGCCGGCTCTGCTGCTGCTTTTGGTTATTCTCATTCAGCTCGCATGTCTTATTTGGGGGATGTGGTATGTGGATGCGCATTTCATGCCTAAGGGGAAGGATTAGATCGGGTTTGTTCGATATGGTGAGTTTTAAAGATGTGTAGAAGAGCGTTTAGATGCTGATTATGTCGCAGGAATTCCGGCATATTCAATATGCTTGATTTGGACTGGGTGTGTTTGGACTGGGAAGTGGAAGCAAGTGTTCCTAGTGCGAATCAAGTCATCAGGGCCACTTTCTATGAATGATTGGAAAATGTTCTGCTCTTTTGCCTGACACCGAGAATTGCTTGAAGTCAGAGTATCAAATGTACTCCACAATGCCTTCCCTGACCTTACAAGCACCTATTGGAATTGAGCCATGCAGCACAGCCGCCACCACGATCGATGAATATGAACCAAAGATTCTTTCCTGACGTCGGTGACGCATCGCGTATTGGTAGGTGATGCAGTCATCGACAAAGTGCGCGTGCTTAAGCACCGTTTTGACCAGTGAACTTGGCGTATCCACATTGTTCAAAAATGCGAACGATTGAGACATGTCGAAAAAATAGAGAGTACGAGATGTCCACATCGAAGCATGCGCCTTTTCGACGGGCAGATTTAAGCTATGGCTGCCTACATTGGTAAGCTAGGTTAGCTCAGTGCCAAATCCGGGTTAGTCGAATTAGTTGCTTGCGAAAAGGCAACTACTGCCCGACATTCTTCAACAACACCGCTCATCTTTCTTCTTATAACGGATGACTGCGACCCTCATGTTATAGCCCCTACCACCAAGCCTTTGATCCGACCCTCCTCTCCAAGCAAAATGCTTC
Source organism: Parastagonospora avenae f. sp. tritici 18332-5 (assembly GCA_022559985.1). Classification (NCBI taxonomy): domain Eukaryota; kingdom Fungi; phylum Ascomycota; class Dothideomycetes; order Pleosporales; family Phaeosphaeriaceae; genus Parastagonospora; species Parastagonospora avenae. Next base: position 78,409 of record JAFJTR010000057.1, on the reverse strand, counting down.
TTCAACAATTACCGGCAGAGCTCCTGATCCACATTACAAGCTATCTGTCGCGATCAGATGACTTATCCGCTATGTGCCGCGTCAGCCATCTGTTCCGGGACATATGCACCAAGCCACTATACTCGAAATATGGCGATGAGGCGCTCTTATGGTCTACGGTCTTAGGCGAGGAGAGAACGTTCCAGCTAGCTCTGAAGTACGGACCGGATATCGACTGTGTCAATGAAGAGAGCCACACGCCCTTACACATAGCAGCTCAATTCGGCAGAACATCAATGTCTGAGAGACTTGTCGCCGGAGGAGCCACTGTATCACTTCTGGACGACTACTTTCGTTCCCCGATATATTTCGCAGTTAAGAACGAACACGTTCAGATCGTTCAGCTGCTGGTTCACCACGGAGCTGATGTTAACAAGCCACACGCTGACGTTCAAGTGGATGCATGCCTCATAGTAGCAGCACGCTCTGGCCGTGCCGACATTATCCAACTACTCTTGGACCACGGAGCAGATGTGAATGCTACTTCGGAGAACCGGGAGTCAGCCTTAGGCGTCGCTTGTGATGGCGGCCACTTCGAAGCAACCAAACTGCTCTTGCAGTATGGCGTGGGTCCGGCCAAATGCGACAGAGATCGCAATAGTCCCTTGTATACGGCTTCGGCTAAGGGATACCTGAAAATCGTCAAGATCTTACTCGAAGTCACACCAGACATCAGTATCGACTCGCGGAACGATGACGGTTGGACGCCACTACATGCAGCAGCGCGAGGAGGCCACCTCAAGGTCGTGAAAATGCTTGTTAAACGAGGCGCCGACGTGCGGGCGCTTCACAGCTATAAAGGATCACCTCTGTTCTGCGGAGTCACAAGCAAACAAGCCGCTGTGTGCAAGTATTTGATTGAGAAAGGCGCAGACGTCTGTCAAGGAGATGATCGTGGTCACACCCCCTTGACTCAAGCAGTTAAGTACGACGATATCGAAATCACAAAGCTCCTACTCAACCACGGTGCAGGTGTAGCGGGCACGGTAAGACCTTTCCACGAGACATGTTTACATCTCGCGTGCCATGCAGGCGAGGGCAAGCTCGAAATTGTCAAATTACTGGTGCAGCATGGAGCGAATGTGACGGCGAGGAACAGAGCTGGAGAGTGCCCGATAGATCTAGCGATTTCCAGGGATCGCAACGATATAGCCAGGTTCTTGTCTGAGTTGAGGCGTGTTCCAACACCTTGAAATGGTCGTGGCCGGGAATCAGCAACAAACCCCGTTCGTGCTTGAGTACAGCAATAATCCACCCACCATACACTCAATATCTTGCTCTAGACTTGCTTGCTATGGCATCAGCGTAATCTACACAATGCCTGCAATTTACTTCACCATAATCACGAGGTCAATGCAAAAGGTTTCCATATTGATGGTAGCCCCAGAAAGTTTTCAAAAGGCAAACGTAGCGATAGCCATCTAGCGCACAATCAATCTTAACGTCCCACTCTTTCCCTCGAGGCTCACACTACATGATACAGCAACCGGTTCATCTCCTCCTTTTCAACGGGCTTCTCGTGCACTTCAACCTCACAAAACAGCGCGGCAAGGAACGAGCTTTTCCAGAGTCGATCGTTTTCGATGCCCCGATTCTCAATCGCAACCAGTATAAGTAATATACCCGTTAGTCCAATCATTATGGCTGTGGGAATGTGATTCAAGGCCATCTTATGGACACGCACGTTGTATTGACCCAGAAGATCCCACGGGTATTATCTGTGACAGACCATGTTGCTCTGTCCCAGCCCTCCGTTCGAATCACCGTTGTCATTGAAGTCGCCAGGCCTTTCATTCGCTCATTAAGGCTATCGAACGTTAGATTGTCTTCCTGAAAGAGTAGGCGCAGGTGAGTTGACCCTTCAACACCAGATCTTGAATTCCTGGTGACTTTTTGATTGCCGAATATGTCACTCAATGTACTGCGCATGGCCAAAAACGAGAACCTGTCCAGTGAATAAATGCAGCTTTTTGGATAGTACCATCACATCCATCCAAGGCTGAGATTTGCGTGACCCGTGAGATTGACGTATGTTGGCTCGTCGCTGCTTTTCATGAACTCCACAAGTCCTGGTGCGAATTTGTCTGAGCCCTCACAAGACCCTCTAATAGCATCTTGCAGAGTGTAGTTCGTGGCCATAATGTGGCTTGTCTGATACACAAGGCGAGAGAAGTTCGCGTCTCGCACCGAGGGTTCTTGAAATTGATCGTGTAGCGTTTGGAGATTTACGCCACTGACCAATTTTTCTCGCAGTACGGCATCAGTGATATTCGCTCTGTAGGTATCGATGGTTGGGAATAGCGAGCAGCTGACCGCTTTCTAGTCTTGAAGTCTCCAATCTCTCCTGATAAGAAAACATACAGTAATCAGCTCCGAGGATAGGAATGATGGCGCCGTGCTGACCCATGACCAGAATACGGGTCCACCTTGGTTTCGCGACCATGTGAAGGTATCATTGTTGCCATTCTCCAGTCCGAGGTGCGGCGCCGCGTACGGGCCAGTTTCGTTCACAGTACGGATGTGTGAGGTGACATTCTGGGAGGTTTGGTGGATAGCAATAATAGAAAATGAATTAGGATTTGTTGCAGAGAAGGATTAGTTGCCACTGCTACAGTCATAGGAAAGTGCGTTGGTCAAATCACCAGAAGGGCGAAGTATGCCGACGTTGATCGCAACCACCATTGGACTGTAATCAGAGACATCGCTATTATCAATTATGTACCCTGTCCGATCGTAGTAGTTCGCTGTCCATATGCCAGCAAATGTGGAAGAATCCATTCAAGGGCAATCCTCAAACCGTACGAGCTGTTGCGCAAAAAAGCCAGTGAGTGCGGCCATTAGAGTGGCGATTGCCCCCAGCGTAGCGTGGAAATTAGCACATGGTAGTCAGGAATTGTCTGAGTGAGAGTTGATGAGTACTCACTATACTCTTTTTAATCTGAAGTGACACAATAGAGTGAACGAACCCCAGGGACCGCGGCTAGCAGAGTCAAGTCGCTCGATGTAATTCATTCTCTGGGCCTTACGATACCAATTCCACTTGCACAGACTAAGCCCTACTGGCCGAATCAGCATTTCACTACGAGACCTAGACGGCTGCACAACCTTCTGCCAGCACTACGCCAACACATGCTCTCATTATCAAGGCGCACAATGATATGATGGAGTTGATAGTGACCGACTGCGGCCATTGAGGGAGCGGTTTATTTTGGTGAGCTAGAAGTGTCGCAACGAGTCCAGCAAGGGCTATGATTGAAATTATAAAGCTGCAAGTCTCTGCTGTCAAGCTTCCGTTCCAAGCACGCTTTGCGTTCTGCATACGTCGCTTCCAAATCGTACCCATACGAGCCAAAATGGTTTGGGGACGCTTCTGAGGCTGCACGGCGGTTTGAATGAGGGTTGGATCGAGGGAGGCGCGAGAGTTCTCTCTCGTGGTCGCTGGTACTTCAGTCATGGACAATAGACTCGTTCGGCTGGGCCATCGAAGGTCTTCGCCTACTTCGCCACCAAAGGTGCTGAGCGACTGACATTGCTCCAGTGAAAACTCCCTTGTGGTGGCTGGTATTTCGCTTGTAGAACCTGTACTCGCTGGGCTGGACGGTCGAAGCTCTTCGTCTACTTGGATGCCAGCGGCGTTGAGAAGAGGTCGGGCTGAAGGCTCGGCTTGTTCCATTACAAGAGTCGACGATATGGTGATGTGTTGTGTGCAGACTCGCAACGGGGGATTGGAGATGTTGAATAAATTGCAGCAGTAAGATCGATCGTCCCCGGTGTGCGACCATGGCAAGGCTGAAACTCATCAGGACAAGTTCATTGATCGGGAGCGGGGCGGAGCCTCGTCGGACGCATGATATTACCCTCTTACTCCGGTCTCTTGTTTATCATAGGCCCCATGATGTGTCCCCAGGATAATAGTTTCGTACGACTTCTGCTGAGCGTCTCGTTTTGGCGAGTGGCCCCATCGCGGCTGACATCTTGCACGCAGAGCCCCAAATGTGCAATGAGACCTATTTTCTGAGATATATTGGAACAACTCGGCTAGAACAATAGGGTTTCTTCGTATTGCGAGGCTCAAGGAAGCAGGCGTTGCAGCTGTGGACGGTGCAACCGGGAATTGATGATTTCAACTGGGGTCCCTCCACCTTCCTTGTCTCATCCCCGCAATACGCCCTGTACCTTCTAATCAGCATCTAGGACGATGACGTACTTTCGCAAGCCTCAACCCTTCCATAGATTATGAAGAACACTGAACAACATACAGCCCGTAAAGTGGCATGCCAACACCTCATTGTTGCGACGCTGCATGAGAACGACAGCACCTTGATAGCAACTCTATGCATCGCTAATGGATGACAGAAAGTTCTTCACAAGAGTTTCTCGAAGAAACACATAGCTTTGTCTTGAACGGATTCCAAAAGCAAACAAGTCGCACAAACATGAGTCCCCCACAGCGAAGACATGCTGAAGACGTCAAATTGGAAACGTGTTGATCCACACTACTGACTTCAGATGAACGCATAGTCCCCCTCGATTTGGCAAACATAATGACAAGCACGTCGTCATCTGAGAACGGCGGAAAATCCCGCAAATGACAGCCACTCTTCAATCCAATGTCTACAATATGCTCCTTCGCTCGAAATTCACTCGCATCCCGAACCGTCCGATAAATGATTGTATAAATGCATACCTAGGTGAAGAACTTATTAATAAACAAAGCAAACTCATGGAATTAAAAATCTGCTGTTGAATAACACAAACACAACAACTCCAGGCCAAAATTCGTGACTGAACACCAAAATGCGATCAAATCAAGCTCCCAGGTACCAACTCACCGTCCTTACAGATTTCATTGCACGTGTCGGTACATAGCAATCCTCATTATCACGTGAGCTGCTGATGCACAGGCCTGCAGGCCTGTGCGCAGCAGAATTGTATATGAACGCGTTCGTACGATAGATAGAACATCATCAATCTGCAACAATATACACTCGTAACTTGATCAACTCCACCATACAATATTGTACACCCACTTACTGCAACTATCGCGCCGCAGACGAAGTGCTACTAATAGCACGCCAATAAATCTCCTTTGGAAACTTCTTGTCGCACATGTCTACGGACATCTCTTTTCTGTCTCTTCTACTCGACTCCGATCACAGATGGTAACCTCATTTGTGCTCTTCGATGCTCGCCACGGACATTGAGGGCTGGAAAATGTCTACCGAACAGGTGTATGATTACGTGCAGAGTCATCAGTACATTCCCAGAGCTTGGAAGCAAAGTCGATTTGGGAGATATCCAATCTTCTTGTCCCCACCACATCCTTCGCAAATCGCAGTATTGACTTAAACGCTTTGTCGTGTTCTTTTCTTCGGACTGGATGGGCTACTGGGTTTCTGAATCAGTGTGGCGGGTAGCGAGTAATTCTTTGGCGTACTTACAGCACTCTCTGCCGTCGTGAAGCGTCGACCCAGGATTTCCTCCTGTCCCTTTCCTCTTGGTATGAGTATCGACTGAACGTTCGTATATATAAGTAGAGTAGTCAGTAGACCTGGGCAAACTCACAGGTCTCGATTACCTTTCAGCACTATCCCCCGTTTCCTTCGCACCCCTTTCTCGCCGTCCGTCTCTTAGTCGTAATCGCGTTTCTCTCCCGTCGTCTTCCGCAAATCCAAGCGTCCCGACTCCCGCATACCAACACGCAGTATACCATGCACACTCCCATATCGCAAACATCTGGGCCGCAGCGCAGTCTCTTACCTCCTTATCTCAAAACCCTACGAAACAAAAAGAACCCGTTCACACTCATAGCTCATACACAGCTTTTCAACGATACAGACCCTAACATAACGAGAGCCCTACTCACCGACGACACCAAGTCCGGATCCGCATATCTCCAAAGATTCATCGTATCGTTCTCACCGCTGACATCAGCGTTTGGCAACGAGCGATTCTTCTGGCCAGTAGCCGGGTATCGACACGAGGCCGCAACGGCACTGTCATTGTTGACAATCTGCCAATTGAGCGTGTTTCCGCACTTGCAGAACGTGGATGCGAAAATGCCGACGTATTCTGCGGATGATTTTTAGCCCTACTCGACACAACTAGGGAAAAGTTGGTTTTTCTTACGAAAGTAGGTCGGCCAGTCGGCCGCCGTGTTTCCTCCCGTGCTGCAGAAATTGAAACAGTAGCTGATGTTGGCCTTTAAGCCTGAGTAGCTCTTGTCAGTGATGAAGTGGCCTTCGCGGAGTTGCCTCGTCGTGTAGTAGCAGTTGAGGTAGAGCGCGGGCGTAGGCACCCAGACTTGGAGCGTGCCCGTGTTGTTGCCGCCTTCACCTCCAAAAACCTCTTTGTAGACGCTGCTGGAGGACCTCGTGGCGGTCGTTGTGGCGGTGGTCGCAACCGGGGCCGAAGTGGTAACCTTTGCATCTATGTTAGCAGGCTGCGCGAGGCGGCAGCAGATTGAGGTCAATGAGTGTGTGCAAGCTCGGTGTTTTGTGTGGGGGATAGTAGGAAAGATGACGGTCCTGGGTTGTTAGTATGGTGTCGTTTGAGATAGCGGTAACGTTAGGTGGAAGAATAGACTGTAAATCGTTAGCAGGACAAATCCCAACAAGAAATGCGTGGGCATTCAAGTCGGGCAGAAGCATAGACTGTAGATTGTTAACAGCACAAATCCCAACGGGAAATGCATGGGCATTCAAGTTGGGGAGAAATGAAGTCAGAGGGATTGAAACCCGCGTCGAAGTTCGACTGGTGAACATGAAGCTGCAGATTCTCACTGTACAAGAACGTGCCACACGCTCAAGGCTTGAGCAAGTCTTAGTAAAATATCGCAGTGAAGTTCGTTGGTTAGGAAAAAAGTCAGAGGGAATGAAACCAGCATCGAAGTCCGACCTCACCTGGGCAGTGTACACGAACGTGCCGCACAGTCAAACCTTCGCAAGTCCCAGTCAAATATTTGCTCCAAACACCTTGACATGCTCCTACGCGATCAAGATCACAAAAGTAGCATGCGCTGCGGTGGACAGAAGAATGTGCTTGTTCGAATTGCTCGAAAGAGGTAATGCTCAGACTATTTGGACCTTGCGCCAAACGCCAAGAATGCGATATTCCGCCCAAATTAGGATATTGATCACGTTTAACCTGGAGAATGCCAGCGCAATCATGGTCGCATGTCACGTAATGTCAACCCCTTCCCAGCCATCGCCGTCCTAGCCATTCCTTAAGTTGCTCAACCTGGTCGCGGGACTGGCAGCCCTACTCCTGACTCTGTTCGGTTGAGGAGTCACACTTGTACCCCTCGTGCCTACACCTTGTCTTCCGACACTCATCTTCGCCCTTTGCAGCTCGTCATCCTTCTGCGCTAAACTCTTCTTCAGAATGTGGTTCTCCGCCTTGAGACTCTTGATGTGCGTTGCCTGTTGCTCATACTGGCGATTGAGGTGTAGTCTCTTCAGCTCCGCGGGTTGCCCTGAGGCTACGTGGCTCAGTTTGGCCACTTGAGTCTCGAGCTCTGCGACTCGTGCGGCAGAGGTGGTCGCGGCTTCTTGAGCGAGGCGATACTGTTCTTTTGTGTAGTCGAGGGTGGCATCGGCACTCGTTGCGGACTTGATAGCGCGCTCCTTGTCGACAACAGCTTGAGCCACATCTATACGCAGCTTGGTGATTTCAGCGATCTTTGCATCCTCGGAAAGACTTCCAGTATTGTGTTGATCTTCGAGTTGCTCGTCTCTGGTGCGCAGTTCCATTGTGCGGGCTTCAAGGCGCTCGCGGAGCGTTGCAGCATTCTTCGTCAGAGACTTGACCTGCTCTTCTGAGCTTTCTTGCTTGCCGAGCAGTATGCGATACTCGCGTGTTAAGTCTTCATGCGCGGTCTGCTGTCTGTCCCATGCGAGTTCTTGTTCACGGTGCCGTGCTTGTTCAGCTCTTCTTGCAGTCCTCTCCTTCTCAAGAGCCTTCTCCAAGCGAGTCACCTGCGCGCGAAGCGATGACATATCAAGAGCTGTACCAGGCATGGAATCGCTAATCCGAGTAATGTCGTTATCATGGCTGACGCTCGAGCTAGGCCCTGCGTGGGGCTGAGGCGTTAGGCGCATGCGCTTTGCGGTATCGAGATCTTCGTCTTCCTCGTGAGGACGCTTTGTGCGCTCCGCTACTGGAGGTGCTTCAGACGTCTGCGTTTGATACTCGATCACATCCTTGACGCTTCCAATCGACCCCAGAGGCCAATCGCGTGGATACTCGTCGGCCCCAAGCCATGCAGCTACTAGGGTAGCTGTAACGGGCGCTCGAGGCATTTCCTCGTCAATAGGCTTTCCAAGCTGGGATCGCATGTGTCCAAGACAGGCAACGATCGTGTGTGCGCGTTCTCGCTGATTAAGCGATGATGACAGGTAGCGCTCAATGTGACCTACGCTTCTAGATATGACGAGATGCAACACAGGCACAATCTCGATATTCGGGTGGCGTGCCCAGTTCTTCTGTCGGATAACCTTGGCATCTTGAACGCCATCAAGGCATATGATGACGTCTGGAGGCCGTATAATGGGTGACATCATGCTAGGGAAAATGGTAACTAGAAGGTTGCCTTTGACCCATTCAGGACTAGACTGCCGATTTCTTGTTGGCATGTTGTACCGCACGTAGCACGCCTTACAGAAGGTCTCGATGATGCTGAGAAGTGACTCGTTTTCGTTTTCGATGATGAGCACAATGTGTTTCTCTTCATCGCTCGCTGCATGGAATAAGGCGTGAAGGAATTTGAACTTGGCAGAGGTATTCTTGCCGAAATCCCGTTCCCATTCGATCTGGCTCGCCCCGTCTCGTCCTGCTTCCTCGAAGAACAGATCAAAATGGGTCTCGAGAGCGTGGAACTTTGATAATAACTCCTCGATCTTGGCAAATGGTTCGAATCCGTCACGGTCCCTTGCGAAAGCATCCAGCAGATCTTTTCCATGGTTCACCATGTTCGTGTACTCATCGCCTTGGTGTCCATCTATAAAGAGTGGCACAATGTGCTCTTCAGAATCCAGCTGCAGATCGTCGTTGAGCAAGCTCTCAGTACCGTCGGTTGATGCGTCGCTCATTACCTCATTATCAGAGGGTTCCTCGGGCACAGTCGGTTCTGTCGTCACGATAGCTGGCACAACAGTAGTGGCCTCTCCAGCAAGATCATCTTGAGCCTGAGCCGTCTCGACTTCGTGGATCTCTTCGGCAGGCACATTAGTAGCGCGTGTGAGTGCAACAGTCCGCAACGAGGTGGGTGCCGATGGGGCTGGTGATCGATCTGGTATAGTCGAAGGAGACCGTGTACCGTCAGTGGCAGCTATCGAGGGCGATACGCAGGTGCCAAGCAATCGTCCATTCGAACTGGATTTGGCATCTGGAGTTTTGCCAGAGGTAGGGACAGTAGCTGATGGTGTGGCGTTGATATTTGACCTTCGCAGTAGCCGTGTTGGTGTGAAAGAAGCGTTCTGTTTCGCTTTTGCCATTGCCTCCTCTATTTGCCGCTTCACATCCACCCCTGAACTCTGGGTAGCCATTACAGAGATTGAAGAAGTAGGTATCGGCGATGTAGGTCGCGGCGGGACGTTTGAATCCATTGCAGGCAGTGAACACCTTGGAGGCTGTGCAATAGGAGAAGTGCTAGGTGCAGCTGGGCTCTTGCTCCGCTCCGGTGTATCCTGAGAAGAATCGTGCCGGGAGGAGTCTGGCGTAGAGCAATTCGTTTGATCTTCAATTTCGACTGATGGCCGTATGCTCTCAGTCGTCTCTTCTTGCGTACTGAGGTCCTGTGGCGGTGGAACGACCTGGGCGTTCTGATCACGTGACGCAGTTGAATAAGGTGTTTGCGAGTTCACAGCAAAATCGCGGCGTAGGATCGCCTGTTCGACTGTGCCGTAAGTGGATTGGACAACTGTCTCTGCTTCAACCGCGGTCTGCTGTGCGATTGTTGGAGAGCGACTACGAGCAGACTCAGGCGTGATAAACTGGGTAAATAGAAGCTCGTCCTCGGTCTGCGTCGATGGAACCAACGAGTGCTCACTGTGTACTGGTTCTGATGCGTTAGGCGCGTCGTTTGGTGACACTTGAGTTGGGCCCACAGCACTAGTCTCCGTTGGGATCGCGCCCGCCGATTCCGTTTGCGCAGACGCTGTGGCGCTGACGGATGGGACGTCGGTGATGGCAGTTTCGTCTGAAACTTGCAGTGCTACCTGGCTTGTCAAAACTTGCGCGACGTCTAAAGGATCGGGTTGTGGGTAGTGAGAGAGGTTGGGGGACGGGCCAGCTCCGTCTAGTACAGGTACCGAATGCTCGGTTGGACTTGCCTCGGCGATGTCTTGGCTACCAAATTGCTCCGATTGGGGCTCGCCAGTTTCGCTCACCAGGGCAACACCTGTCGACTGTACTTCGACTGAGAGCTCTTGGGTGTGCTCCTCGGTTGGGCTGTGCTCTGTGACTTTCGTGCGGTGTTCAACGCCCGGCTTTTCCACTAACTCACCAACGACGGATTCAGAAGAGCGTCTAGATAAATCGGTCGCAGCAGTCGTCTCCTGGTGACTGCCAGCGTACTTACCCTGGTCTTCAGATGGTCGAGGCCTGTCTGCAGAAGGAACTGCCTCTGAAGCTTGTAGAGTTGCTGGGAAGCTTGGCGGCGCCGGATGCTCAAGTGAAGTTTGATCGACTTGCGATTGGTCCTCGATATGCGTACTCACTTGCGATTCGTGTTGGCCTTCGAGATCGTTGTTCGCTTCCAGTGTCTTCTCCGTCGCTGTAGAAACAGAAGGTTTCTCAGCGTGCTCTTGTAAAACCAGTCGTCGCCGCTGACTCTGCGAATCTACAGTGGTGTCGTAGATGGTCTCGGGAATAGATTTTGCCGGCGATGGTGATCTTGAAGCTGCAACTTGTCCCACAATCTCGAGTAAGCCCTGTGAGATAGTGTTAGCCAACGACCCTAGCACGTGGTATATGTCGGGTGAACGGACCGAATCTTCTGTAGCTTCCTCCTGCGACTGGTTCACAGTCGAGCTCTGCTGTGTTGTTCCTATGGTCTGCTGTGTAGCCGGGATGAAGCTGCCCTCTCCGACCGAGCTCTGGGAGTCTGGGACAACGCCTGAGGAGCGGTATTCTGGTCGCGCTGCAAAGAGCTGGGAGCTCTCAAGCTCTGTTTCCTGCGTATGTACCGGTACCGGCGAAGGAGGTTGTGTGGCTGCGAGCTGCGAGAAGGGCTCGTACTCGTTGGGGTCAAAGCTGTCGCCGCGATGACCAACGTGTATCTCAGGAGAGGGACGCTTCGCAGTTGTTGCGCCAATTCGAGCAGTGACGGGACTCGAAGGTCGGATGTTGCTTTCGTCTGTGAGAGTTGTAGTGGGAGAAGTGGTTGGAGTGGTGGGGTGTGAGAGTGCGCTCGTGGTATGCGCCGTAGAGGGCTCGGGACTGCTTTCGATCACTCGCGCCTTCTGAACTGGTCTTGGTCTGCTAGGTCCCGCCGATGTGCTTGCGCTCGCAGGGGGTCTCTTCGTCTCTTCCCAAGCTGCGACCAGATCTGGTGTGGGGTTCTCTTTTGGCTCCCAGGTAGGGGCCCACGGATCGCCAGTAGCCGGATCAATGCCTCTCCATTGAATTCGATACTGCAGTTTGCCTCTAACTCGTCTCTCGTCGAGAATGCGCTCTGCCTCCCAGAGGTCCTCGGTCGGCGAGGCCTCGTTGTCGCTATCGACGTATTTGGGTCGCTTGGTCGGCTTAGACTGGGTTGTCCTGCGCTTGCGCTTCGAGGTCGCCATTACACGGCGGTATCGCGAGAAACAATGGATGCGCTGTTCTTGAGAGCCATTGTTAGAACGTACGGTTGCATGTGCGAGAGTTACTCGGCGGAGACATGGGGTCCAAGTCGATTTGCGTGCGGGTACTTACCTGCAGCCAATGAATCGCGTGCGTCACGCGTCGTGCGTCACGCGTCGTGCGTCACCTCGGCCTCAAGAGCTTGAGAGGTAAGAGAAATGGCGAAAGTAATTGAAGCTGATTGAGGGTATCCAAACGCATGGCTCGCAAGTGTTGCAGTTGAACAGTCAAAGTTTTGATCGCAGTTCTACGTTCTCACCTCCCACCCTCCTGGTAAGTCTCGTCGAATACTCACTTCACCGAGGACAATCACACGAGGACAATCACGACCCAGACAAACAGCAGCAACTAGCTCATATAACGTTTGCGTTCGAACTGCAAGCGTTCGTGCTCACGTAATTTGGTTTTTACTCAGTAAATGAATATTATAAGTTGTCGGAATACATATATCCTGTCACCTGAAGCTGCGCGCAAGATACCCGCCTCGGTCCTGCATCGGTCCGACTTGCGCCGACCTTAGGTATACCTTCGTAGCACCTACTTTCATAGATCAGCAATACGCAATACCAATACCAGTCACCAGAAGAACCTCGTTGTTGTTATTCACCCGTACGATCGAACAAGGCCTACCAACATAAGTAGTTATAATAATATATTTCTAAGCGCATAGCAATAAGGCACACTCATCCTAATCTCACTTCCATCACCATCCTCCACGGTGACCGCGCTGTTGGCCCCCATATCCGCTCCTGTTGTTGTATCCTCCGCCCCTGAAACCACCTCGACCACCTTGAAAGTTGCCCCGACCTTGCCCAGGACCTCCGGTCTGACCATATCCAGCACTGTTGCCGAATTGGTTACCGCCAAAGTTGTATGGTTGGTTTTGCATCGCAGCTACATTCGGCGGTGGAGGCGGATATGGTCCTGTATAATTCGGCGGAGGAGGAGGCGGTACACCACCTGGAAATGCGCCAGGCGGGAACGGAGGAGGTGGGGGGAACTGCTGTCCAGCATACTGATTTGCCATGGGCGGCGGAGGAGGGAAAGGTGGTACACCAAGGGGAAATGGCGGAGCTTGCGAGAATCCCCTTGCATCAACTATTGGAGGCGGTGGAGGGTACTGGCTGTTGTTCGGCATGCCTTGACCGCGGCCAGAAGCATCTGATCTGTTCCACTGTTGTCCTGGGCCAGCTTGGTTTCCGCCATACTGTCTGGGTGGCGGTCGCTGTTGGTCCCGCTGACTCTCAGGGTAGTTGCGGCCGCGATCCGGGGAACTTCTACGCCCCGTTCGGGATGAAGTGCGGTGACGGCTGCGCGATCGGGCGCGATTCTCAGAGCGAGACGCCGGGCAGCTGTCGAAAGATGACCTCGATGAACGACGACTCCGGCCGCCTCGGTCTTGCCTGTAATCTGACTCGGGCGATGTAGATGATCGTCGGCGGGGCGAGGGTGAATAACGACGATCGCTATGACGCTGCTGCGGTGCAGGGCGCAAGACCTGCATATCCTCCTCGCGTTGTGCTTCTTCCCGAGCCACCCTGATCGTTTGAGGCACACCGTCCTCCTGCATGTCCTGGCAGAGCTTCATCGACCAGCCATACCCATTATATACCGTATGTGTCTCACCAGTCTCCTTGTTCTGCTTGACGAGCTGTCCCATGGGGTCGAGCCACAGCTTGTGTTTCTTGGTTTCGCCATTCGGGTTGTCGCCTGTCGGCATATACTTGAGGTCGATATTCTCGAAGTAGTTGTCAAGCAGCTTGCGCACATGCGCAGAGACAGGCTTCTTGTCGAGCTTCGCAACCTTGATTTTGTGGGGATCGATAGGGCGGTTGGGGCGCTTGATCATCTGCTCGAGCATGTACGAGGCTGGCAGCTCATGCCACGGCGCGTTCCGATCACCATGATACTCAGGGAGGAGATAGTTCCTCCTGCGAACAGGCGTACCTCCTTGCGCGATGAGAAGCGCCTCGTCGGCTTGTTCTTGAAGAGACTTGATGTCGTCTGCGCCGAGTAGCTGGTTGATTGCCCAGTAGTTGAGTAGTGCTCGGAGCTTCCCAGCCTGTGAATCCTTTTCGGAGCTGTATGCGGCAGCCAGTTCAATGAGCTCAGGAATGAATGACATGGACTCTCTGCCAAAGATACCAGTCTTGCCTGCATTGCGCTGATGATACTTGTGAGTATGAAGCACGTCGTTGATGATCAACAAGGGCACGAAGCGACTGCGAGCTGCTGTTTTGACTGATGGCGCTGCTGCTGCTGCTATTGGTTGGTCGAGCATGATAGACCTGGACATAGAGATGAGGTAGTCGCCGAGTGAAGCTACACGTATCCTGGAGGATGCTATGTGCTTGCCAATCCATGCTGTACATTTCTATGATGGGCGATTAGTCTGTCCCCGAGGCAAAGTGATCAATGGCTGTGTATTCGGATACCTGGACGTTGGCGGGCGTGCTCTGCTTGGAAACGGCATCGAGGTCGCTCAAGAATTGGGCGCTCAGCTCGATAGCAACAGGTGGTAGACGTGATTCACTGCTGTCATCCTTCTTCAAAGCTTGCTTGAACTTAAGCTGCGCTATCGTCAGCATTGACGCGGCGCGCTTTGCTGCATCGTTTTGCGCCATGGCTATCAAGACGAATGTTGGCGGTTGTGCTGGTGCTATGTCGAGGATCATGTGGAGCAGTGCGAGCGCAACAATAGTTTTCGAGATCCGTTGCCACGCTAGCACTAGCGCACTTTCTGCTTCGATTAGCTTCCCCACGCCTTCGGTCACTGCTCATCAAACATGTCCAACGACGCAATTCAGGATGAACTCACTTCGATAAACTCGATATTCGACGAGGGCACCTTGGCACCTATAAATGAAGACGACAGGATCTTCAGCCTGCGGTTGCCATCATTTCCGTCCATCATATTGCGCATCGAGTTCCCCGCAGACTATCCTGACGCTCCCATATCAGTGCTAGGGACGCAAAGTGTAGGGCAGGATGTCGCAAAGGGCATGGGCAGTCGGGCAGTACATGTAGTCCGAGATGTTCTTGCAGAAGTGTATCGGCCTGGAGAGGCATGCATATACGACTTGCTCGAAGAAGTCAGAGAAGCCTTGGAAAAGGCAGAAGAGCATGGAGACATCCAGTTGCACGATCAAGCAGAAGATCAACCCACCGAAATGGACTCATCACAGCCTTCGTCAGATCCTGCTATCGACATCGGACCAGAGCCACCATGGACTATCGGCCCAGCCTTCACCGAAAAGAAGTCGGTCTTCTTGGCGCGAGTTGCGCCAGTATCATCACCAGCACAAGCCAGACAATATGTCGCCCACCTTTTAGCTACGGATAAGAAAGCCGCTCGAGCTACTCATAACATGACAGCATGGCGCATCAAAGGCCCTAACGACACGAGCTACCAGGATTGTGACGACGATGGAGAAACGGCAGCTGGCTCGCGTATGCTGCACCTCATGCAGCTGATGGAGGTATGGGGTGTCATGGTAGTAGTGACCAGGTGGTATGGCGGCGTCCATCTAGGTCCAGATCGCTTCCGAATCATCAACACCACAGCCAGAGAAGCATTACTACTAGGAGGGTTTGCCAAGGAAGGCAAGGAATCCGATACAAAGAAGAAGGGCAAGAAATAATCGAGTCGCGAGTGGAAATCGAAGTTCCGAAGTAATGCGCAGTTGCACTAAGCTTCATTCCGGCAGATTACTGTTACGCTTATCGACTATGTTCATGTGATCGAATTTATAGCCTCGCATATATCACAGTGGTGAATGGCACCGAGTAGGCTGAATCCCGCACTTACACCAAAGCAGCACCAAGATAACGCAACCAGCCGAACCGTCCCATCAGACTGGTACCATACCACGAGATGGCGTGCGAGGACTCAACACCAGGTCCAAATATGCCCGCTTACCATGCACTATGACCGACGCGGCATAGCAAGAATGCGGGGTAGCTTCTCTTTTCCAGAGCTTGTCATGCTTATCACCACGAAGCCTTCTATTCATGACGTTTTGGAGAGATCTGAACCACGTGCCCGTGGTAGCGTGCTGCTATGGAGGCTGAGTTGAACCGGTCACATACACCTGTTTGATGGTGCGACGGTAGCCGGTACCGGTGAGGGTACGGCATAATCTTGCGGCTAGAACATGGCAGATGAGTCTAGGTAATGTTGCATGTGTGATGTCGCACTGTGTCAGATTCGAGCTGGACTTTCAGCGAACTTTCTTGATTGAGATGCCAATTGGCATTAGATACACATTGTGAGAGACAAGATAGAGTCTAACTCTTTCTCTAACACGTGGTGCGAATATAATGGATAGTTCATAGATTCAACCAATCAAATAGACACTCTGCGAAGTATCCGCGGGGCCATGCTGATGGCAATTCGCTGCTGAAAACAGCTCAACACCCAGTCTTTAGCTCGATTCGGCAAACACGAGGTAGTCGTGCAAGCTGAATATTGTCTAATTACGCTCATACCACACTTCCATTCACATACCCCGCGAACTTGTAGTTCTCTGGCGGTCGGGTCCACTGCATACACTAGCTCCAACCGAGCCGCGCTAAGAAGCTCCGATAGAGTGAATGGCAACACTGGCAATGAAAGCATGGGTGACGTTCCGGGATATTTCCTCCCATTGGTTTGTATGACCGAGCGCGTGATGTTCCGAACGAGGCAAGATGCTTTGATGCAGCGCTGTCGGGGTGTGAAACAGTGATATTTTGCCCTGTCACTACCATTTCTGCCTTGTGCAAACGGCTAGCCCGACATCGCGCGAGAATTCTCTCACGAATACTTAAACTCTACCGACCACGGACCCTTCCAGCTTTTCTTGCTCACTATCAAGTCACAACTCTCAACCTTCAGTCTTAGTATCAACTCCGTGATCATGACGGACAAGAATAACAACATGTAAGTTCCCTTTACTCATATTCCACCTTCCACACTCACTGACAGTTCAATAGCGAGTCCACCACCGCGCACATCGAGAACCGCGGTTCTCTCTCCTCCGATGAGCACAAGCATCAAGCCAACGCCAGCCAATTGACGGCCAACCTTGATGGGGAGTATGTCAACACCACCAGCCCGAACAACTCCGATCAAGACGCTGACACAAACAGAATCCGCAACCCTCTCGCCAGCGTCTCAAAGGCCCAACTCCTCGTCGACGTGCACAGCTTCGCCGCCGAGCACGGCCTGCAAGACATCGAGCCGCTCCTGATCAAGGGCGCCCTCTTCGCGCAGTCTCCCACCCTGTATGAGGAACTGGAGGAGCTCGATGCCAGCGACCGCCAGGCCATCCGCGAAGAAGTCACGCACCGCTTCAAGCTGCCGCGCATGCTGTACTTCACCATCATCCTGAACTCCGTCGCCGCGGCGATCCAGGGCTGGGACCAGACGGGCTCCAACGGCGCGAACTTGACTTTCGGCCAGGCGTTTGGTATCCCGGACTCTGGTGCTACGTGTGCGGCGGCTGGGACGTGCGAGAAGAACAGCTGGATTATCGGGTTCGTGAATTCTTGTCCGTACATTGCGATTGCTTTGTTCACGGCTTGGATCTCGGATCCGATTAACGACTTGATCGGGCGCAAGTGGACTATTTTCATCGCTGCCATCTTCTCGCTGCTTGCGCCGCTTGGGTCGGGCTTCTCACAGAGCTGGCCTCAGCTCGTTGTCTGCCGTCTCCTCCTTGGTGTTGGCATGGGTCTCAAGGAAGTCACTGTGCCCGTCTTCTCCGCTGAGGTGTGTCCCGCTAGCGTACGTGGCGGTCTCGTCATGAGCTGGCAAGTGTGGACGGCTTTTGGCATCTTCCTTGGTTTCGTGGCTAATCTGTGCGTCATGAACACCGGTGCTGTCTCCTGGCGTCTTCAACTCGGATCCGCGTTTATCCCAGCTATCCCGCTCTGCCTCGGCATTGCTTTCGTCCCGGAGTCGCCTCGATGGCTGATGAAGAAGCGTCGGTATGCTAAGGCGTACCAGTCTTTCTTGAAGCTGCGCAACACCCCGTTCCAGGCCGCCCGAGACTTGTACTACACCCACGCTCTTCTCGCGCAGGAAGATGTTCTGGTTCACCAGGCCGGTCTCAGCCCCAAGAGCAACCTCTTCACCCGCTTCGTAGAGCTGTTCACGATCCCACGTATCCGTCG
Source organism: Parastagonospora avenae f. sp. tritici 18332-5 (assembly GCA_022559985.1). Lineage (NCBI taxonomy): Eukaryota > Fungi > Ascomycota > Dothideomycetes > Pleosporales > Phaeosphaeriaceae > Parastagonospora > Parastagonospora avenae. The sequence continues at coordinate 60,370 of JAFJTR010000057.1, read as the reverse complement.
TGCTACCCTGGCATCCTTCGTGGTCATGATAAGCCAGCAGATGTGCGGTATCAACATCATCGCCTTCTACAGCAGCACGATCTTCAAGGAGGGAGGTGCTTCAGAGAAGACCGCACTCATCGCCTCATTTGGGTTTGGACTGGTCAACTTCATTTTCGCCTTCCCTGCGATCTGGACTATCGATACCTTTGGTCGTCGCGGCTTGCTCCTCTCTACGTTCCCGAACATGTTCTGGACATTGCTCGCCGCAGGCATGTGCTACTATATCCCTAAAGACAGCTCCGCGCATCTCCCTCTCATCGCTTTCTTCATCTACCTTTTCGGTGCCTTCTACTCTCCAGGCGAAGGCCCAGTCCCATTCACGTACTCAGCTGAAGTCTTCCCGCTCTCCCATCGCGAGGTGGGCATGTCCTGGGCCGTCGCGACCAACAATTTCTGGGCCGCTGTCTTGTCTCTCACGCTTCCGCGCATGCTCAAGGCGTTCATGCCGCAGGGCGTGTTCGGCTTCTACGCCGGTCTGAACATCATCGCTCTGGTCATGATCTTCCTCTGGCTGCCGGAGACCAAGCAGCGGACGCTGGAGGAGCTTGACTTTATCTTCAGCGTCCCGACGCGCACTCATATGCGCTACCAGGTGTCGCAGAACTTGCCGTGGTGGGTCAACACTTACATCATGCGCAAGAAGGGCCTCCCGAAGCCGATTCTGTATAAGCTTGAGGACGGTCCGGCGGTGCACCCTGTTGGTGAGAAGCGCGTGTAGATGGCGGACATTCCCGATTTTTGATACAGGTAGCTAGATTAGTAGATTCAGATGTTTGAAGGGCATATCGTAGTCCGAATGATGCGTTTAGGTCAGCGGTTGCGCGAAGTTAAGTCGTCTCCACAGCCATGATAATTCTGGATGAATGCATACCCTCATATCCCCTTGCCTTTGTCCACATATGACGTGATTCGCCTTTCACACAAACCCCAATCAACATCAGAGACTCTGCTTGTCAAAGTCGGACGACGTCCAGATAGAAACGCCGCGCTACCGTCCCTTCCCCACATAGCCCACGATCTAGCGCGTGGTTCTCTCTCCACTGCGGATCACCGCGGCGTTCAGATGTCGCATCCCCAATCAGCAACCACGTCCGATGACTATGCCTCGGTACGACACCCTCGCACGAAGCGAGCACCGTTCGGACGGCCAAGCGTCGCGGAAACCGATGGTGTGATCCGAGCGAACAGCCAATTGAAGACATGCGCATGCTGATGCCGGGGCTGAAGGATGCATATCTTGAGTGTGGAGGGCCCCGCGTCGAATCTCACCTTCACACTTGCAGTCCACGACAGCACCGTGATTCACCATGCCGCTGTTTGATTTGAAGAAGAACCTCGTCTTCGTGCGCTACTATGATCCTCACCTCTTGTGATTTACAGCTAATAGGGTTGCAGTATGGCGCATACCACCGCGACCCCACGAATGTCGCGATCCACATCGCATGCGTGCCCGTCCTCCTAGCCACGGGGTTTGTATTCGTACGTCTGCTCTACCTCAACATAAGTCGTTGTATCTAACACACTCCCAGGGCTCCAACACACCTCCCCTCCGCACCCCCGCCCTCCTGCACCGTCTCAACCTCCCCCTCAACCTCGGCACCCTCGCCGCCCTCACCTACTCCACGCTCTACCTCGCTCTCTCCCCCAACATCGCCGGTCTGACGGCCACACCCTTAATCCTCGGCGCCGCAGCGCTCGCCAACAAGCTGCTTTTCAAATTCAACAGCACGCGCGTGAACGCGATTGCCATCGCGGTGCATGTGGTTAGCTGGATAGCGCAGTTCGTCGGACATGGGAAGTTCGAGGGCAGGAAGCCTGCGCTGCTGGATAATCTTGTGCAGGCGCTGTTTTTGGCGCCGTTGTTTGTGTGGTATGAGGTGTTGTTTAAGATGGGGTTTTATAAGAAGCTGCAGGGGGAGGTGGAAGGGGGAATTGAAGCGGAGGTAAGGAGGATTAAGGCGGAGAAGGAGGGGAAGTCGGGATGAATTTGTGGTTTTTGGGTTTGAGGGAGGGTTGGGGGTTTGGATGTTGTATGGAAGTGTATATTGGGTGGAGATCTTGGGGGACTGATGAATGGCAGTCCAATTCGCCGCCGAGAACATGCATTTCAATGCCAACCAGTTTCGCTCAGAAAGCATCAACATCTCGAAAGGAAAATGAAAGACAATAACTTTCCAGCAAGAATTCCACAACACGCATTTGCAAACCAAGGAACACAAAACTTTTCTCCCCGTCATCCAGCCCACCAAATCGCCTAGTCAAACGCAGCCTTGAGAATGAACTCGCGCCGAAGATCAGCAACGAGGGCCTGTTCAAAGGAGTCAGCTACACTCTCACCAGGACCGCAAGCGACATACTGCGAAAGGATCCGGCTTCTCCTTCTCGCCCTCATCAACCTTCTCATCCTCTTCCGCGGCATCTTCACCAGTTCCCTCGTCCTCCTCCTCGATAGTAGCAAGCGGCTCCATGGAATCCGTCGGGCTCAGTGGCGGCTCGTTCTCCTTGCCCGCATCGGCATCGAAGATACGCACAACGCGACTCTTGAACTGCTTGAAGGTCTGTCCGTACGGCGCGGTGCTGACGTTGAAGCGCGGAACCTGCTTTTCCTCATCACCCCTTCCAGCACCGCCAGTCTTCTTGAAAACCGGCCTGACACCCGCAATCCTCGCCCTCTCCGCCTCGGTCTGCTCATCTACCCTCTCCCTTCCCCGCATCTTCCTCTCACCTACACCACCACCCCTCGCCCTCCCCCTCTCATCAACCCCAAACGCCCCCCTCCCCCCTTCCCCCCTCACCAAATTAAACTGCACAAAACACCTAAACCGCGCCCCCTCCACGCCCTCCCACCCCGTATACCGAAACCCCTTCTTCTCCGCGCACTTTCTAACCCAATCGCGCGCGGCATTCAGGTGCGAGAAGCGCGCGGGCCAGGGCGGTAGCAGCGGGGTCAGGCGGTCGATGTCGCGCTGGATGGCAGCTGCTCGTATGTCAGATGGTGAAGTATGAGAGAGGGGAATGGGTACCTGATAGGGATGTAGGGGGGAGGTCTTTACGCTTCCACCCCTCCGGCACTTGTCTCAGATCAAAAGCATGACCTTCCCAGGCGCGTCGCGCGGTGTTGAACGTCACGTAGGACTGGAATTTGGCGTCTGGTAGACCAGCGAACGTCAATTCCCTTACGCTGGGACACGTCGTGGTGATGTGTGATTGCGCGTGGGACACGGAGGGGAGTGTAGGCGGCCAAGACGGGATTTGCGGGAGGAGGGTGGAGATGGCGGATTCGATGGCATCTATCGTTTTTAGCTATCTGAATCAAGTGTGGGTATGAGGGGGAGAAGGGGGGGGTGGGGGGGGGGGGGGGGGGGGGGGGGCGGCGGCCGCGGGGTGGGGGGGGGGGGGGGGGGGGGGCAGGGGCCTCTTGGAGGTCGGGGGGGGGGGGGGGGGGGGGGGGGGGGGGGGGGGGGGGGGGGGGGGGGGGGGGGGGGGGGGGGGGGGGTTACTTCGCAGGACTTTGCGGTTGGGCGGGAGGACATCGAGGTGGAATTCGCCATCTTCGAAGGCGCGGATGGCGACGAGGAAAGCTACTTTGCTGTCGACTGGGTTGGTGAGGTCGAGGCTGCTGAGCTCGGAGATGTACACCTTCACGGTCTCAATGTCGGAGAAGCGTTTGGGGTAGTGGTGGATTAGGGAAGAGGCTTTGTGAACGAGGATGTGTAGGGTAGATGCGGGCATGGTGATGGATGGAAGAACAGGGGATATTGAATGAGTTTTGAATGCAAGGAAGAAGAGGGATTTTAAATGGGAGAAAGGGAGGAAGATGCGAAGATGAAGTATATATACGGCCCAAGTCGGGCACGAACTGAACAAACGAGCATACATGCATCCTAAAGCGCCATCCCGCCCAACAAACGATTCGATTCCAACATACCAAACGACGCACTTTTCCCAAACCCCCCTTTTTCCCTTTTTCCAAAAATATGACATACTCGCACCCCCTACTCATCCTCCCCATCACTCTCCTCCTCCTTCCTATACATAAAATACTGCACAAACACACACGCATCCAAAACCAACGTGCCAAAACTCCCCAACAACCAGCTGAAATTCACAGCCACATACTTTCCATACACGCGGCGCGCCTCGCCCTCCGCACAGCTGCCATGGTGTCCGGCACACCGCGGCTTGTACACGAGGATGCTCAGTACGTATGTGAGATTGCCCAGGCAGGCAAACAGGAAGAACAGCATACTGATGCCGTCGGTGGATTTGCGGCGGTAGTTGAGTAGGAGCTGGGGCACGCGCGAGCCGAGATAGAGCAGCGCGCACACGTAGCCGGAGATCTGGCCCCAGAGGTTGAAGTGCAGGGTGGATTCGGAGGAGGGGGCGTGGCTGTGGTGCGGCGGTGGGGCGCGCGAGGCACTGAGGTACCAGCCAAAGATGCCGGCGGCGATGACGAGGAGGATGGTGCCGAGATTGAAGAGGACTGTTTGTAGAGTGGATTGAGCGAGCGGGGCGCGCGGTGGGGTGGCGGTCTGGGATGGGTCGTCGTGCAGAGGCGTGACGGGCGAGAGATGGGTGCCGTCGATGGAGAGGAAGCGTTCGCGGAATGAGCTTTGGGAGTTTGACGAATAGCGTCTGTCGATGTCGGAGATTCTGGGTGGGGCGATGTCGTATCCATTTCCGTTACCGTTGGTGTACGATCCGTTTGACGGTTGCTGTTGAGCTGAGAGGAGCGGTGACTGTTCCGAAGCTGTTGTCGTGCTGTCTGAGTCGTCTCCGGGCTTCTTGTAGTCGTCTCGCAGTGTGAAGCCCTTGTACCAAAAGCATTGGAGAAGCAGCACGATATCGGCGAAGGTGTAGTAGACAGCCAAGATAATCATGGTTGGCAGCACACCTTGCAAGACTGCGCCAATGATGTTGAAGAAGTCACCAGCAAGCCATATCACGATGAAGACGACTGATAAGCCATCTGCTGAGCTTCTCTTCCAGTTCTCGATGATCTGAGGTGAGAAAACCACTGTGATGCGTATTAGCTTCGTGAAACGTGAAGTCATGTACCAGTTGGATGAGACAAAAAGGGGACGTACCTATCCAACAAGCGATACTGATAGATCCAAAGATCTGACTTATTGCATCAATGTCAAGACGCAAGCCCTGTGATGGCGGAAACATTTTTGCGACAATGTGGTAGCCCAATTCACCACTCTCTTCGATCGATGACACGCTCCAACGGGCAGCACGAGAGCAACTGAATGCGTACGTTCTGCTCCAAATGCGCGTACAATTCGCGTGCTCTTGATATGACGTATGCTCTGGTATTTTTTCGGCGGATTGACCGCGTGCGCACAAAGAGCTCGTTAGATCGCAACTGACAGGACGGTGATGACAGTAACAGACGCAAAAGAAGGGCGCAGCTAGAGGTTAGTCCGACGATAACAATGTCAACCGTTAAAAACGAGGTGAAAAGCGATGACTGCACAGGTGAAAAGTTCCAGGCTGGTTACATAATGCCGAGCCCGAGAAATCCGGGGTAGATTACAGGGATCTGCCAGGAACCTTGCTTTGCATTCAGCCGCATGTGGCGCGCTAGCGCAAATCGGGAAGTATCACGGCATCAGAGGTTTTGATAGTAATATTGTTTGTCTATGCCCATAACCAAGTGGTTGTGCTTCCCAGATCGTATACATCGTCGTAAAAGTAAGATGACTACAAGTTGTTGTCCGTTTTGAACTTATCCCAAGCTTCGTTGAGCGTCGCAAAGACGGCTGCACTAATCATCTTCTGCTCGATTGTCGCTGCTTGTGAGATCTAGTAACATGGTCAGCGCTAGTTCAATCAAAAGGCAATACATTGGCGTACTTTGTCAGGATGCACCTTTGCAATCGCCTTCATGTAGACGATCTTGACTTTGTTCGGCATGACCAAATCGCCCATGTTGACTTTCTTCCACCCCGCCTCGGGCCAGAGTACTTTGTCCAGCGATCCCAGCAGTGCCCGCAAGTTGTCTGACTTTGTGCCTTTCCAGGAGATGAGTTTTGCGTCGACCTGGTCCGTGAGGGCAAACTTCTCGTCATCTGCCTTCTCAGCTGCAGCATTAGCGGCTTTCATGCGCTTCACAGCTTCGGAGTCCTTCGCAGCTCCACCACCGAGATCTGACATTGCAGACGGTCTTGATGCGGGTTTACGGGCAGGCGCCGGGCGAGCTGGAGGAGCAGACTTGTTCCCACCACTTGCAGCCTTTTCGCAGCGATTGCGACCTGAGATGCTGATAGCACCACCCACGCCGTTCTGCACTGCTTCTTTCCACACTTTGTGAGCATCACCCCATTTCTCCATGTTTTCTAGCGCTTCAGCTTTGCGCATCAAGGCTTTACCGTAAAACTCCTTCATGTCTTTCTCGCCTTCCATACCACCTGTAGCAATCTTCTCGCCCTCTCCCCGAGATATGCCGATTATAGCTAAAGCTGCATCGGCATCAGCAATAGCAGCCTTTGGGTCACCAACCTTGATGTTGGTGACTGCGCGATTGCACAGCACGACGATTGTGACTGGATGTGATTGGGGAAGGGGGCTGAGTGCAGATGAATATGCAGCATGCGCAGCCGTGTAGTCGCCTCGCTTGAAAGCTTCGGATCCCTTTTGACGGTCGGCCGACGAGGAGTTGAGTGCAGAGGAAGAGACGGGCGGTACCCTACGCGGGGGAGCTTTAGGTCTGGGAGGAGACGGTGTTCTTGCAGGTGTCTTTGGTTTAGGCGCTGAAGTTGCTTGTAAGAAGGGGTTGTTTGACTGAGCAGGTGCGGCTTGTCGTGGGGTTTGCGCAGGTGGGGTTTGCACAGGTGGTGTAGGCTCAGGCGCGAATAAATCTACCTGTGGTTGTGGAGTAGCCTTCTTCCTCCTGGCGGGGCTTATATATGCTTGCGCTCCCTGCTTTTCTACCTCTTGTCTGGTCAACCGTGTCGCTGGCCGCTTGTCGAGACTGGGCGTCTGTTGCCGTGGAGCTGGAGACCGCGAGGACGTGCGGTCCGAGAAAGCGTCTTGTCTTGCTTCTGGGTCTCTTCTTTGCCGCACTGGTAAATCGTCCACATGCCTCGATTCGTGAGATCGAGACGGCTTGGGGGGTCGTCCGCCCGCCTCTAGCATCATTGCTTCGTCGGTAGCATTTGCTGCAGCTCTTTGCTTGCCAGATTTCTGGGGGCCATTCTCTGCGGCTTGAGCATCGCGCATCCACTTGGGCATGTTTGGGTCGCCATCTTGTTGAAAGTCTGCCACAGCCTTCTGCACCTGCTTCCGCCCGGTCTTCCATAGCGAGTTTGCTGACTTGAACAGACTAGTGCCGATCTCAGAAGCCATTTGAGTGACGTCCTTTTCCTGCCCCCCTTCTTCTCTTTTACGCTGTCCAGATCGACTCCGTCCTTCCTCGCCCATCATCCATGCAGGCACAGACTCAGTCTCTCGAGTTCGTCTTGTGTTGGACCTGCTGTCATTGCGTCTCGGCCGGTCTTCGAAGTCATCCGGGTCTCGCCGTGATCGATCTTGAGTACGGCTCTCGGTCTTTTGTTTTGCCTCCGCGTGCGCCTGGTTCAACAGCCACCCCACTGCTGCTTGTACATCAAGCCCAGATTCCGTTGTTGCAAGTGCGATCGCGGACCTATCCGCTGGGAAGCCCATGTCCACCAGCTCGGCAACAGCTTTATCTTGATCATTCATAGGCCCTGGTGACGGACGTCGTGCCTCAGTTTGGCGCTCCTCGACTTGCCGAGCCCGCTTCTGTTGCTGCTCGAATTCTGAAATAGGCTTTCCTAGCAATCCAAGTATATCATCGTCGTCATCTTTCGATTGGGACGGCGGGACCTGCATGGCAGATTTCTGTGCCATCTGCTTCAGACCAAACATATCGTCGTCGTCGTCTTGGAATGCATTACTCGCGCTGGCCTGTGGCAGCGGTGTCTGACCCCGGGACACGTTCGCGCTGACGGCGGGTGTGCTTCGGCCGCTGCCATGTGCAGCAGGAGGAAAGTGGCTCGACGCATCGACTGGTGCCGCAGAGTTGAAGGCCGCCAGAAGGTCATCTTGAGCTGGTGGAGACTGAACAGGTCGCTTGGCACTTGTGTCCAAGCCTGCAAATGGCTTGTTGATCGTCCTCGATAGACCCTGGTTCGCGGTCGCATTGGCAGCTGGACGAATCGCGCCAAATGCTGCGGGCTCTGGTGTGCTCTTCCCACTGCCTAGAGTGTCCCAATGGCTCGAATCCGCACCTCCAAAGGTCGCGTCATATTGTTTCCGCCTTTCAATTTCTTGCTTGAGCTTCTCCTCCTGTATTTGCTTCTGTCGTTCTTGTAGCGAGAGGTTGTTCGTCGCAGCTTTACCGCTGTTGATGGACACGAGACCAGCGAAGCTGTCGTTTGCGGGGGTCGTAGGTTTCGACGGCGGCTTAAAGGCGGATGCAGCAGCAGGAGACGCTCGAGCTCCAGATTGCTGCGTGGGAAGGCCAACGAGGGGCGTCGAGCGGCCAGAGAGTTGCGGTGTGGGGCTCTGGCGGTATGGAGGGAAGGCCGCGGGGGTGTTGACGGGCTTTTTGGCGGGCTGAGACCAGTCAAGGCCAGCTAGATCGTCCATTGTTTGGCCGAGTATGAGAAGGCGAAGAATCGATATGTGGACGAGTAGGTCATGATATGATTGCAAGGTGTACAGTTGGTTTCGCAATGCATGCCTGTCGGTCGCGCTTGCTTCGTGCGCCACACGCACAGCCACTCATGCACGTGAGCCAACCATCACCATCCGAAATGCAGGGTCCAGTCCGAAGAGTTGGGGAGTAGTTGGGGAGAATCACAGAAATTATTGCAAGACCTAGCAAGTCTCGCAGCCACGCTTGTAAGGCAGAATCGGCGTGCAAGTGTTCCCGCTACCGCGGTATGCCTTGTTAGTCACACAGACATAAGGGCAAGAAATTTGGCGTCAAAACGTAAGCTGTAATATGCGAGTGAAGCAACCACGACCTCAAGCCAAATGATCCTCTTATACATCTTCAGCTCGCCTTCTTCTTACAGCCAATCGCGTGTGAGAGCCATTCTTATTGAGGCATGGCATAGTGTCTATGCTGTATAGTACGTGTAGTTGATGGTTACTGTCCATCGTCAGTAGTAGGCTACGCGGTTCCCTAACTGCGAATTGAATCGTTCCAGCTCGTCTCCTAGTACTGTACACTTGGAAAGCAAAAGATTGTCGGCACATTTGAGCCGCATTGCCGGGCAGAATTGCCCTATCAGAGCGGCTGACGGCTTTTTTTCCAATCCTCGAATACAGTCACGTGGAAGACGTGTGACTGATGCCAAAATCAGTGCGATATTGAGTAGATCCCCCAGAGACCTGCCCGTCACTATCGGGGGCTGCGAGCAGTTGTGTTGGTAATTTCCTGCACATATCTCCATTGCTCCACCAGGCAGAGCACGTCTGTGTGAAACAAAACGTGCGTCGATAATCCCCTGCGTGCAACTCTTGCCATCTGGGCAGAATATTGTCTTGCCGTGACGTGCCGAAATGACGTTCGCTGATCTTGCTTCCTTTCAACTGTGTGCGCACCACTTGTGAAGCGGCAATGGACAACCGCATCGCATACCGACAGGCGCATAGCCGCTCGTCCTGCACGGCATTCTGCGTGGCCGGACCGTTGCCAAATGTCACTGCTGACCGGTTAATGTAATCTTGTTGGGACAATCACAAAGTACCTGCAACGTATGTGTGAACGGTTTGCATGTGCGTATTATACAGTGTGGAAAAACATCAATGCTGATCCAGTTCCTCACGTGTGAACGGGTGATCACGATGATCTGTGGCGGCCAGACCAGGTTCTTACTCGTGGCCCTCGAGTTAAGATATGGTCAGTGGGCGCCATCGATCCACGACCACGACCGCGGAGAGGAAGCACGGCCTGGTGTGGGCGGCGGCTCCCGACTGCTGTTCGACCCCTGACAAGGCTTTTCTCCATGGTCCATGGCTCCAAATGAGGGCTCAGGTTCCGCGTACCGTAGCATGACTCGGGCCGAAGAGTAGCATTCGCATTTCCCGCTGGAAGCGGCAGAGCTCGCGGGTGCAGATTTACGCGTCACGGAAAACTGGAACTGATGTTCTTTTTAAGTGTTTGTTGCGGTTAATAGGCATTGATACCTGGATTGAGGCAGGGAACGAACGGGCCTCTTGATCCCAGCTTTCGTCAAAACCTGCAGCTTCGGACGCTCAGATGCTCGGCCAGACGGATTTGCCGACCCGCCAACCCGCGACCCATGGCCGCGGTTCTGTGTACTGGCTCGAATCGCATCCCGTCAGTCCCCCGTCTCTTCTGACCGATGATGATGCCGACGTGCCTGAACCTGTCTGCTGGTGGTACTGTCGCTTGGGGGCGATTGCATGTCAGTGATGGTGTGATTCTGCAAGATTCTGTGAGCCGAGTGGCTAGGTATTGAAATTGGAACATCAAGAAAGATAGCGTTTCGTGAGTAATGCAGCTCGCGGCGTGGTTATGCGCGGGAGTAGGGCCGAGTATTGGAGCTTAGCCGCAAGGAGACGATTCTAGGACCCCCGAAAAAGCGATGGACACGGAGAGCGGAGCAAGTGCACAAGTCGCGTGAACTTTATAGAAAAAGGGACGATGCTCCGACGGTTGGAACTTGGAAGTCGCACAGAAGAACGAGAAGCGAGACCCTGCAGCGCGATGCTCGAGCAGACAGGGTCGGGGAATCGTGCAGTGCGCAACCAAACGGTCTGCTGCATGTCGCATGTTGCATGCAGGTTGCTGGAAGCGACGCGATGGCCCTTGATCTGAAGCCGGGTGGTTCAGGGTGAGGGCTTGTCAAATGCACTTGGTGCGGAATGTGGAGTCATTCAGGATACGGCGTAGATTCGCGCGCTGGCGACGGAAGGGCTTCGAGACAGACAGCCAGCAGGCTGAAGGCGGTCATGGAGACGGTGTCAGGCTGTCCAGCATCGCGGTCCAGCACAAGCACATATACGAGGCCGACTAGTCTATATGATCTCCTCGGCGCGGACCCTGGGCTGGCGGTGGCAGACAGTGAAAGCTATGGGTGATGCCCCGATGGCACGTGTGATGGAGTTTGGCGTTTCTTTGTCCAAGCCCAAGGACCAAGGATCTCCCAGCCGGCGCTCGAGCCCATGCACCCCTACGCGAACCGCGCGCTAGCTTCCTCGGGCTCGGGCTCGTTCGAACTGGAATCAAATGTGGATTCTTTGAACGCCGCCCTCGACGCCGGCCGTGCCTTCCCAGAGATCCCCAAACTGCTAAACTGCTGCAGGAGCTCTCCTCGACCGCACCTTCCGCCTGCAACCCTCGCGCTCTCTGCTGTTGTCGCCGCCGCCATCATGAGACTCTTCGGCCGCAAGGGCTCCAAGCCCATCGTCTCCCCCAACGGCAGCCAGCCGAACTCGTCCAATGGCTCTCTGCGCTCCCCTGGCCCCACACCCAACGGCTCCAGGCCCACGAGCTTCCCAGACGTGCCTCTCCCCAAGGCACCCGACCCAGCGCTGGACCCCGCCGGCTACCTGCGCAGCATCTATGCCGTGCGCGAGCGCTCCAAGCTGGTGCTGGAAAAGGCCAAAATGAACCAGCTCAAGCACTTTACCGTCGACATGACCAAGTTCCACGACGTCGCCAGTTTTGTAGTGTCCATCATCAAGGTAGGAATTGCAAGAGGAAGGAGCGACTTACGTGCAGCTGACGGGTGTCACAGCGAGACTATGCGCCCGACTACGCCTCCATCCCACCCCATGGCCGCTGGCAGCACTTTGATGTTGGCGGCCGTCCGCGCATCGACCAGCTGATGGCGTCGTGGCCCTCGACCGTTGACAATCAGGAACGCACGCGCCGTCTGCTCGACCTGTTCCTTGTCTCGGTGCTTCTCGACGCGGGCGCCGGCACCAAGTGGCAGTACAAGAGCAAAGAGTCGGGCAGGATCTACCGCCGCAGCGAAGGCCTCGCCGTCGCCAGTCTGGAGATGTTCAAGGCCGGCGTCTTCAGCAGCGACCCCAGGGAGCCGTGCCAGGTCGACAGCGCCGGCCTGAGCAAGCTGGACGTCGCCATCATGGCGCGCGGTCTGCAGGTCACTGACAGCAACCCGCTTGACGGCCTCGAGGGCCGCACCACCCTTCTCCTGAGACTCTCAGAAGCTCTGCGAAACCAGGAAATATTTGGGCTCGAGGCGCGTCCAGGAAACATGCTTGGTAATTGCTGTGGCACTTCGACCATGTCCTTTGACTAACACGTTTAGACTATCTGCTTTCGCACCCGACAACGCAGGCATCATCGGTCCCCATCATTCCCCTGCCCACGCTCTGGAACACGCTCATGGACAGTCTGACCCCCATCTGGCCAGCCTCAAGGACGCAAATCGATGGCTTCCCCATCGGCGACGCCTGGCCGTGCTCCGTCATGCCATCGCATCCAACCCACCCCTGGGAAAATATTGTTCCCTTCCACAAGCTCACCCAATGGCTGACATACTCGCTCATGGTCCCCATGACGAGGCTGCTTCACGTGCACTTTGCAGGTGCAGAGCTCCTGACCGGTCTGCCAGAATACCGCAACGGCGGACTCTTCATCGACACTGGACTTCTGACACTCAAGCCAGAGGACTCAAAGCGCGGACTCGCGCAATACGAGCACAACGCCAAGACCAAAGGACAACCAAGCATGGAAGTTGTGCCCATGTTTACAGCCGACGACGATGTGATTGTCGAGTGGCGCGCAGTCACGGTTGGGTTATTAGACGACCTGCTGGTAGACGTCAACAAAATGCTTGGCCTGAGCGGTTCCGACAGATTGAACCTGGCGCAGATGCTCGAGGCAGGGAGCTGGAAGGTGAGCCGAATCACATGCTGGGCTGCCGTGCGGCATGTAGCTAACAAAGTTTACAGGGCGGCCGCGAAATCGCAGAAGTGTCACGGCCCAACACCAAAGAGCCACCAATCATGATCTTGTCGGATGGAACAGTTTTTTAAAGATACCCTCGAGCTTCCCTTGCAGCCTTCTTTTGCTTCATTTTGCTTCGGAAGCCGCGCACGCGCGCGCTACCGACTTTTAATTTCCGATGGTCTTGTTATACCACCCGCAACAACGGTATCCCTTCACCGTCCGGTGGACGGACATTATTTACGATGCACGATCTCGACGGTCGACGCGTGGTGGAACGCTTCTTGTTCATATTTGCTTGCCTTTCTCGCACATGACACATTTATTAGCGATGGTCTTACTTGGTCCATCTCACCGCCGACAGCTGTTTTCTATGTTGCTTTGCTTTCTACACGGAACAATTGGAACAGGGGGAATATACGGAACATGGGGCTGCATAGGCCTGGAAACACTTTACTAAAAGATAATAATTGCCGTCGATCGTGCACTACTCAAGCGATCGAACATTAATTCTCATGCACCTTCTCGTTCGAGCCCATGTTCCTGTTCGCGTGCTTGCTTTGAGATGCGTTGGGCTGTCCGATTAGCTTCCCTGTCCCTTGAACGACAACGAAGCTTTATCGACGTCTAATCTTGCCAATCTCAAATTCGATATGAGCCTGCAAATACTATCACTGGACTAGAGGAAGAGGCTGAATAGAATTCGGGACCTACGGACTCACGTGTTGGTTTTGCAGAGATGCTGCTTCAGTCCACCCCGCTCTGCTTTACCGAGCGAATCAGAGGCCAAGGAGATCTAAGCTCCTGCGGATGCTGGCTCGGAGCGCGCCCTCCTCCTTCACGACGTTGCTTGCTTCTTCCGGCGGTAACTTTAGCACCTCGACGACTAATCTTAAACTTTCCACACTTCAGCTTTCGATTAATCAATCAATACCCACTATTTACCCATTACAATCTAGAACCATCGAGGCATATCACCACTGTTGACAATACGTCATCGTGTACGCGAGCGACAGTTAGACTTCAGCCGAAGACACGTCCCAAACCCTACAGATATCGTTAGTCTATCTAGCTCTCCAACCGACGTCCGAAGGCGTACACGCACCTGCCACACGAGTCGCGTGCGTCAACACGCTGCCAAGATGAACTCGACGACGAAGCGGCAGAAGCAGCGCAAAGTGTTGCTGATGGGCAAGAGCGGCGCCGGCAAGTCGTCGATGCGCAGTATCGTCTTCAGTAACTACGTCGCAAAGGATGTCCGACGGCTGGGCGCAACCATCGACGTGGAGCACAGCAACATCAAGTTCATGGGGAATCTGATGCTGAATCTGTGGGACTGCGGAGGGTATGCGCGCAGTTCACACTGTCTGACCTGATGCCGAGTTGACATTGTGCAGTCAGGATGGCTTCGTTGAAAACTATCTCACGCAATCCCGCAACCACGTCTTCGGCTCCGTCGCTGTACTCATCTTCGTATTCGATATTGAATCCCGCGAATTCCCCGCCGATGTCATATCGTACTCGAACATCATACGCGCATTGCACGAATGCAGTCCCGGCGCGAAGGTGTTCTGTCTGATACACAAGATGGATCTTGTCCAAGCGCGGCTGCGGCAAGCCATGTTCGACGAGCGCGCCGACTATATCAGAGAGGCCTCGGAAGGCTTCAAGGACACGGTCGAGTTTTTTGCGACAAGCATCTGGGATCAGAGCTTGTACAAGGCATGGACGAAGATAATATACTATCTCATTCCAAATGCAGGAACTATCGAAGCGCTCTTGGAGCAGCTGGCCGAGGTCATCGATGCGAGGGAATTGATCCTGTACGAGAGGACCACTTGCCTGACTGTGGCACATGTCACGCGGAAGACGGAGGAGCCAAACCCCTTCACAGACCGGTTTGAGCGGATATCCAGTATCCTGAAGACACATAAGCAGAGCATGGCGTGCGTATTCCACACCTTAACCTCTACCTGTCATTCGCTAACAAACTTCTTCGCAGACGACACACCAACATCCCCGCCGGCAGCGCCAACTTCGCTGAAATGCAAATCAAAACCGGCCGGTTCATGTTCTTCATCACGCGCCTCACCGAGAACACAAACCTCGCCGTAGCAATCCCGCCATCCGAGCAAGTCTTCAACGCCGCGCGCGTGAATATCTTCCAGGTCCGGCCCAAGTTTGCGGAACTCGATATCGCGTCCAAGCCAAGGCCGCCGATTCAGCAGGCGTTTGCGGGCTCGGCGGACATGATTGATTCAAGCGACAAGGGCAAGGGCAAGGAGGTTGCGGCGTGAGGCGTGTGGAGTGGATGAAATGTGTATTGTTAACATGGTTGGAGATACCCAGAGAGAAGATATCAATTGAATGCATGGTAATGAGGTCCGAATGAGTGCCTAGGGAAGATGTGTGTAGAGAGAAATCCTCAAGTGTGAACAAGTCATGAAGCTGGACTATTCCACTCATGCAGCAGCAGCAGCATCGAGAATGAAAAACGTCTTGTACAAAGCATAATAACCCGAGCGAAGGGGCATGCAGCAGTTTTGCGCTCATTCCTCGGGTGTAGCAATCGGCCGCGATAGCTCGGTCCGCGAGGCATTGTATACACAAGACAGCAGACAGATGGCGGCGCCGATTTTCAAGCAAAACGACGTCGAATGTGGTTTAGGGAGCGAGCGAGAGCATGGTGGTGAAAAGACAACACTCTCTTCTTGCATTCTAGTTTGAGTGAGATTTGAGTGTGGAGATGGAGGTGGAGGGTTTTTGCACATGTGTACTACGTACGCAGAGATCGATTGCGGTATTGGGGTTATTAGATCTGTTGGATGTTGGATGGGAATTGGATACGCGCAGTGGAATGGTGGGTTTGCGTGCAACTTTGTTTCATTTCACACACTTGTCTGCTTCTATTCGGGAAGAAAACTCGCCAACGGCAGGAACTGGTCGCGCATAGTGAACTAGTGTGTTTTGTATACATACACACTTGTTTCAATTCATACACCCTCTGCTTCACTCACTTCACATCAACAACACACGCGATAACCTATCCATGGCTCCCGGGCATGACGCCCTCAAAGCCCCCTCCCCCACCATCAATCCACATCCAAAGGACTACCCCATTTTCCCGCTAACTCAGTGCCTAATGTCTACCACTAGTCGGCGTAGCCACAATACCAGGAACACCCGTACTACCCACTACCTCACCCCGCGCCTGCACCTGCGCACTGCCCGACGTCATCGTAATCGTAGTAGCCGAAACCTCATGTCGAACAGACAGGTTTGGACCGCCGGTGCGTGTAGTCGTGACACGCACGAGCTGAACGGAGCTGTCCTGACCGTAGGTAAAGCGGACTTGACCTGCGGTACGTGTAGTCGTGATATTCACAGGTCTAGAGGAGCTAATTTGACCGCGGATTTGGCCTGCAGTGCGTGCCATCGTGACATCCGCAGGCTGCGTGGGGCTGCTCCGGCCCGAAAGAGTGCGAGCTTGGGGTGCGGTGGGTGTCTGTTGAATGCGGGTGTGGTTTGGAGCGTGGGGTCGAACGTGGGCGAGCTGGCTGGGGGTGTGTTGACGACGACATGATTGTGCTGGGGGAGGTCGTGCCCCAGTGCGCAGTTGAGATGCAGTACTACCGCGCTGAGGGCGAGTGGGTTGAGCTGGGAGAGGGCGTGTCCCAGTACGTACTGGAGGTGCAGTACTGCCATGTCGATGACGAGTGGGTTGGACTGACGGAGGTGCTCCAAGAAGCTGTAGAGGTGCAGTACTACCATGTTGATGGCGACGACCAAACGGTGGCGTTAGAGGTAAAGGTGGTCCATATTGACCCGTAATGGTCCATGGAACGTCCGCCAGAGGTTGTCCATATCGGGAAGTTGCCTCAACGCGCGATCCCGGGACCCGGTGCGTGGAATTAGTGTTGTGGTGATGGCCGCCTGTCTGCTGAAGAGGACCAGCTTGCTGGTTGTCACGAGAGCCATGGCGAGCCGGTCCACCATTATACGTGTAGCCTGGTACACGCTGACTGTGTGGTACATATTGAGCACGCGTAGTCCCAGACGAGCCGACATCATGACCGGGCGGACCGTTCATGCTCAGATACTCAGACATTCGAGGACCCAGATAGCTAGGACGACGCTGATCCTGCTGTACGGGCAACTGACGGGCACCTGCATGTTGCGCGAGGTCTGCAGTATCGTCATAAACAGGCCAGTGGTTTACATATGTAGTAGATCGAATGTTTGGGCCGTAGCCACCATCATAGCGAATATCTGGACGGTATCGATTATCGTAATCAGACTCTGGATCGTATAGCTCATCAGAGTCAGAATCGTACCCAATGTCAAGACCCGGGCCAGGACCGCCGAGCCAATCCGTCCGACAAAGCGGGCAGAGCTTCTTGTCATTTGGATGATTATCAAGGAGGACCTGCAAGCACTCCAGACCGATCATGTGTACGCAGCCCGGGATGTCCACGATCTTGACGCAGATGTGCTCGGAGATATCCTCGAGGCATATCGGACACTCTGTATTTGCTGGCGTAGTAGTATCGGCATGCGCGAGGAAATCGGTGTGATTGGCGAGGAAAGCGTCGACCCGAGAGAGCACACGTGAGCCGGTTGCGTTGGGCATGTTGCACATGGTCGTTGTCTTAGTGGCTTTAAGCGGTTGTTACTCGTGGTAGTCTTGCGTTTGCAACTTTTGGTGGTTTTGCTTGTTCCTTAAAAAGTTGTGAAGTTGTGTTTGTATCGTAGTCTGGTGGATACTGATGAAGGTTGTGTTGGAAGAGGCCGCACAAGACTTATGTTGCTCTAGGAAAGTTCTGGGACCTGTGAACATATGTAGTTTCGAGCCTTGCCGCGATGATGTGCAGGAGGCAGGTCAAGTGACTTTCGACGTTGTGAGCTGATGATCCAGTCTCCTTATGCTCGTCAAGCTGGGTGGAAGTGACTCCATCTCGCAGGTACATTCTGCCCGCACAATGTGAAAAGAGACGATGATACTATGATCTGGGTAGGAAAACACATCGTAGACTGATCAGAATGATTGAAAATAACGAAGGACATGTTGACAAGACTTCTTGCAAAGCGACAGGTCGACAAGCGTACTATCGAGACGCAGGTAGGGCAGCTATATCGCGGGAAGTGCACAAGCAAGTGCATTGTGCATGAAACACGTGAGTTATATCACATGGTCTCCCCAGTTGCTGAGCATAGATTATGGAGGCGTCGGCCGTGGTATTCCTCACGAGTTGACAAGAGCACAGCGCATATATCAAAGCGAACCTCCAAGGCCGTAAACCTATGACGACGTTGCTCATGCTGTCGAATGTTGTGCAAGTCCGATCCTAGTGTATTATACGCAAAAGAGAATGCTATGTCTTGTCCGGTATCTGTCAAATATGATCTTTATCCGCGCAAACTATACCTCATACCTGGCAATATCTATCAGACAAATGACTCTGATTTACACTATCACTTGACTGAGGGGCTTACAATTGCAAGCCCCCATCGCTGAGCATTCCACCTAGGGTTTTGATGGACACGCCATGGACTGTCTTCCGTTCATGTTCACAGGTTATCATGTGCTTCTATTCACATGTCAATATATGCTTTCTCGCGGACGCTGATTAGCTCGATGTTATGAGATGTCTTGGTCGCACAGCTCTGCATCGTTCCCGGAACAAGACTGCCGCGCTTATCATCAGCTTTTGTTGCCAGGCTCTGCAAGCAGCATAGAACTGAGCTCAGTACTGCTCCACGGAAGGAAGGCTGACTCCACGGACGGAAGACTGGTTCCACAGAAGACTGGACTGTCGTGTCGTTACGCGCGATGGTACCAACACCCGTCCGGATCGTGATTCGTGGAATCTAATTACTGCTCACTGCTGGCATTCCTTCGATAAACTTTGAGCCGATCGACCCATCCTTGCCACACCTCGGCAATTGCAGCCGTCTTGCAATGCATTGGGGAATTGCATCCACGGCAACCACCGAGAAGACAACACGTCGTTCGAAACTTTCCGTGATAGATGCTGGCTTCGGTGAAATGCAGCGCAGTCCAAATTTGTCGAAGCCCGACATCGTATTACCCTGCAAGTTCGGAGGCCGTTACCCATCTTTGCATCGAATCATGCGCGGCACGGCAGAAGCTCCGTCGCTGCATTACTCGTTGCCCGGACACTAGCCGTAGTGACATGCCGTGCTGCACGGTACAGCCGTATCGGCAGGTTGAAACAAACTCACGGCACATGTTGACGCCAAACTGGGCAGAGCAGTATCACCGAAAGCGATGGCTGGGTGCAGCAATATCAGTACTCTCGTACGTGTCGTGTGCATGCGGGGTATTGCGGCGTCGAAGCAACAGGCAGGAGCTGCGCGCTAGCCTTCAGAGACATTGTGTGTTCAACGGCATTGATCTGCTGGCGACGTTGTTGAGGAAAAAATATGGGCCAAAAGACAACACGTGCAGTACATTGAGCAAGTACTTTGTTTGTATTGCGCAAACTTTATCCTTCCGGACTGGTTGAATGGAGCGTGCTCGGGAGGAGATCCCTGTGTCTTCGACTGTGCCGTCAGGTTGCTTTGGCGTGCAATCAATGTATGTAAACGACAGCTTTGACAACAGCATATGACGCTCAGGGTTAATTGTCCTCCGCTACAGGCAGGCACTGCGAATGCATTGGCACTGGACTGATCTGCGCTGTCTTTCGGTAGGGTAGATGCGTTATCGACGATGTTGCTGCAAGTTGGCGCTTGGATACTGCAGGCACTCAATCATACAGCTTGGTGCATAGCTTTTGTCCAGGGTTGTAGCGAGATGATTAAGTTAGAAACGGCCCGGTACGGAAATATTAACGCGGGAAGGATAGTTTTAGGCGCACCTGCAGAAGAGCTATATCCCACCAACGTCCAACATACCCGGCTTGACTTGGGTCGTCGAATCTGGACAGGGATTGTTCCGAATAAACAATGTCCCCAAATCAGTTGAGATGTATGTCCCATGCTGGTATCTGCCTGATGTGCTGGTCGTCCTGGAGCACTATCTGGTGCACCTTGGATTGCCTGGTCCATGTCAGGCATCATGGCACTACAGGGATGCATGGTTACGCTTCGTCTGGCATTCCATGAGAATGCGCTAAGCAGAAGTAGCATGAGGCGATGTCACTAGCAGCAGATGCACCGTGGGTCATCCTAGCATTGACACATCCCACTCCCACTAAGATCTTGAAACGGCAATTAGGTGAACCAGGTCTATGGTTCACATATCCCTGCCCGCCGCCGCTAGGCGAATACGCACCTTTGAATGTTGAAAGTCACATCCAACAGTCGAGGCCTTGAAACGAGCCACTGGTATTGGGTCTAACGGCGCACTGTAGCAGCTGCATTGCTGTCTTGTGGGTCAACAGCACTTTAGCCGGTGATGAATTCATGTTGTGGCCACGAGTCGTGGCGGAAAAGGAAGGAGAAGTCCCGAGCTGACAGTGTCAGTTCCCATTCAGGACCTGTCGGATACGAGCGACGAAAAGTGCGGGAAGACGTGAGGCGGTCAGCCGAGGCAAGCATGTTCAATGGATGTTTCACCAGAGGCCAGTGTGGAATCGGGTGCGGAGCGGAATGATAGTGCGGTGGCACTGTGGTGCCAAGAAGGCTCCGGAATGATGCCAGATGCAGTTGGTGAGACAAAGTAGCTGCACGTCATCCAGGGCTGCTCAATGCCTAGTGTCGATATAGATTGGGCTCATAGCCTTTGATTGCAATTCTGCTGGATCTGCAGCTAGGGTGTGTGTCGCATAGAGTCGATGAGGCGTTCAAGAGCGGGAGCCAGATAAGCAGGCAGAAGAGGGTACAGTAAGAGTGCATGTATAGCCGAGAGTCCAATATCTCCGTGCAGGACGGTGCATGGACTTGGTAGAGGGAGATGTTCGGCGAGCCCTCAGAGCAGCGTGTTGCCGCTAGCCTGAATGAGAACACCCCGCCCCCGCCTTCCCAAATCGGATCATGTGCCAAAAATTTCAGAATCTCTTGCACAACACACTCCATCTGCGACGACAAGATGGCAGGCCTAGACGAGGATGCGGTGGACGAAATCCTGTACTTGGCACGCGCAAATGAGTCCGCCGACTTAGCCTCGTATCTTTCCGAACTATCAGCACAGACGAAGCAACCCAGCACCGATTTGGTGGCAGCGGCCATTGACCCATATTCGAAGAATGGAGCACTGCACTACGCTGCGGCAAATGGCCACAATGGTATGGGCTCTAGTCGTGGAACGGTCTATAGCGTAAATCTGACTGCATGATAGATGTGATCAAGCTGCTGTTTTCTGTGTGCGGAGATACCCCGGCACCGAACGTCATCAACGCCGTGAACGAAGCCGGAAACACTCCCCTCCATTGGGCAGCATTGAACGGCCACCTTGAAAGTGTCAAGCTTCTGATACAATCCGGCGCAGATGTCACCATCATTAACCAAGCTGGTCACGACGCGGTGTTCGAAGCGGAACTAAACGACAAGAAAGATGTCGTCGACTGGCTCCTTGGAGCAGTAGAGGAGCTTGAAAACGGCATTGGCCAGACTGGCGAAGCCTCTGGAGACGCTGACGAGATCATGGGCGACGATGACAAGGTTGCCATGCAGGGAGGCGCGGCTGGCGTGGAGGATGTGAGGAAGCAGATGGAAGATATGAAGACCAAGGACAGCGCTTCGCAGGATGGTTGAAGCAATTCCAAAGGCTTGGCTGCATATGATAATATATTACTGACACCCTTAGTCCACCAGGGACCACATCTGCTAGATAGCGATCGACTAGCTCATAGCCAGGTACTCACGACACAGCCGCTGCCACGTGGGGGAAAGAGATGATACATGGCAGGGCTGTTCCATAGTTAGAGGTACACGAGATGAGAGGATGGTTCGCGTTTGCGGTTGATTGCATTAGCATTACTTCTGCCCCTATTGCCTAATGGCTCCAGCCCTAAAGGACGCGAATAAACAAGAGTCCAAGCAGCAGTCAGGTACAGAATCCACAGAAGGCAGACCAGGGGTTCCCAATGACATCGCTGATGACGCAGCCTGCGATACGATCGAACTTGCATTATCCACCTATTGCCAATCACATACTCGTATGGCGGCCAATACTTCGGGCCAAAAGCTGTACTTCACCTTGGCGTAACTACTGGTTGAATACGCTCCATGCCTTAATTCAAAGACATGCTCAAATCGGTCCAGTGACCATAAAAGTACTGATGACAGGGGTACCTGAGCAATAAGCCGTCCTGATACCTGTTCGTGTGGATTAGTGAAGGTCAAAATCTCTCGTACAGCCTCTTTCTGCTTACCATGTACAAGCCCTTCAATCTCGTAGCCAAGCACGGCGCTTCTCTTCCTTCTTGTGGTGACGCTTTTCCTTGAATGCCTTGAGCTCCTTTTTGGTCAATGACTTGCCGCGGCGTTCCTCCTTGAGGCTACGTCCGTTGTGGCTGTTGGCAGCGGCATCTACGTCAAAGAAGGCGTTCATCTGACGCTTGGACTTGTTCTCATCGTTGTGCATCTCCGGACCGACCCCCGCTTGCTGGAACTTGCCGGTCCATTTGTTGAAGTTTGCTTGCGCGGTATAGCCATTGGCATTGGTAATTGGTAAGCCGGCAGCGGCAGCAGCAGCAGCAGCGGCCGCTTCCTCCGCTTCTTCCTCCTCTCTCTCGGCCTCGCGAGCGTAATCTGCTTTGGGGTCGAAGCTCCCATGGATTGCTGGGTTATAGCCTCCCCACTTACGCTTGGGTGGAGAGCGGGTGCCAGGCGCCGCTGAGTTTGTCGGCACGGCAGCACTGCTTATGGGTGTCCTGGATTTACGACGGATTAGGCCTGGAAAGGAAAGATGAAATGATAGAAGTTAGCAAACCTGTCGTACGGTCCTTGATCATATGCATGTCCAGTGGACTCAGGAACCATCGGATTCTCCCACTGAGACACCCCGGTTCTGATGTTGGTAAAGTAGTAAGCTTGCGCTGTTGGATCCCAATGCCATTCCCAGCCACTGTTTGCCTCATTTGGCGGGGGCTCATCGGGGAGTGGTGGTGCCTCTTCTTCAGGTAGGGGCGGATCGGTGCGTTCCTTCAGGTCGCTCGTCGCCGCCTCAGCTTCGCGGCTGTGTTTATCGCTAGCATGCGTCGCGACTGGCGCCTGTTCTTCGCCGTGTGCGGCACTCATGTTCGGTAGGTATGTTTATCTGCAGATGTTGATTAGAACTGGTGCGCAAGTAGTCGTCGTGCTGTGCTGGCTGCTACTCCGACATGTGTAGGGACGTGGAGTGAAATGTCGCGACGCGGCAACAACGTCGTGGAGCGGCTTGGCAAACCTCGACAATATTACCTAAGCACTTTATAGCCATCACGTGATGATGACTACATTTCCGAGGGCAGGGAGGACACCTCGCTTCGTGCCAACGTACGGTCGATCCGCGGCGTGCCTGCATCTTGGTCCATCCGTTCATTTGCCGGTTTGCTTGACAACGCTCGGCTTCTGCGACGGACTGTCATCATCGATGCAGTCGTCTCGAGCTTACACAAGGCGGACCTATCACAATGCTGCTTCTCGAATGCAGCCTCATGTCATCCATTGGTACCTCGCGTACGCATCTTCATGTACACGGGCTAACTCTGCAACAAGACGAAGCAACTGCAGGACCCAAAGGAAGCTGATCCCCAACGCTGTCTCTTAAGAAGGCTCTTATTATGCTTCGGCGCACGCATGAGCTCGAGAGCTGCATGCGTAGGAATCCGACAGCAAGGCCTGGGGTCCGTTTGGCGCATGCCAAGACGGCGCTCCATGCACGCAAAGAAGCGCGACTTAGGGGAGCCGGGAAGGAAGTTGGAGCCCTGGAGCCCTGGATGATCCGCCGGGCGAATCGAGATGGGCCTGCCGCTCAACGGCTTTTGACCAGTTGCTCCGATCGGACATGGTGCCTCTTTAGCGGGTAAGCATGTCTGCAGTGCTTTTCTTTCCTACGCTGCTAGAAATGGCTCACGAGCTCCACAAGGGCGTTCTGCTTGCAAGAAACGGGTATGGACGACC
This sequence comes from Parastagonospora avenae f. sp. tritici 18332-5, assembly GCA_022559985.1. Lineage (NCBI taxonomy): Eukaryota > Fungi > Ascomycota > Dothideomycetes > Pleosporales > Phaeosphaeriaceae > Parastagonospora > Parastagonospora avenae. Next base: position 36,339 of record JAFJTR010000057.1, on the reverse strand, counting down.
AGGGCCGTCAGCCGATGCCTCAGTTCCTCTGTGCATTGTCGTTGGTACTCTGCTTATTTACTCCCGCGGAGCAGCGCGAAGCATCGTTTACGCTTGCCGGAATGGCTGCTGAGGACAGACCACAGTGCGTTCCATTAGCTGCGTCGAGCCCTTTGTCAAAGTCAATTCATGTGGAGCCCATTGGCTGGAAGGCTTCGCGAACCCGACGCCAGGTCTGGAGAAATAGTTTCGGCAAAATACAAGGACAAGGACAGACAGTTTGCTGCATCCCGTCGCCTCTGCTAGGTCTGCATGATCGGCGCCAGTCATCAACCGATTGTTATGGTTGGTCGGAGGTTTGGGAACGGCCACCTGTTAGATCTGGGGGCTGAAGCTGGCATCTCATAGCTCGTCCAGCGCCGTACCTCAACGGACTACTGCAGTGTCCTGCATCGGTCGGCATCACGCATTAGACCAAACACGCTACGCAATGCTTCCAGCAACTCGCAGAAAGTTTCGCTCTGCCGCGCTGCAGCGACTCGATATCGCACCAATATTGCTTGTCTGGCTTGCTGACCACCCCGGCGCGTTCCAGGATTCTCGGGTCTCAAACAGCAAAAGCTCCATGACCATGTTCCTGGCAGCTTGTCATTTCACATCGCTGGGATCACAGCACAGATAGGTTCTGTGGATGCCGCGCCCGTCGCTCTACCCTGACCATTGTGAATAACCAGGGTCTGTCCCGGCCTGGTGCAGCACGGTGTCCCTTTGTGGCCCTTCTACTCTGATCCTTCCACCCCGATATTGTCGTATTTATTGCTATCCTCCACCATACCCTTATTCAGTCGTTTTGGTGCATGTTGCGTGCTTAGCGATTCAGTACCGTCTACGCCGCACACGCCGGCCTGTGCTTGTAAGTACGTTCCCGTTACGCCCCATTGTCCCCCTAAGTACGCTCTTACATGCTCTGTTGCCCCTCGGCTGCGGTCGACCATCACCCGGAAGTGCAATTGAAAGCCGTCAGACGTCAGCCCTGCACGGACTATTGCTTCTTCGGTCCATTTTCCAGAACCTTGCCGTTTGCAACACATGGCAGCGTATAGTCCATTGCAGGCCAGACGCACGCAATTGCTCTCTCTCCTCCACTACCCATCTTTCTGCTTCCTTCACGTACGTTTTTATGCCCAACAATTTGAGTGCGAGCTGATGCCTTGGCTTGCATCAGTGACAGGTCTGGAGCGCTGCATGCTTCGTCAAATTATCTAGTTATATTTGCCGTTCGTTCTTGATCCCCATGTGGTCGGTTCACCAATGCACCGTGCAAGCCATCCAACTCCAACCCGCGAACGTCAAGACTCGCTCACTTCCACTGCTATGCTCGCCAACATGAGTCGTCCGCCTAGCATTCCCTCACATCCAGGACCTCCACCCTCTTACAATTCATATACAGGACCTCATGCCCTATCCTCTCGGCCCGAGGCCGTCGCTGTTGGCCAACACATTCGCCCAAGAGATCCCAGTGGGACTCAGAATTATGCGCAACAATTGCCGAGCCTGCGTACTCTCCTTGAACCCGAGCTGCTCGACAAGAAGTCATCCGATCCACCTGCGCGATCGAGTAGTGCTCAGTATGCGCAGGGAATTTCTGATCGCTACGGATCTTCTAGCCCAACTCTGAAAAGACGGCATGATTTTGATGGTTACGCTCACGGGTACCTGGAGCACAATGCTATCGCTTCTCAAACACCGTACCTCCATCGCCAAACTCTTCCTACCACAAACACCGACACTCACTCAGCAGCTTCGTCCACACCAGGTTCGGTGTTTAGTGCTGGTAGGGCAGAGCCACAACGTCGCGGTAGCTTTGCACATGCTGCTCATCATGATTCGATAAGCAGTTCATACCCAAAACAAGCAGTCGCATGCGACCCATCAACAAACGTCGCGCTCCAGGCAATTCAAGATGATTTTGGCGACCCCAATAGACCCGTCAGACGACGCATTGACGGCTCTTCACGCGCTCCGGTTCGATCGTCACGTTGCATTGGGCAACGCGAAATGCAAGGCGAAGGACTATGCTATGTCTACGAAGATGGGACATATTGCCGTGCTATCATTGATGGCGAACCTGTCAACCCGTCTTGGGGTATCACAAAGGCCGGAAAACCGCGAAAGCGACTTGCCCAGGCCTGTCTCACCTGCCGAGAAAAAAAGATCAAGTGCGAGCCTGGTTACCCAAAATGTCATCAGTGCGCCAAGTCGCAGCGAGTTTGTAGAGGGTATGTCTTTGCAATTTCCCCAATACTCCTATCACCCCTAAACGAGCCTGTATGCATTGAATCAGTTGGCTTGATCTGACACTTATTGCAAACTGTGGCACCAGATGACAAATACTGACGAGAAGCAGTGGCCTGAATCAAGCTGGTGTTGCCAATGCTTCCGGAGAGACGTCTCCCTCTAGTTCGGCACCTCTATTTAAGAACTCGTCTTCAGAAGTTTTGAATGTTGCAAACGCTTCCGACAGAATCAGAGCTCCCGGAGAGCCACGAGAATACTCCAGAAAGGTTGAGACTTGGAACGCCGGTACAAACGTCAAATTCCGAACATTCCGGCCTGTCGCATTCGCATCTTCAAGAGACATGTCCATCCACTCCGTGGATTCCGATTGGAGTGGTTCGGGCAACGACCAAGGTGCGGAAGATCCCAGGGGCGGTTCATATCAGGATCATCTCGCTCTCCAATGGGAGCAGGATCCTTATGAGACAGACCCCAGGCTCACAACCCATCTTTTGGACCTGTATTTCCTGCACGCCGGACGGGCCACCTACGGGATGTTTCCCCGCAGGCCGTTCATGGCATGGGTGGAATCCAGTCGCAACAAGAGTCAAGATCATATGATGCTCTTATATACTGTCCTAGCCATGGGTTCCTTGTTCTCCACCGACCCCGATAAGCGAACGCTCGGGAAAAGATTTGCTGCTATTGCTTCTTATGCGGCAGAGAAACGGTTCGGGAAGTTCACCCTAGAGCTGTGCCAGAGTCGTCTCATGCTCGCACTGTATTCCTTCGCCAGAGGCAAGTCCCAAGAAGCGTGGGACTTTTGTGGTGCGGGGTTGCGAGCAATCAGTGCTTTAAAACTCAACACCGAGGAAGGTGTGAAAGAATTGGCCGAAAACAGTCCGGATCATGACTTTGGTTTTGATCGCTGGACCTTCGAGGAGTGTTGTCGGCGCACCTTCTGGTCCGGACTGCTAATGGATGTAAGTTACGATGTAACGAGTGCAACATCTCCACACGACCTAATCCAAGCACAGCGGTACAACGGTTTCTTCGGTGGTACTCTTTTTGTTATCAGTATCGAAGATACGTATGTCCGCCTTCCATGTCCGGATGACATGTACGAGGCATCGACCCAATGCGATGCTCCCTACTATGACGAGGATCTTTTGTCGGCACGGGCCCCCGTCCAACCTCGACTAGGTTTAATGGCGTATCTCTGTCTCATTTCAGCCCTGTGGGGCGATGTGATGACCTTCACTGGTCGTACTGCTCGTCGACCGACGAGTGACTACGAAAGGCACTACGAAGCATTCTATGCAAAGATGTATGAAAAGTTGGACGCATGGTACGCTATGCTCCCATCGGACCTTCAGTACAGTCCGGCAAATCTCGATCGTAGCATGGTGGATGGCTACGTTGGCACATTTGTGTCTCTTCATGCTCTGTACCATGCGGCCATCATCAGACTTAACCGTCACATTCGAGTCGGAGCAATGACCACCGAGCATATGCGCCGAAACGTTCAGGATTCATTCCGCCACGCATCCAGTTTTCTTTCCATGATGCACTCACTCTCTCCGATGAGCCGCCAACATCGACTCCCAGCAACTCTATCATCCGAGTTCATGTTCTCAACGCCTTTCCCGGGATATGCTCTTATGTTGTCCATCGACGTGCTCACCTCGGCTGGCACTTTTGCGAACTTGCCCAAACTCATTGAAACCGTACGCACTGCGGTCTCTTGTATCGACGAGTTGGCGAACTTTTGGGATTCGGCACGAGCGCAGCACAAGGCTGTGTCAACCCGCTTGGATCAACTTACAGAAGTTGCTGCACAGGAAAGACAAGGTGTGAGAAATGGCAGCCATGGACAATTCTGGAGGATCGATGACAGCCTCGAAATGGCTTTTGGCAAAGATGACGCTGTTTTCCACGCGGAGAGCCATCTTCTGTTCGATGTTGTTGCTCAGCTCACAGATCGTTAACGACTTTCATGACCAAATGTTATTATATGGGATGCGGACATCCGTGAAATGGACTCATTGGATGCAGCTGGGTTTTCTTCATTTCAGGGCTCCCGAATCCGGACACCACAAAATTCATATGGCATCATTGCACAAATTGACATCAGAGACTCAGCCCAGAAATTCCGCGGCCGATATAAGGCGCTTGTTGTTCCAGATACGCATAACAACAGAAACCGACACAACTTCGCATCGGAAGTGTGGGAACTGCCTTCGGCCGCGATCTGAATTTCAACGGATCAATCAGCGACTGTGGTCTGCGAGGTTCAAAACAAGGGGTTTTAAGACATTGTGTATGTATATGTTTGTACGTCTCTCAGCCTGGTTGGCTAGATACAATGCATCGTGCGAGCTAGTTTTACAGCGTGGGACTTTGGCATTTCTAGGCGTACTATGGTCTTTGGATTGTGTGGATAGAAATTCATAATGCTTAGTTGTTTAATGATATTGTATCATATATACGCAAGCCTGCGAAACGGACTTCAGTTCGGCATAACGCTGAAGCTCTTTCGACTTTGGATGCTCATTATTGTGCTAAGTCTGTGTCATATTTTCCACGAGCAAAAAATTCGCAAAATCAATACCGGCCTCAAAAAGCAAAAGTGACAAACCTCAAATCAGCTCAGAAGAGACGCAACTCGTTATAATGTCAGAGCATTACCTGACTTGATCCGAGATACATGCCGTGGAACCCGGCATCCATGTTCTCAGGTCCCGCTGTTTCATCCAGCAACCGGACCTCGGGTTCGCGGTTTCAGCTCCAGCGTTGCGTCTCGCATGCCGCAAAAGAACTTCCACAGAAATCTCCCTTACACGCAGGACCCCAAAATCTGACATGTCTCGTCAGTCATGTCTGGCGTGTATCCTTAGGCCCGAAACTTAGTCTTGGTTCGACTTTGTCGCTTGTCCTTAGGCCCTAACCAATATGCACCTCACTCGCAGCCACCCGTCCACCAACATCGTCTACGTCGTGTGATCGATCATCAGATGCGACCACCCGAGAACACAATTTTCTCATAGTCATAGCAGATGACGATCTCCGTATCCCCGCTGCTGACCATCCTTCCATCCCGCAAGCCGCTCGCTTGCGTACTATAGGCAGATTCGCTGACGTCCCCGATTGGAACCCCTTAATGTATAGTTGCTGTGGCTGCAGCTTCATGACTTGCCGATCGCGGTATTGCCAGATGGTGAGGTCAAGCCGCATGCGGTCATACAAGCCTCTACCAATCACGTCACGGCACCCCTCACTTGTTTGTGACGACGTAAGAAGAGCATGTGACAACGACCACGATCGTGTCGATGAGCTAAAAGCTCGAGCTACAAGCGCGGCGGGGCCGTTGGAAGAAGCAAACCATAGCTCTGGTCAGATATCGTGCAGCATGCAGGTTATCGGTGGTTACGCAGTGGGTCTAGATTTGCTGCATGAGCCGGAGGCGGAGGACGGCACCTAAACTAGGTTTGAAAATCGGACTCGGGCGCGTGTGCAATGCCGCGTTGCGAGGCTTGGAGTTGAGCCTTAGGTGCATGAATTTCGCCCCACTGCGGACTTCGGCTCGTCTGACAAGAGACGTTGTGGTCCAATTCCTTCGACGTCTTACTCGAGTCCAAAAAAGCAAATGGATCTAGCGGTGAAATACTTCCACCAAACGAAGAGCACAATGAATTATGAGGTAGCAGAAAGAGAAAGGAGTGGAATTCGAAGACAGTGCACACCTAGATCTGGCGTACCAGGGCCCCAGTGAGCCCCGAAGCATGATTGTTCTAGTCTCTGACAAGCAGTTCTCCGAAAGTCACGATAATCATGTTTTTCTACGCGCTGTTTGCCACTTCAATACGAGTTGTTGACATGTCCTTCTCTCCGATTGCTCCAGTCTCGATGCCGCGCTCCTTCACATCGGCCAACGCGGCCTCGCCAACATCAACAGCATCCTCGCCATCGAAAAACTTGGCGATTTCTTCCATGGGTGTGTATCTGCAGGTGGGTTAGCTGGCTTCCTCGCAGCAAAATGATGAAAAGCATACCTGGTTTCGACGATGTAGAAGTATACAATACCGACCTCAAAGGCCAGGAAGACGCAGTAGAAGATATAGTACTTCCAAGCCAGAGCATCGATCGCGATGCCATTTACGAATTGGTTGAAAAATAATGCAGCGGTGACGCAGAAGTTCAGCCATACAAATCCTTTGGCACGCAGGCCATACGGCAGGATCTCGGTGGTGTAGGCGGCCATGACACCAGACTTGATGTCGTAGAAGATGCCGTAGAAGAAGATGGAGACGATGAAGCCTCGTCCAAGTCCATTTGCTGGCGCGATGTCATATCGAGCCGCGATGATGGTGAAGATGTTGAAGACAACGAAGGTGCCGATGGTGGAGATGAGGTAGATAGGCCGACGACCGAGCTTGTCGATGAAGAAAGCGAAGAAGAAGTTCTCGCAAAGCGCTAAGGTCTTCATACCACCATTGACGCCAAGTTGTGTCTGAGGGTCAGTCATGCCTACGTTGTCCATCACATACTTCAGGTAGTAAGATATCAAACCATTGCCCGACCATTGCGAGAAGAAGCCAATGGCAGTAATGATGCCAATCCTCTTTCGATTACCAGGAGTCTTGAAGAAGTCAGACCATCCGGTCTTGCCACTTTCTTTGTCGAGCGCGATGGCTGCTTTGACTTCAGCATATTCAAGCTGGACAAACTCGTCGTTCTCATCTCCTTCGCCATGCCAGCGGGCGAATATGTGGAGGGCTTCTTCATGGCGGTCCTTGTTGCAGAGCCCTAGAAGTGGAGAGCGAAGTCAGCAAACGTTTGACGTATGAGAGATGATGCCATTCGACAAGGCAGGGACGTACTGCGTTATGTTAGCATAATTCTCGCTGAAAGGAGGTACGAGGTAGGCTTTGTGCTATCATGTGCTCGACTGCGAAACCAGTGAGTCCACACATTTAGCAAGTCACCCACTTCGTACTCGACTATACGCACCAACGCGGAGATTCTGGCATGAAGAATATGAAGACAAAGATCACGATGGAACAAATGGCTTGCAGTAAGCTAGGTAGACGCCATGACCAGTCGCTCTATACGCTGTTAGTCACCTATACTACTTCGAAGTCCAAAGTGAGCCAGCTTACTTTGATGGTAAGAGTACCATAGGTGACCCACGACGCGATGAAAGCACCCGAGTGATAACTAGCACCAGATAGTGTGACCAGGACAGCACGATCCTGAGGATGAGCAATCTCTGCGATCAACAAGGGAGCGGAACTGAGGACGATTGTGTCACCAAAGCCGAGAACAAGTCTCGCCGCGATGAACATGCCAATGTTTTGTGCTGTCCGCAGTCAGTAAATGTTTCTACCGATCTGGATCATGACAGGGACATACCTCCAGTTTGAAGAGCAACAGCCAACAACATAATCGCGCACCCAATCGCCACACCAATCTTCCTGCCCCTCCAATCAATCAAATATGGAACGAAAATCAACCCGATCAGCGACCCAAGAGACATGGAACTATTGAAGAAACCCAACAACGCACCACGAGGCTCCCCGAAATAGTCTTGCCAATAGCTAAGAGACTGAAGTCCGTTCATCATGGAGCCATCGAACCCGTTGGCAGTGTTCGTCAAGATGAGTATGACGATGTAGCCGTATAGTCTACGCAGGTTTGGTTTCTGCCACCATGCTACGCGCGGGAAAGCGCGGCCGGCGAAGAAGAAGTGGCCTTTGGGTGGTTTGACGGGGAGGACTTTTTGCGTGCTCTTGCGGGGGCGCAGACCGAGCGCCATGGTGAAGAAACAGTACTGCCTATCTGCAGTAGAGAAGGGGGTACAGCGACCCAACCACCTGGTCTATCTCGCCGCCTTTATACCACGCGCATCAGTGATGATACAACATGGGTATACACGCGGATCATTTTCCAGTGCGCCATGATGATTGGCTATGCCTCTCCAAACTCTCCAAACACCCGCACCTTCGATCCAAGAGCACGGCACGCCGTGGTGCCAAGTTGGTTCTTCACCACAAATCTACCAGGCATTCTCCCGCGTCAAGATCGGCCGTTCCCCAGACTGTCGTGTGATGATCCCATGTCCAAGGCCACGGAAGCTTGAAACCTCTCGACGCGCAGTCGCTAAACTCATCAGGAATCTTACTGCCAAACCTCGGCCAATGACCCCACGAGGTAATCAGGCTAATAACCATGATATTGTTCCTGCGGTGTTCTTGGATGGGGCTCGGCAGCTTCTCCAGCTTCTCGGCTAGTAGCTGCCGAGCACTGTTGGCGTCTGGCGTCCAAGAAGCGCGCGGAGACGGCGAGCGAATGCACCTCGGCAATTTGCTGCTGCGTAAAACAGACGCACGCGCAGAACGATCAACGAGTTAACGAATTGTTTTCTTTAGAAAAAAAAGCCCTCGTGCTAAGTTGAACGTTTAATGCCAAACAAAAAGAGTTGATAAATAGTTCCCTAGCATAGATTGGTTAATCTTGCCTAATACCAGACCTAATCGGGCGGGATTCTGTCAATTGACAGATGCAAGCAGTCTCATAAACAATAACAGACCTAAAATTAAAACCAGCATATGCCACATACTTGTAAGAGAAGAAATAGAGCAATCTCTCCCATCCACCTTTTCAAATCTCTTCCTCAGCTCCCAGCACGACTTCCGTAACACGTCCAGCGTGGGGAGTGAGTGTTGCAGCCAAAACTGATGTATTGAAGTCAACCTCGCAGACAGCTCGGGAAAGCTACTATGCAGGAACAGACTAGTCCTTTTCCGGACGATGAACAACACCATAAGTTGTGGGAAATTGGGAGTCACCATATCGATAACTTGTGGGGTTTTGGGAGTCACCATAAGTTGTGGGGTAGGTATTCGCATATACTTATCCCTCGCCCCTCATCCTCCAAACCTCCCTCACAACCTCTCGCGCCATGGCTTCATCGAATTCTCTCCCGCGCCGCATAGACGTGCACTCGCACTTCCTCCCGCCCTTCTACCGCACCGCGCTCGCTGAAAACGACCACGAAAGGCCTGACGGCTTGCCCGCGATTCCAGGTCCATTCCCTCTCCCCTTATACAAACTAAAAATCCATAAATGACGGAGTTTGCACAAAATGGTCCCTTGAAGGCCAACTGGAAATGATGGAATCCGCCAACATTACTAAAGCCATTCTCTCCATCTCCTCGCCAGGCTCATACATCAACGACAAACTCGGCGTGGGACTGACTAGGCAATGCAACGACTACGCTTCAAGCTTGAAGAAAGAGCACCCAGAGAAATTTGGCTTCTGGGCGAGTTCGCCCCTGCCCAACGTCAGCGCCAGTTTATCTGAGATAGATACCGCGTGGCGCGAAGGCGCAGATGGATTCGGCTTGTTGACAAACTACCACGGTCGATATCTTGGCGACGCGGCGTTTGATGGTGTGTTTGAAAAGTTGAATGAGTTGAGCGCGACGGTGTTTATCCATCCGACTGCGCCGTGTATCCATGGCGGTGAGGGTGTGGGGTGTACGCATGCCGTGCCGTTTGGCGCTACGTACCCAATTGCCATCTTCGAGTTCTTCTTCGACACGGCAAGGGCGGTGGTTAATCTCTTCACCAGCGGGACGATTGATCGGTGTCCCAATATTCGGTTTATTATTCCGCACGCGGGCGGCGCGTTACCGCCGCTTTTCACGCGGTTTGTTAAGTTTAGTGCAATGGTGCCGGGCGGGAGAACGCTGGATGCCGCCGTGGTGAGGAGGCAGCTTGATGAGCAATTCTGCTTCGATTTTGCTGGGTTTGTGTTTGGTGGGGATGAGGGTGAGGTGGGGCAGTTGAAGGCGCTTGTGGAGGGACTGGAGATTGGGAGTGGGAAGCTGATGTATGGAAGTGATTTCCCGTTTACAAAAAACGCCGGTTGTTAAGGGATTTGCGGATAGGATGAAGGGTGGGCTTGAGTCGCTTTTTGATGAGAAGGAGAGGGAACGGATATATGAAGGGAACGCAGAGAAGTTACTGATTGAGAGGGGCAGAGGATGAGATAAGACGCTGTAGCGCCTTGTAGGAATGTTTGATAACGATGGAGCCGAAGCTTATATGTACTTGTATGGGTTCATGATGCCGTTCTGCACTTAATTTAGCAGCAGTATTATCAGGAGGGCAAGGCAGTTCGACTTACCGGATCATACAAATCCTTGATCTGCTTCATCAGTCTAATCATGGTCTCACTCTTACTGTATCCAACATAGGGCTTCTTCGTCACACCAAGACCGTGCTCAGCACTGATACTTCCGTTCCTCTTCTGGACCCACTCGTATACCCAAGGCTCGATCGTTTTCTCAACAGCCTTGTCGAATCTTCTTACCGGGATGTTCAAGTGTAAGTTGCCATCGCCCATGTGACCATATCCTACAACGTCGACAACGGGATGTGACTCATCTTTGCCGACGAAACCAGCTTCTGTGAGACGATCGCGAGTCTCGTTGACCAAGTCGTAGAGCTCGTGAATGGGTATTGACAGATCGTACTTGTAGACACCACCGTCATGGCCGAGACATTCCGTGATGCCCTCGCGCCATGACCAAAGCTCCTGGATCTGAGTCTGGTCTTGCGCTAGGATACCATCTTGCACAACCTCAGTTTCCATGACGTGCTCCAAGAACTTCTCTAGCTTCTCGGCATCATGGTCGGTGTTTGAGCCGCTGGTTTCGATCAAGCAGTAGAAAGGATGTTCTCCCTCCAGCGGCATCGACTTGCCAGTGACTCTGTTTACAAGCTTCTGTGATCGGCCATCCATGAGCTCGAAAGCTGACAGAATCTCGGAGAGTTGACCCTTGGCTTCACGGAATGCCTTCTGGACGTGTTCGTAGCTTTCCAAGCCAAAGTAGGCTACATTGATGGCAGGTGACCTCCGCGGACACATGATAGAGATCTTGGTCACAATGCCGATGGTGCCCTCGCCACCAATGAACAGTTGCTTCAAGTCGTAGCCGGTGTTGTTCTTGCGGAGTTTTGAAAGATCGTCCATGATAGATCCATCAGGAAGTACTGCCTCGATGCCCAGCACGTTTCCATGAAAACTACCGTATCGGAGAAGTCGCAAGCCACCAGCGTTGGTCGCAACATTTCCACCGATCTGGCACGAGCCCTTAGCACCAAGATCAAGCGGGAAAATGTGGTTCTTCTCTGCGAGGAAGTTGTCGGCATTCTCTAGGATAACACCTGCATCGGCGACCAAAATGCCGGAAACTTCGTCAAAGGAGTGGATTTGGTTCATCTTCTGTAAGTTGATGACGATCTCATCGAAGACTGGGACGGAGCCGCCAACGAGACCGGTGTTGCCACCCTGGGGAACCACAGCGAGCATGTTTTCGTTGCAGTATTTCAAGATTTTGCTGACTTCTTCAGTGGAGCTGGGCTTGAGCACGAGTTTGGTGTGGCCACGGAACTTGCGCATCCAGTCACTATTGTAAGCCTCTATGTCTTCCGATGCATCTTTGGATACGCCATCTATTACGGAGGATTCAGAGCCAAGAAGGTCTTGGAAAAACTTTACATGCTCTTTAGTGATTTTTGTGAACTTGCTGTCTCTCTGAAGTTGTGGGTAACTATTCGGTGTTAGATGCGGTTTCCCTGCGGGAGGGTTTCAGCCACACACTTTTCCGATGTATATTTGATAGTCTTGGCGGGTGCTGTTTTGCCCTTTACGCCTCCTTCAGCATCTGGCTGGTGTGGCTCCGAAGTCGCTGACGTAGGCGTGGGAGTACTGCCGTGCCATCGAACTTGATGTGCCAGTCTTAGGCATTGAAAACGCGCAGGAGCACGAGAAGAAAGCACACTTCGTCGCAGAGACGAGACAAAACGCGCAGAAGAAGCCATGGGTATCAATGAAGGAGAAAAGTAAAGAGTGGGGGAGTTCATGTTGCCATCCAAAAGATCTAGGATGACATAAGGTGAGTGACAGGGGTCGCTCGGACCGCTTGGCAGTTTAGGCGGGAGCAACCTACGCGGACAGCTGTGGGAGCTCCGGCGATCGACTTGACGACTGCAACGCCTCTCACGACCGCTTCACGACTCTCCACGCAGCCAACGACCATATACTGCAACCAGCGAGTCTCGTAATCTCAAAACAAACAAGTCAGAATGGCGTCCGGCTACGATCGCGCTCTCTCGGGTACAAACAGGCATTATTTGGGTTGGTATAGCAGCAGCTAACACGATTGATAGTCTTCAGTCCCGACGGTCACGTCTTCCAGGTCGAATATGCGCTTGAGGCTGTTAAGCGAGGTGTGTTCACTTTCAAAAGCTTGGTTGTCTTCATGATACTAAACCGCCGCCAGGAACCTGCGCAGTGGGCGTGAAGGGCGCAGACATTGTCGTCCTAGGCTGTGAGAAGCGCTCGGCCATGAAGCTCCAAGATACCCGAATTACGCCCTCGAAGATCTGCCTCGTCGATACCCACGTCGCTCTTGCCTTTGCCGGTCTGAACGCCGACGCCCGCATTCTCGTCGACAAGGCACGCCTTGAAGCCCAGTCACATCGCCTCACCGTCGAGGACCCTGTATCGATAGAGTACATTACCAAGTACGTCGCCGGTGTGCAGCAGAGGTACACACAGAGCGGAGGTGTCAGGCCGTTCGGTATCAGCACATTGATCGTTGGCTTTGACCCCAACGACAAGACCCCGCGGTTGTACCAGACTGAGCCTTCCGGCATCTACTCGGCATGGTAAGGTTGCAAGATATGGTCTTCTATAGAGAGTGCTAACATCGCACAGGAAAGCAAACGCTATCGGTCGATCAAGCAAGACGGTCCGCGAGTTCCTCGAGCGCAACCACAAGGACGGCATGGACCGTGAAGAGACGATCAAGCTGACTGTCAAGTCACTATTGGAGGTCGTACAGACTGGTGCCAAGAACATCGAGATCGCCATCACGGCACCCGGCAAGCCGCTCGAAATGCTGCCTGTCGAGGACATTGAGAAGTACGTGGAGAACATCAACACAGAGAAGCAAGAAGAGGCGGCCAGCAGGAGACCAGGAAGGACACCGGGCACCGGCCAGGCGGCGATTTTGACCCGACCGGCTGGTGGTGAGGGTTCCGGCGCATAGATGAGTAGTTATGATTGATGGCTCCCACGAACAGCACGGCGTCTAAATGGCAGACTTGATGACTGTACGCTATAGACGCAGCCGGCTAGTGCTCATAGTATGGCATATCTAGCACTGCTCCCAGTTGTTCCTCCCATGTTCACGTGTTCCGAGATGTTGCTCGGCTCGGCGTTTTGGTGTGGTATCTCGTCTCATCGTCTCGTCGTCTCGTCGTCTCATCCTAACTCTACCCCTCTCCTCCCTCAACCCAGCTTGTTCGGAGCCTCCTTCACGTCGAAGATGGAGCGCGGCGTGTCTTGTTGCACACGCTCGTCCTTGATCATTCTGTGCAGTGGTGAGCTTGCGATGCATACAGCGGTGCACCAGTCCGTACCTCGAGTCAATGCGCGCATCTTCGCCCTCGACCTGGATGGACGCTTTGGGCGTTTTGGCGTCGAGCACGAAGTGGTTGTCGCAGTGCGGGCAGTATTCGTCGCTACCCCTCATTCAGCAAATGTGCCACACAGCCTGTGCGCAGACACTCACGCATCCTCGAATTCACGTGCATCCTTGCGAAACGCCTTTTTGCACTTTTTGCATATAAAAGTCATGTCAAACGTCTGCATCAGCGGGTGGTCGGCCTGCTCGGCGTGGCACTCTGCGCAGTCGAACCATTTTTTGCCTGGCTGTCATGAGCCTTCATTCTGTTCCAAACATTGCGGCGGACCCACAGCATGGCGAGCGGATGGAAACCTGGGCGTTCAGGACGTGTTTGCTGCGGCTTGTGTCAGTGGCGGAGGTGATACGGGGTCTCTCTATAGACAAGGTTCGCGTGTGCTTACCACATGGCTGGGCGGCGACGGTGAGGTGTCTTTGGCGTGCGGACCGAACAAACTGACGATGCTTGGAGAGCGTGCTGGGCGGTTTGTTCCGTCGTGTTGCTATTCGCTAGGTGCCTGAGGGCTGCATCTGGGTCGCGTTGGTGTGCACAGGGTCCCCGGAGGTTTTATGGGCGCCCAAGCGCAATGACAGCAGCAGGTCATGTCAGGCACGCTGCACCTGTCACCAGGGCACCACCGCCTGCAAGACTCCCGATGCTCGCCGCATACTGACATTCACTCTCGGCTGCTTCTTCACTGGCACAAAGACGTGCACTGCCGCACCGCATCCGCCGGCCGCCGCTGAAACACCTCGCACCCTCGCACCCTCGTCCCCGCCAAAGCCGTGGTCCCTGGTCGAGCATTCTTAGCATACAACGTATACGCGTCTGCCCGCACAGAGTCAGATCGCCGCCCGAGCCAGTCCACAGTGCGCAAGACGGTCTCCACAAGCCTTGAACACGTCAAAATTGTCGCCGTTGGGACTCTGCGTCGCATGACTGCCCACCACCACCCACTCACCACCACCGCAGTCAGCGCTCAATGGGAACTGGTCCTGGACCGTCGATGAGAAGCTACAAGCTACCTCCTGCTGCCGGCTGACCAGGCTGTCCACATCACCATGGCGAACGAAACAGAAGAAAACACGGATGGCTCGTCCATTGTAGGTGGCATGATATATGGGAAGAGCTGTATGCTGATAGTATCATGCAGAAGCCAGTCTCCGACCTTCGGGCACGGTTCGAAAACATGATGAGCTCCAACAAACCCTCACAGCCGGCCCCTGCGACCCCACGGCAACGCTCCCCAGCCCCGAACGACCGACTCGCAGTAGCAGAGGACAGCAGAAGGAGCGATGGGCGCATATCACTGGACATGCCTAGG
Organism: Parastagonospora avenae f. sp. tritici 18332-5; assembly: GCA_022559985.1. NCBI lineage: Eukaryota > Fungi > Ascomycota > Dothideomycetes > Pleosporales > Phaeosphaeriaceae > Parastagonospora > Parastagonospora avenae. The sequence continues at coordinate 21,218 of JAFJTR010000057.1, read as the reverse complement.
GAGCGTATGGGCCGCAACTCTCCCAGTCTGACAAACCTGAATGGCGCCGGCACAGTGACACCACGGGCAAGCACGGTTCGCATGCCATGGAGCAATTCCAAGCCTAGGCCAACGTCTATGATGGCCTTTTCTCCGCCGAGGTCGCCCACCAAGTCAAGATCAAGATCACCGCCAAAGGTCATGGTCCAGTCACCAAAGTCGCCTCCAAAACAATATGCGTCTCCAGTGCATTCGCCCAAACCGTCCCGACCGAAATCGCACGCAGCTCTAGACTCTCCGACCACTCCAGGATCTGCTACAAATGGTGGTAGATTCAAGCTACCCAGTCGCGATGGGACACCTGCTGTAGACTCAAGACCATTGTTTCCACAACATACTGGGACAGGGCCTGCTGCAGATCCACGCAAGAACGACCGTCCAATTTCGTCTGCGCCTCCGGTGCCTCCTCCGATAAATCGAGCTGGAAAGCCCAAGATACCCAGCAAGTCACATTCCGCAGAACCGACCCCAGTGTCCCGAACCTCGCTCGCCCCAGAATCATCTGCGGAAGCTGCGGATGTGTCGCCTTTTAGCACACCTCCAAGTAGTAGCGGAAGCGCAAAGGCGCCGTCTCCGCCTGTAATACCGGGGTTTTCGAAACCCAAATACATGGGACCCAAGGATGGCTATTTCCCGCCTCCGCCTGTGCACCATGCCGTAGCTGAGAAGCTACAAGCCGCAGAGTCGTCTCTCAAGCCATCAAAGAACGTACCTCCGCTACCGTCACCCAGCGACATGCCAGAAGCTCGCCCTGCGTTGCCAGTCCGGAGAGAAAAGGACAACTACGATTTGCGGAAAAGCGTACAGTTGCAGAGAGTGCAAGCGCCCGACCTCCCAGTGCGAAGATCATTTGATCAATCGCGCCCGAGTGGACTTGGAGAAGGCAGCAATGCATTCATGCCTCCGCCTCGGCGGACACAGACCGCAAATGCATCTGGCTTGCAAAGTCCTGCAAAATCACTAGAGCCTCCTAAACCGCCACCTCCTCGAAATTCTGGGGAGTTCAAGCGACCAGCTCCGCCGCCTGCACCCACACCAACGCGAATGTCCGCGCCAGCACCTGCACCTCTTGCGCAACCTTATAGTTATGATTCGGATGAATCAGACAATGCGCCCGAGAAGCAACCCGCAACTGCACTAACTGACTATCCGGACTCCTCGCAGGCGAATAGACGACCACCAGTATTCCCTGACAATGTTAGTGGGATACCCACAGGCTACGAAACCAAGCTATTTGCAGTTTGCGGAGATTACATATGCACAACTGGATATGTCACAAACGTATGGAATGTGCTGAACGGAAGATTGCTCATGAGCTTGAGTCATGGTGACACTGTCAAGGCAACAGCGGTGGCATTCAGACCTGCGCCGGACATTGCAGACGAAGGCAAAAGACTGTGGCTGGGCACGAACACTGGCGAGATGCAGGAGATTGACATTCCGACACAAAGCGTAGTCTTCACCAAGGCTAATGCGCACGCGCGGAGTGCCATCGTTAGGATTTTCAGATACGCTTCCGAAGTGTGGTCCTTAGACGACAGTGGAACATTACACATTTGGCCGATCGATGATACAGGCACACCATCTTTACGCTCAGCTCCCCTTACTTTCGGCATGCCTAGGGGGCACACCTTTTCTCTCGTCTCTGGTTCGCAGTTGTGGGTCGCGTCGTCCAAAGAGATCCGCGTCTTCAAGCGCTCCGATGACAGCAATTATTTCAAGAGAATGACACAAGATCCGCTGTCGCAGGCAAATGTAGGCGAAGTGACCTCCGGGGCTATCATTAGCAGTCAACCCGACCGAGTGTACTTTGGGCACACTGACGGCAAAGTTACGATTTACTCTAAGAAAGATTTCGTATGTCTTGGCATCGTCAACGTAAGTCTGTACAAAATCAGTTCGCTTGTTGGCGTCGGCGACAATCTGTGGGCCGGCTACAGCACGGGCATGATCTATGTCTACGACACCAAGAGCACACCTTGGAAAGTGTTGAAGGATTGGAAAGCACACGATAAACCCATCGCTGGGATATTGGCAGACCGCACAAGTATCTGGAAGCTAGATAGATTTCAGGTCGCGTCATTAGGCACCGACACCATGCTCCGTATATGGGACGGTATGCTGAAGAACGACTGGCTTGGTAAGTCAATCATACACTCTGTGCAGTTTAATACTAACCTGGGACAGAAAACTTGATGCAACAGCGCGACTCCGAGTATTGCGAATTCCGAGAGCTTACGGCCAGAATCATGACATGGAATGCCGGCGCGACAAAGCCCAACACAATAAGAGGCACTGCGGAAGATCGCAACTTCTTCCGGGAACTCCTGGAGCCGGAGAATCCACCAGACATTCTCGTCTTCGGTTTCCAGGAATTGGTGGATTTGGAGAACAAGAAAATCACCGCCAAGAGCTTTTTCAAGAAGAAGAAGAACAAGGAAGACTCGGACAGCGAACACATGTCGCATCAATATCGTGCATGGCGCGATCATCTCATTCGTGTGCTGGATGACCACTGTCCGAAGCAGAATTACGTGCTTCTTCACACCGCGAATCTTGTCGGTCTCTTCACATGCGTGTTTATCAAAGCATCAGAGCGTCCCAATATACGCGACATTTGCGCAGCCGAGATCAAACTTGGCTTTAGTGGACGAGTTGGCAACAAGGGCGCTCTCGTCGTCCGCTTCTTCATCGACGATTCATCGTTATGCTTTATCAACTGCCATCTTGCAGCTGGGCAGACGCAGACAGTGCATCGCAACAACGATGCAGCTTCCATTATGGAGCAGGCACCTCTGCCGAAGAATCGGTCGCCTTCTGACTGCGAGAATTACTTCGTCGGCGGAGGCGATGGGTCCATGATTCTTGACCATGAGATCTGCATCCTCAACGGTGATCTCAACTACCGCATCGATGCCATGCCTCGAAACACTGTCATCCAAGCGGTCAAAGAAGGCAACTTGCCAAAATTGCTCGAGCGCGATCAACTGCTGCTCTCACGCAAGCGCAACCCTGGCTTCCGCCTGCGCGCTTTCATCGAAGCGCCCATCACCTTTGCCCCGACTTACAAGTATGATCCGGGGACTGACAACTACGACACCTCTGACAAACAGCGATCTCCTGCATGGTGCGACCGTCTACTGTACCGCGGCTTGGGTAGGATCAAGCAAGTGGACTACCGCAGACACGACACCATCAAAGTGTCAGACCATCGACCTGTGAGCGGGACGTTCAAGATTCGTGTCAAGACGATCAATGCAAAGAAGCAAGACTCGACCAAAGACAAGGCTGAGGTGGAGTTTGAGGCTGTGCGACGGAGGATAGCTGGAGATATCAAGTGAGCTCTCGGTTTGGAAGGACATAAGCTCCGTTCTCTAACATGTTTCCAGGCTCGACTATCTGATTAATGTGTTTGGTCTGACAGCAAAAGAAGCCCAGAAGGCTTTGAAGCAGGCCTGAGGACGACCGACTGTTGTACAACACCATCACACCCATTTTTACCATCCTACAGGGATCACTATATCCACAATGAGGTCACATCCATGTACAACTTGAAACTAGAACTCTAGATCGCGGGGCTACAGTTTAGTGGCGGATGATGCGCGATCGCCCGGTGCACTAACGAGCTTATGATGAACGGCATAGGCACCCAAAACACAGCATTGAAGGCGCACCTTGACCCTTATTTTTCACACGCATATGGCGATAGCGCAGGCGCTACAGGAGTTTTGCTGATCGAATCGGCCTTCAAAAACGATCCCCGCGGAGAGTCGTGCGAGAGTACAAAATGCGGGAGTGTTGTATTATCATGGTGACGTCAGGGTCTGAGCTCAACTGCAGTGACGTTCCACCACAATAAAATCAATGATGATGACTGCTGAAATCATGTAGCAATCCACATCAATCTGTCCTCTCTTCTTTCTCTCACACACTACCTTCATGTCCGCACCTGCAATTGCTCTTCGCCGTCTGCCATTGCTTTCACATTCAGCTGCGTTGCCGAGAGCGAGACTATTCGCTAACCACCTCACGCGACACCAACGCACATTTTCCAGATCTGCCATCAGGATGGATAAAGATCAGAGCCGCGGCGAGTCGACGACGGGTATCTCGGAGTGGAAGCAGCGTCCCCCTTACCGCGTACACGAGAAGAACGACGACTTTGACGTCAAGTACGAAGCCAACTGCCACTGCGGCAAGGTGCAATTCCAGCTCAGTCGGCGGGAGCCGCTGGACAGCAAACTGTGCCATTGCACCACGTGCCAGACGCAGCATGGTGAGTTGGCACAATCTCCACCCTCCAACTACAACTATAACTGTAAGCTGATTGATGGATTGCACAGCCGCCCCCTTCCAATGGGCCGCCATCTTCCACAAAACCGACATCAACTTCACGCATGGCCACCACTCCCTCGAATGGTACGACCCCACGGACAAATCCATCGAGCACAAACTGCCCTGCAAAGTGCGCTGCTCGTACTGCCACAGCCCCATCATGGACGAGGGCCGCAACATGATCCTGCTCTTCCCGTCGCTCGTGCACCTCAAAACCGACGAGGACAAGGCGTACTTTAAACCCCGCTGCCATATGTTTTACGGCCAGAGGGTCATGGATATTCCCGATGGGCTGCCCAAGTGGAGTGGACTTAGTGGCGAGAGCGATTTGATTGAGGATAGTCCGCGCGAGAAGGTGGTGGAGTTGGAAAGGAAGAGGGAGGAGGAGAGGGAGAAGAAATTGAAGGAGGGTGAGCCGGAGGAGACTACTAAGGAGGGGACGGGAGCGGGAGGAAATAGGAAGGAGGGCAAGGGTGCGAATGCGTCGTAGATGCCATGTCGTACGGGAGTTTGAGAGGCGTTGGGGCGTTGAAAAGGGTCGACGATGATACCCAGCAGTGATGATTTGAGCCTACTAGCACGGCCCAGCTTCATCAAAATACGTATACGCGCCCGCCATTGCACAAGAAAATCAATATCAGATTATCAAGATGATCTTCTGTTACATTCCATGTCATTCCCTGTGCAAGGTCGCAAGAATAGCAAACTGGCCATCGCCACAAAAGCTATTATCATGTACACGGCCTCTTGAAATAACAACTACTGGGTCTTCACATTTGTATTGTGGCTCATTCTCTTCCAAGTAGCAAGAGATAAGGCGCGTGTGTTTGAGACAACTCGAGGCAACATTGGGATATCAAATTCAGATACGCGGAAGACGGAGAGAATGCATTGAGTTCAGTATGAGATTGATGCTTTGATGCCCCAAATGCTAGCAACTTCCTTTCGCGAATTGGCAAGTTTGAAGCAAATAGCAGATTTGAGCAAGTTGATTACCAACTGGCTATGCTTGCGTTGGCAGAGTCGATCAATAGGATATTATCTGGTCGAATTTCCATCGTATCCAGCTAGGCGCCACAAGCATGGACGAATTTCTCTTGAAGATGTGTAGGTTTCAGATGGGAAGATGCGAGCATGGCTTTGGAAGCATGTTCGGCAAGTATTCCTTCCGAGGCAATTACCGTCGGACACGATGTGTCGATCTGCGCTGTTGACTGCTTTTCCTGTTGTAGGTTAGATTTCCAGGTCGTACTGAGATGCGCTCGGTGTCTTCTGGCAGCCATATGTCCTCAAATTTCCGAGTTTGTGTATGTTTGGTAGTTCAGTGAAATGTCAATTTGGTACTGTCCGAAGAGATTGCGTTAGTCATGGCTCAGTGATCAGATAGCGAACATGCACTTACTTCCTGGCTACATGGCCCTTTCCTCCACACTCAACTTCTCGAAGCTGCAAGTGCTTCTACGTCCTAAACATTGACCGCGTCCTCGAATTGCCGCTGCTTTTCATTATCGATTATGATCGTACTCGAGCCATATCTATGGCTTAGGCGAGCAGGTCAGCAACGTTCATGGGCATCTCGTCGATCTGAGTTGAGTAGTACACTACACATTGTTAGTCGCTTTTCCGCAGAGTGGTTCAAATACATACACTCAATATCGCGGAGAATGCGAACATCCTCCTGTGTGACGAAGTTGATGGCGACACCCTTGCGTCCGAAACGCCCACTTCGACCGATCCTGTGGATGTAGTTTTCACGGTTCGATGGGAGGTCGTAGTTGATGACGAGCGAGACTTGTTGCACGTCGATGCCGCGCGCCCAGACGTCCGTCGAAATCAGCACGCGCGAGTTGGCCTGGCGGAAATCCTGCATAATGCTATCGCGCTCCCTCTGCGGCATATCACCGTGCATTGAAGACACTGTAAAGTTGGCCTCGCGCATCTTGTCCGTCAGCCAGTCGACCTTGCGGCGGGTGTTGCAGAAGATGACTGCTTGTGTGATGGTGAGTGTGTCGTAGAGATCACACAGTGTGTCGAACTTCCACTCTTCCTTCTCAATGGCGATGAAGTACTGCTTGAGGCCCTCGAGCGTCAACTCGTCACGCTTGACCAGAATGCGCACAGGATCCGTCATGAACTTGGTCGTCATCTCGAGGACATCGTATGGGAGCGTCGCCGAGACAACAACGACTTGCGTCGCAGGCGGGAGGTAGCGGTACACATCGTAGATCTGCTCGCGGAAACCGCGGTTCAGCAGTTCATCAGCCTCGTCCAGAACCAGCATTTTGATGTTGCGCGTGCGGAGGTTGCGGCGACGGATCATGTCGGCGACACGTCCTGGGGTTCCTGAGACCACGTGCTGGCCATAGTCGAGCTTGCGGATGTCCTCGCCCACGTTCGTTCCTCCAATGCACGCGTGGCACTGCACGTTCATGTAGTCGCCAAGACCCATGATGACTGACTGGATCTGGGTTGCCAGCTCACGAGTCGGTGAAAGTACGAGTGCTGCATAAGGTCAGTATCTCGTGTTTTCGGCGATCGGATTCGACCTACCCTGCGTCTCGCGCACTGCTGTGTCGATGACCTGGAGGATAGAGATGGAAAATGTTGCCGTCTTTCCCGTTCCAGACTGGGCCTGCGCGATGGTATCACGGCCTTTGCAGACCTGGACAATCGCACGCGACTGGACTGCAGAAGGCGACTCGTAGCCGTAGGCGTAGATGCCGCGCAGCAGGTTCTCCTTCAGGTGCATGGCCTCGAAGGTCGGCGCCACGGTGACTTCCTTGGAGGTGGAGAATTCCATCTTTTCGTCCGCATTTCGATCGATTCCGTCGGCCATGGCGACGTGGATTTAGATTTTAGTTTTGGTGTATCAAAGTGGTGGTGAGGTCGATGGTTGCGCAAGAAAGTTTGGAGCGCCGGCGGCAGAACATCGGGCGAATCATTGCGCTAGCGCGTTGGAAATATCTCGCGCCGCGAGAGCTCCAGCTCGTCTCCAACGTCAACGCCGCCAAAGGTTTGCACACTGCTCATCGACTGCTGCCGACGCATTACTCATATCTCATAGGCGACTGCAATAATGCTCTTGGAAGAACAGCGCCACATCCACGAGGAGTTGGAGCGCCTCGAGGATGCATGTGCCGACCTCCTGCTTGAGGACCCACCACATGTACGTCGTCTCCCCGTCCCTGTCGCAGTCATCGTATTGACCTCATTCTAGATCCGCGACCGCCTAGCACGCGACCATGAAATCGCGAAATACCTCCAGCAAATCGAAATCCTATCGCGCCGCTTATTCACCATCTATGAGGATGAGGGCGGCGCACGCGAGGAGGAATTGCGCAACCTCACGCTCGGCGAACCCATGGACTCGTTCAAGACTGATATTGCGACCATCAAGGAGCACCATAACCGCTACCCCAATGAGCCCGTCGAGAACCTCGAGAAGGCGTACAAGAAGCGATCGCCTGAGGACCGCGGCTCTTCAATTGCTTTCATCGATTCCATGTTCACTGGCGAGGAAGGCTCTGGGCGCTTCTTCGACCTCACTGTATTGCACGTCCAGTATCTGAACCTTCCCGTTCACTCGCATTCGCGCCGCTTGACCTACCTGCAATACCTCGACCTCTTCGACGCATTTTCTCCACCACAAAACAACATTCGCCGCGACCAGAAGAAGTCCGAGTCTTACTTTCAATATCTCAAAGCGTTACAAGACTATCTCGAGCAGTTCATGCGCCGAACAAAGCCACTGGAGAACCTTGACAAGCTCTTCGCTAACTTTGACAAGGAGTTTGAGGAGTTGTGGGCAAAGGACGAGGTTCCAGGTTGGGAGAAGATTGTGCCAGCAGCGGCTGAAACCAACGGCGATGCGCAAGGTGATGGCTTCTGGTGCTCGGCCTGTAAAAAGGACTTTGCCAAAGAGTCGGTTTACACTGCGCATTTGACGGGCAAGAAACATAAGAAGGCGATGCAGGAGAACCAAGACGCCCCAACGAACGGTGTGGCTGCCAAAACCAACGGCGCGTCATCAGACCTCCAGCGCTTCAAGGAGCGTGCTGTGGCTGAACGGGAATTTAGAATCAAGAAACTGGCTGCGGCCATGCAGACCGAGCGCAGCGATACCAAGGTCAACGTCGAGCGGAAGCAGGGCATGACCGAACGCGAGCGCCAGCAAGAGCTAGAGCAGCTGTACTCTGAGACGCCCGCCGGCGGGGAAAACGAGGAGCAGCACGACTCTGAGGAAGAGGATAAGATTTACAACCCACTGAAGCTCCCTCTTGCATGGGACGGCAAGCCCATCCCCTTCTGGTTGTACAAGCTTCACGGTCTGGGTGTAGAGTTCCCCTGCGAGATCTGCGGTAACTTTGTCTACATGGGTAGGCGCGCATTCGACAAACACTTCAACGAACCTCGCCACATTCACGGTCTCAAGTGTCTGGGCATCACAAACACGACGCTATTCAGAGAAATCACCAGCATCCAGGAAGCCGAGACCCTATGGAAGAAGATCCAGAAGGACAAGAAGAAAGAAAAGACGCAGGCGGAGAACGTGGTAGAGATGGAGGACAATGAGGGCAACATCATGCCCGAAAAGGTCTACAAAGACTTGGAAGCTGCGGGCTTGCTATGAGAGGATAATACATGCTCGACTGTCAGTAACGTTATAGCCTGTCTCAACGGGAGCTGTCGTTCTGGAGACGCGTCGAACTAGCGGCACTTGCAACTTTTGCTTTCCGATGATCTTCATCCTAGATCGTTCAAGGTGCATGGCAATTGCAGGAAGCGACATGTGAGGTCTCGCCAACGGGTCAAGTCGCGACCTTTTGCCACTTTCTACGCCTTCCTTGTATTAAGCTTAACTATAAGCTGTGTCAACTACATTGGCGCCTGGCGAAATTTGGGGTTGAAATCCTGGGTTGGATATACGTTTGGTATTGAAGCATCTATGTAAGACACATGCAGCGTCCATCACATGTCCGGTGTTCTAACTTTGTGGAGATCTTCAGCTAGAGATTGGTCTTTAGACGTCCCTTGTGGGAACTTGTCAACGCCTCCGGTCCAAAAGATTGTGGCGAACTAAATTTCGGAAATTTCAAACACTTCAGCTAGCTGCATGATCACCAAAGATATCAAGTGACACATTCTTGTTGTTCCCATCGATGTCTACCTTAGTCCATTGACACTATATACTACAGTATTTCATCGTGTTCATGGACAATTATCAGAGGCCAGCTGTCATATTGTACGCGAACCTGAATAGGGTCATGGCTCATCGGCAGGGTATACAAACTCAACTTCGGTACGTTCCGATATCGCTCATAGTTCGGATGTATCGCGCCCGAATTGTTGCAGAATCCAGTAGACCTATGCGACTCTGCTACCATGGCCTAGATACAAGCGATCCAGATTACCAGACCCTAGGTCTAGAGTTAGAGCAATGAATATGCTACCACAGAACCGCACGCGCAACGACCCACTCGGAAAACATCACAGCATATAAGAACTTTCCGAATCCTGATCCCCAAAGCATCTTCCAGGCACGCTTTCCATTCCCACAAATTCCCACCTCCAGAACCTCAAACCCACCAACTTCCACCCTCAGCCACCACAAGAATGCACATGCCCCTCCCCCTCTTCGCCCTCCTGCTCACCGCCACCTCCCCCCAACACTCGCAGGCGACGAGCACTCAAATGGCCACGGCCTGCACCCCTGCGTGCACACGTGCAACGCCTTCGGCAACGGCGACAAGTCTCAGGAGCATGCGTGTGTTACTTGCTGGCACTACGGCAAGGAGACGATTGATGGGGAGTGTAAAATGTGCGCATTCAGGCGTGCAAAGAAGAAGGAGAGCAGGCTGAATGATGAGTGTTGTAACAATTGTTTGACGTTGGGGGCGAATCCGGCGAATTGGTAGCAGATGAGGATTGGGGGGGTGGGAGGAAGAGGAGAGGAGAGGAGGGTTGAAGGATGGGGATGAAGCAAACAGCAGCAATGGGTCCCTCCACCTCCCTCTTCTCCCTTATTATACCCAGCAAATCCACCCCCAAAAAAGTCTGCAACCAACTCTACGCCTACTATCTCGAATGCCGGTTCCGCTGCGAAATAAGCGCCCACATTCACCCTACCAAGCCCAAAACCGTCAAACTCTGGGCCGGGCGATGGCTAGGAACTCACAGTATGGGTACTTCAAGACTGAGGAGCAGTGCTGTGATTCGAGACAGGCAATGCAAATGCAGTCAAACAGGTAGATGAGAATTAGCAAAAATAAATCCACCCCGTTCTTCCGACGGCCGGAATGTCCCCTTTGAGGTCCGATATATTCCCCGCAAGATAGATCACGGCTCCCACGCTCCAGTGTAGTTCTTGGTACCGAACTATTATGACATCATCTAATTCGTTTCATGCAACGCGCCGTTCCGTGATGCGGCCGCAAAAGGTCCGCGCGAAATAGATCCGCAACTGTTTACCAACAGTCTTATATTTGCTGACATCTACCACCAAACACAAGATGGCTATTTGTGGGCTTCACAACGGCGTCACTCACAGTACTCTTTATCAGCGGTATCGGCTTATTGAGCTTCAGAGGTAAGTCGCTGCGTTCACCCTCTTGTAAGTTCCGATCTTTTCAGATTCAAGCGGTCCCACAAACTACCACATGTGGAAACGTTGCATCATATGTTAACTGCTCCAGACCTTTCTCAAGAAGCCGTTACTGAGAACCCACCCTTGACTGAACAGCACGTCAGTATGATCTGAGAGCGGAAGAGTGCATGCGAGCATGTCAGCATACAGGAGACGTGTCCAGAAAGAGCTTGGAAGGGTGGTACCATGCATGCAACAACGAATATTGATAAGTCTGCCGATCTGCTGGATATAACGGTAATGCTCGCTCGCATCGAGACTGTATGCGAGTCATCTCATCTTATCGCGTGATAAGGCCATCCAGATGAGGGGCAGGTTTGCCGGTGGATCTTCAGGCGGGCATCGTGACTTGTGGTGCCGTGCTGGACTCCACTGTGCGGAGGCTGGAAATAGGCGAGATGTGGCACAAAACGACGTTTTTCGCGGTACCGGTAGCGAATGGTTCGCCATCTGAGACATTGTAAGATGATCAAGTCTCAGACCACCCAACTCTCGTCTCTATCAGACTATATCGACCACAACCGACGTCACAATCTTCAAGGATAGCGCGGTTAATCGCCATTTCATGTGACCATGGAAAACCTTCCGCTTCCGCCTTCCGCTTCCAGCCATCGCCTTTTCGGCCCGCCCCACAACATCAACCGGAAGAACACTGCGCCGCAACGCGCTCTTCACGACACCACAAACGCCTGCAGATTGCTGCGCAGGCTCCTCGTCAGGAGGTCGGCTATGGGAACCTACAAACGGAAGCCTTTGCAATTGGACGGCCTCATCTACATCGCATGATCGACTCTGATCAGCAACGCATGACGCAACGGCTCTAATCAGCACTATGTCGCCAGACTTCAATGAAGCGCGATCACCTCTGACTTCGGACAACGTGCAATCATGGGGGCGCACCTATTTCTCCGCACCCTTCCGAGCGCTCCCGCGCTTTGCGAGACTGAACTGGACCGGTTTCGAGGAATTATCCATGAGCAGACCCGTGTGGAGGTCGCTTGGTCGCTCGACGCACAAACAGCTGCTCGTCATAGGCGGTTACGCACCCGGACCGGACATCGAAGAAGAACCAACCGATCGCGTTGTAGCACATGTCCATTCAGATGAAGCAGAAGTCAGTTTTTATCGCATATCCGAGGTCGAAGACAGCAATCTCTTTGAGCTGCAACCTGTAAATTCGACAGCCACAGTAGCGTTCCACGCACCATTTTGCCATGTTGGAGATGATACGGGAGGATCGAAAGCTATACATCGAGTTTCGGCGCTGATATTATATTACTTCCTAGTTGCGGGACACGTGAAAGAGCTAGTGCGAAATAAGTCAGATCCCACGATGTTCACCAGGAATTTCCGAGATGCGTGTTTATGGGTTGAAAATGGAGGGGAACGTCCGATATTACCGCCAACGAGACGGTCATCTGGTCTGATCACATCGCCGCCATTATGCAATAATGTACCCGTACGACCAAAACGCTCCTCGACAGTTTGTACGTCCATCAGGTCTGGCACAACCAAAAATCTATCCGCTAACAAAGAATACAGCCTCCATGTCCCAATACAACCCTGAGGACACGCCAGCTCCACCAATTACACGCTCAGCCACCGACAGCATCAGCGTCAAAATCAAACGCGAAAGAGACGAAGACACCCCCCTCCGCCCCAAAAAACACCCCCGCCGTACCCTCAGCGAGCAAATCGTCATAACAAAATACCAAGACTCAATCCTCAGCCCCAAATCTCCCGTCCCGCGCAGTCCCGCCCCCGAACGCGTCAACAAAGCCCTCACCGACCGCATCCAGCACCTGAAGGACGAAAATGCCGACCTCAAAGACGGCATCAGCGGGCTTGAAGGCGACAAAGAAGACCTGCAGCGCAAGATTGCTAAAGATGCGCGCATTTACCGCGCGCTGAGGATTGAGAGCGAGCAGATGCGCCAGGACTTGACGGCCGTCATGCTGCGCCTGACAAGTTTGGAAAGCGAGGTCGCGCAGATACGCGCGAAGCCGGGGAGGGCGAAAGGATAGGGTAGGGAAGGGTAAGGAGAAGAGGATTTTGCATATACCCAACATATACCCCGGTTTCAACAAATTCAGCTGGGGAGCTGCCTTCACACTTCGATTCAACATTATTTTCGAAGAGAAGAGAGACGCCTTTATAACGACGCAGATGGTCAGTTTGGATGATTGTTTCACAGCGTAGCGGTTTACTTATTCTACTTCTTCTTCTTCTATTTTAGCACAGTTCAAGCATGCACGAGATTATGGGCCTGAAGCTTTTAAGGAATTATATATATTTCACATTGCACTGTACTGTACTGTGTATATCGAGCTTTATGCTTTGCCGAAAGCTAACTCCATCCGTCGCTGGTGTGCGGCGCGCCGTTTTGCTTGGGCGGTCATGGGCTTGACGAGGACTGGGGGCGGTGTCAGTGCGATTTTGTCTACGTCTGTGATGCGCATGTGTGATGGGGCAGTGGTGGTGGACGCAGAGGGCGGTGTTGATGGGCCTTCTATTTCAGTTCCTGTGGCTGTTGGGTGAGCGGGTGGCGGTGTTTGTTCTTCGGGCTTGAGGACCACTTGATCGGGTAGTATGCTTCGTTCTCGCGGCTCGAGGGGTGCTTCTCCATGGTTCTTCTGCTCATCGTCGACCGTGGATTGACTAGGCGGCATTGGCAAAGACTCTGGCGATGTCTTTGCTTGTACTCGTGCCTGTGTTTCTTCTCCCATTTCTTGATCTTCGGCCCTGGGATTGTCGGGTAGCGAACCTAGTCCTTCAGGCTCGGGCGTTTCATCTGCCTGTGTTTCCTCTCCTTGTTTAGTATTGATGCATGTCTGGCTTGCTCTATCAGGTGTATCAGCTAATACACTCGATCCCCTTATCGCTTGCGCCTCTGGCTCATTCTTCTCGTCATTTGTGATGTATGTCTGGCTCAGCATCCTTTGCTGAAGCAGTGTCAGCTCGGCGTCGTGGGTTGTCATAGAACTCGTCTCCGCTTCTTCCTGACTTGGAGAAGCCGTCGCGGTAGTTTCTGGTATCGCAACTTCATAGCTGACTTTTGCTGTTGGTGATAGAGGCTTGCGAGACACGGTGCTGGAGGTGCTCCGGATAGAAGCTGCTCGGTCGTGGCTGGAAGCACTGCGCTGCCGTGGCAAAAATTGTGGAAGACCTGTTGAGTCTTGTGATGTGATTTGCTGCATGCTAGACTTAGCGTCGTTGTTCGTGGAATCTGGTGTTGATATGCTAGCCTCCTCTGCTTCGCGACGTTGCTCGAGCGCCTTCTGTCGAACCTCTGAGTGTTGCAGAGGCATTGTACTCACCACCGGACAAGACACGACAGACATAGACGATGACCCGACGACAGAACTCGTATCCCACCCCGCACTTTGCAACTTCTCACTTTGCACGCGAGATGTGTCCATCCAGTCCGCTAGATCCTCAGTGAGCGAAGACTGGCTCTGCACATGGGGCAACTCCGTAGGCAGTGATCTATGCTTATCAACGCTTTTGCGAATGTAGATCGGATTTGGTACATAGCGCTTGGCTATTCGTGGCACGGAGACAACAGCGATCGTCGATGCAGTCGATACGTTGCGTTCAATGGTCGTTTCGCTGAGCACTGGAAGCGCTTCATCTCTTTCCGGAGAAGCTAGGGGAGCGAAGCTAGCTGTAGGCTGGATGAGAGATGTCTGACTTTCCTTGTATGGGCGCGCGCTGTCGAAAGATGTCATCCCAACTTGTTTTGGTGAAGATGGCGTGCGTAGTGATGTATCGAAAGAGTGTCGCGTTATGCAATCTTCGGTTAGTGACTTTAGATCTGACTGCGCCAGTTTGGGTTGCGCTGTGCTGATGCCCGTCGAGGAAGACTTGCTAGCACGATGCAACGGCGGATTGCGGAAAGTCTTCTCAAATTGCAGTCGACGGTTTGATGAGGGTTTGTAGCGCGTAGGAATGGTGACTGGTGGATCATTTGAAGGGGTGATATAATCTGGCGTGCTACCAGGCAGCTCAGCCGGAAGAGAATTGATCGATTGAGCTTGAGAACGATGAGACATTGTAGCCATGATTGGATTGGTGGATATGCTTACTTTCTATACTGTCCTGATCCGTATGAGGGAGGTTCATGCTGGACATGGAGATCGTCTTTTGACTCATTCGGTACTCTCGTCTCGAACACGGTCCTCTCAAAGCAAGCGCAGCACCATTCTTCACCCATGGCTGGACTGGAGCTTCGTAGATTGGGTCTTGCCATGTTCCATTGGTCACTCCACAGAGTTCCACTGTCTGCATGACGTTGATTGTAGAAATGAGACTTTGGTGACATGTTGATAGAAGCTGCTGTCTAGCGATGAGCTTCTTTTGGTGACTAGCGATCCACTCGAATCTTTTCTTGAGCTCGACTGCCCCTCCATCGTATCCTGCAACGCGGAAGGTATTTATGTAGCTTCCCACATCATTTAACGCGCGGCGGACATCCGTAAATATGGCATTGATCCATGTTTTCTTGTCAGGCCAAGCGTCCAGGAAGGTCGAAACTGCTGGTGATAAGTATAGCCGCGATGCTTCCGAAACATCTTGTCGCACGCGGTGGATGAGATACGCCAAAGTATGCGCATCAGATGAGGCCCTACTCGTACTGAAGACAAAGTCGGCAAATTGAAAAGCTATCGTGATCGATGGAAAGAGTTTGTTGTCGGCAGAGGCAAGATCTGACGGCGGGATCGATGATACCTCCGCCTCCCTCGCCTCATGTTTGGTCTGACCAAATTTTCGCTGAAAATACTTCAGCCTTGGGCCGTCGGTGTCCGTATGGCTGGAAACGGGTCGGTCGCTACGATGCAAGGTTTCTGGCAGAAAAAGTCCAGCTGTAGGAAGCATTTCGGCAGAGGTGGTCTCGGCCCACGACCACTGAGTTAGGGGGCTTGAAATCACTCCGTGTCGAGTAGAAGAAGAGTATTGATCATGAGACAAGGCTACGAGACCATGCTTAAAGTTGGAGAAGTACCGACACCCCGCAGCCTGGGTCACACACTTTGTGCTTTGCTTGGCTTAAGCAGCAGTCCGGGCTGCACAAAGCGTCGATCTACAGTATTGAGGTCGGCTACAGCAGGAAGGTCGCTTAGACTATTACGAAGTGACACGGGATGGGTAGAACTGAAGAATGGGCCAAAGACCAGTGCGTCGTGACGCAGCCCCTGGGGTGTTGCTGCGCTTTGACAACAGGCAGCTGTGCCGCAATAACTGTGCCGTACGACACGCCGAATTCTGCTTTATTTACACTACGAAGAGGCTCGTGCTCCGAGCGCATACACTCTCTAGTCGACTAGAGCCCGGCCTCATATGCGACCCTCTAGCGCTGGAAACATGTAGACTGTGCCCTATTGGGGGCGGAGGCGCTCAACAAGGCTGAGCTTCAAACTTTTCATCACAGGTGATTCCCAAGCTGGTCCGATGTTGAGGTCAAGACTCCAAACACAAAGCATGGTCCAGAAGTAGCCAAGAAATGAATTGTCAATGTTCTTAAGCCCCAGGCTTAGATGCAGCACAATCAAGTTGTTGGCTACGTTAGTCTGTTAGCCGACGAACCACAGCTTCGCTGAAAGGCCGTGGCGGGACGACAGGCTGTCCGTTCTCATCTGATAGTTGCAGAAGGCATGGAAAGATGGTCAAATCGCCTGACTTGACTAACCCTTCCTCTTCCCAGTCGAAACCCCATGTACTAGGCTGTGAGAATAGTGTAAACGCGAACAAGGCCGACCTTTTCAAGATCTCCTCCAGATTGCGCTTGCGGTCTCCGTTGTCCATGCGTGAGTCTGCGAATGGTCGGAGGATGTTTTCGATGGTGACAACGGCAGCTTGTATGTTCTCATTTCGACTGTCAGACCGGGTGAACGGATTACGAACGTATCTCGCTTGCAGCAATTCAGCCGTGGCCACTCGCCATCTAGACAACTTGGCGAGGGATTGATCTGTAGGGCGTTTAGCTTGAGCGTCCAGATGTCAGAAATCAGAACCCCACCTGAAGGATTGCCATGCTCTTTCGCTACCGTCTGGTAGCATTTGGCAAATTCCACTGGCAACAGACTCGCGACTGAATCTTTGCCGGGTAGCATCCTCGAGCAAACCACCCACGCGACACAGAACCTCAAACCAATCTCTCGCGTTGCTGTATTGCCTAGTAAAGTACTCAGGGTTCCGGCTGGTATAGGCTGACCGCTTCCGAGAGCATGGATATCGTCGAGATCGATGAGTCCTGGGCTGATTCGACCCATTTGATAGTAGCTCTGAACATGATTCTTTACCGAATTGCTGATCTTGGAAATCTCGCCTATGATCGCTTTATCCTCAAGCGGCAAAGGAAGGGTTCCTGATAATGGTGATGCATTCGGACTTCCGCTTGAAAGTGGCACTGCTTCCACAGTAAACCCTTTCTCGTGCGGCATCAAAACAGTGCTGCTCGCTTCGTAGTCTCGAGCGGGAAACGACTTGCGCTTGCGTCCACATAAGCAAAGAACCAGCCCAGCGAGGATGATACCAGCTGCGAGGCAACCAACAGCAACTCCAGCGACAGCACCGTTTGATATACTGCTAGAGTCTTTCTGCACGGTTTTGGGCGCCTGGTTGATTGACGTTGTTGTTGATGGTTGAGATCCAGATGAGGTTGTACTTGCTACACCAATCGATGAAGGAGCGGGGGCCGCCACTGCACTAGAGATAGGTGTCGTTGTTTCTGATGTGAGGGTTGAAATAGCTGCTGATGCGGTGGGTGGTACTGGCGCAGGCGCTGGAACTATGACTCCCGTGTCAACGAGAGAAAGGATAGAAGTTGCTGCATTCGCAGCCGCGCCCCACATGATTCGATTTGCATCACTCTTTTGATCCCAGGCGTAGAACGGAAACGTTGTGAGCGGTATATCGGCCCTGAGTTCACTGAGACTGCCAATACCAGAAGTCGTGTAGTGTAAAATATTTGGAGTCGCGGGGACTTTGTAGAAAGTGACAATGACAGGCTTCTCGCCCTGCGGAGTGAGTGGCAATGTTGCCATCTGTATATCGTTGACAGCCATTGTGTTCTCGTGCTATGAGATATCGTGGAAAAGGCGTCGGCTACGAAACGAGTATTCAATGAGCAATAGTTGGCAGAGAGTCGTAGGTCTTGCTCTTCAGTGAGACTAGAGGTGCACCGAAGATAGGCTTTCTGCTACAACTTTGAGCCGGAAGGACCCTGGGTTAACACAGAGCTTTTGCAGAGGCGCGACTGTCGGTGTCTACTGGTACTGATACCCCTGTTAATCTAAGCCACTTTAGTATTAGATGTTCTACGAGAAACGGAACGCGGGGACCTCGATCATTTGGCGACCCATGGAATCGAGCGACCGGTCACCATATGGCCCGCGCAGGGTCGGCGGTGTCCTTTGCAGGCCCCCAACTCAACCACAGGTCCAGCGTGTACGTGAGTGCAAGCGTTTGCACGCGAGATGTAATTAGCCAGTGAAGTACATGGGCCACAAAAAGCATTCGCGGCCGCGAGCATGGGGGCTGAGATGTGATAGAACTGTGCCGTACGGCTGTGACACGGCGTGTACATCGTGCATCCCTTTCGCTTCTTATAGACGCTCAGCCTGCCGGGGCAAGCAACCAGGAATCGAAGGACGATCCTGAAGATGGACACATCGATGGCGACAATGTCGATTAGTGAGAGACCTCACATGGTAATAGGTGTGGATTTTGGGATGACATGTGAGTAAGAACTGGTGTTGGTCGAAAGTAGGGGGTGGCACGGCCCGTTTGGCGCCAACGCTAAACCTGTTCTGATGAGCGTCGAAGTGATCCTATCATGTGCATCCTCCTCAATATCAGCGCTGACTCAAACTTGACGGACAGGTACTGGAGTCTCCTATGTCAATCTTTCTATCGGTAATGAAACCGTTCGCTGGATTCAGAAATGGCCCGGCCGTTTCCAGGCAAATGAGAACAAAGTCCCAACTGTAGTGGTCTACCCTACTGCCAGTCAAGAACCATCATCATGGGGCTTTCTCTCCGAAACTACTGCGGAGACTACTGCGGACGATAAAGAGTACAAAGAGTGGTTCAAAACATGTCTCGATCCCGAAAAATTGCGCCTGAAGCAACAAGAAGACCCAGAGGGAGCACCAGAAAGCCTGCAGGAAGTAGAGAAGTGGTATGGCGATTACCTGCGAAAGATGTACGAGTACATCTCCTTCAAGCTCGGTGGAGAGCTATCAGGCGTGCAGTGGGAAGATGCCAGAATCGAATTCGTTTTCAGCGTTCCTACGACATGGGCTCCTGTACCCACAGTTGAGAACTTCAAGAAGATTGTGAGAGGAGCTGGGTTCGGCTCGCACCGTGGTCACAGCCTGACCATTGGACTTACGGAAGCTGAAGCAGCAGCCGTACACACATCGACTGAAGCTCCTGGCATCTTCCGCGAGAACGATGTTCTGCTGGTGTGCGATGCAGGTGGCGGCACGACAGATCTAAGCGTCCTCCGAGTGACCAACACTGTCAACCAAGCAATCAACCTCCAGCAGCTGGACGTTGTGTTTGGTGAAACAATTGGTTCTGCTGCTATCGACTATGAGTTTGAGCAGCTGGTAACACACCGTCTGACGTTGGCGCACACAACGAACCCACTTCCAATCGACCCAGGCGATGCCGCGTGGGAGATGATGAAGAGCAGAGACTTCCAGGCGATCAAATGCGAATTTGGCGCGCCGGATGATACGCCGCTGTTCTCCATCGCCATACCACGTGTGCCACATAGCTACAACAACAGCGACCCAGATGTAAGGATTCGTAATGGCGAGATGACATTTGGACGTGAGGATCTGCAACGGTTGTTCGATAAGCAGATTGAAAAGTTATTCAGGCTCATCGACTCGCAACTGCAGTCGCTATTCCAGAAGCAACCTAGTGCGCACGTCTCGCACCTCGTCCTATCGGGTGGTCTTGGTAACAGTGTGTACGTGCAATCGCAGCTACGAAAGCACTATGCTGAAACGAACATCCCGAACGCGCAGTTGATCTCTGTCCGTATTGCACCGGATCCACAACTAGCGGTCTGTAAAGGACTCGTGAGTGATAGGGTGCGCAAGCTTCTGACCTCGCGGTCGGTTCTTGGATGGCGTTGTTGTAGAGCTTCGTACGGAACTCTTTGCAAAATTGCATACGATAAAAAGAATCCGGGCCATGAGGGCAAAGAGTTAGTTCGTGACCCAATGAATGGGAAGATGTACATTGTTCAGTCGATTGCTTGGTTTGTGCGGAAAGGAGAGCCGGTCAGTGTCGATCAGCCCATCACGCATACGTTTGTCAAGAAGATCAGTCCTGGAGATCCTCGAAATGCTTTTCCGACAAGCGTTATAGAGAGCAGTCTCGCAGCAACAGCACTGGCAGAACAGATGAACCAGCGTAAGTCGTGCCTGTTTCTTTGCCCCAGTCATGACGACACCCTGTTAACATAGAGCCAGATACCCGAATACTTTGCGAGATAAGATCGGATTTGTCAGCGGCCGACGAGAAAAGGTTTGTTGAGAAGAACAGGAACTTTTGGTCGATGAAGAAGCACTATCTTCGCATAGAATACTCGGTCCGAGTCTTGATCGGGCCAGCTGATATACGCTTCGAGTTGTGGTTCGATGATCAAAAGCTGAGTCGAGATCAATCAATCAGGGTGGAATGGATTCCCACGAAAGCTCCATTGATGGAGACAGGAAAGGCGGCACCATCGGACATGTCGAATCGCGAACCTATTGAGCTACCGACCAGACGACCCACGAGAATAGATGCACAGCCTACGAGGACCGATACAGCTGGCAAGGCGAAGAACTTCTCTTCTACGACTAAAGCCCTCGATGGGAGCCCCGATCGGGCTGACAAAGTCAAACGCGGCATGGGCGGACTTTTGGCGAAAGCCAGGGGAGGGAAGTGGACTGTGAGTCAATGAGAGTGAGAGTGCAGTTGAGAGAGCAGTCAGCTCTGTGGAAGCGCTGTCTCATTCTAGATGGAATATATGATGGCGCGAGACGAGAAGTGGGTTCAGGTGTGCAGGAGGTCTTGCCTGTGTTGACGTGTTCAAAGCGAGTAACATGCCCGTGCGCGTGATGCGCGACTCCGCGTGATGCGCGCGGAACACCATTTCTGAGATCACAAAGATGAGGCTATAACAACACGTACAATAGCT